>OY751313.1:6079209-6436709 GCA_963564615.1 Rhorus exstirpatorius
TATTAAAGTAGGAATATTCAGCTTTATAAGACTTAATGTTAAAAAAAATATTCGTCTATCGAAAGGTATGAAGAGGTGATAAAAAGTGAAAGGTACTCTGCAATATATTTTTATATTTCTTGGTTCGTGAAAACATATTGCTCCTTATTTAAATGTGTGATACTAATTATCGAAATTCTAATGAATAATTCGATTTTGTGATAAAATCTTGCGTTACAGCTTACCCCATCCGCTGTTATAACTGTCCCAGTGTCCGGGGCAGTAGTAACCTTTTTTTCGATTTTTTTTCGACAGGCTTATAATATTTTGCTATTCATGCCAAAGAGTCCTGCTTAGCGTCATTTTTTCAGCAATTGAATGCACTTTAATATGGTATTTGGAACATTTGTGCGATCATTGCGTAGTTTGAGCACAGTAAAGGGAAAACCGCAAACTGTTACAACTGACCCCGGTCTGATAAAGAATTTGTTTTTCATCTTCTATACAATATAAGAAAGATTGTGTCGAAGATATTGAGAAAATTAAGAAAAAAAAGTCTTAAAATGAAGCTTTATCATTTTTTTTTTAACTTTTTCATTTTTGAATTTTGAGCTTTTGTCTAAAATTCGCTCGTGATATACGCTGCAGTTCTCATATTGTGCATGAAGATTAATGATAATATGCGGGATTATTATGTCACGTGGGATTGAATATTTGATAAAAACGTCCGCCTTGTGACCCTAAAACCGCGAAATGGGGGGATTTGCGAGAGAGATTAAAGACCGGAACAAATGCGGATACGTGTGTGCGTGCACGGTGACATTATATACATCGCTGCATGTATGGAGAATAGTGCAAGAGAGGGAATCCAGTCGTTCGCGAAAGTGCAGAAATTTTCCCCGAGAGAACTCTTCATCAACAATGAAGTTAGGGTCATTGATAATGTTTATCGATTTCGTAGCAAATCGATACCTTTTGACGAAGATCGATTAAAAAAAAAAAAAAAAAAAGCAAGACGCGATAACTGGTAAAAAGAGATGAAAGAGCGATTAGAAGAGATCGTACGGATCATTCAAAGTCCGGTATGCATTATGATATAACGAGCAACAAACACCCGAAGAATCAAAAACCCAAAGCTGCTGATGACATCTTTCGTCGTAAAAACGACGTAGAATATTCGCAACGTAGCAATCACAACTCGGAGGATAAGAGGGCCAACTCAAGATTAAAAAGATGACGAAAATTTAACTTTTCTTGTTCGTTTTGCCATCAACAGGAATTAAAAAAATCGCAGAATAGGCGCATTTCCAAAAAGTGCTAATACCAAAAAAAACAAAAGATCACGAGTGGTAAAAGGTAATCAAACGGAAATGAGTGGAGGACTGCCAAGCACACTTTCTCCCATACCGAGGATTCCCCGTGATAAGCCAATGTCTCTTTTATCCGCTGTTGGTACTGTGAATATGATCAGGAGAGAGGAACAGGGCAATGTACCGATGATAGGCCTCAAGCTATACCGTTTATCCTACCGCAAAGTGTTATCGTGAAATGAAAATTCTCCGTCGGCAAAGAAGCTATACACTCCTATGGCTGTTCGGGCTCTCTTTGAAAGGCAAACTTGAAGGCCACGAAGGCGAAAACTCGCGAGAAAGTTCAAAAATGCGAATACAATGAAGAAGCCATGAGAAAGAAGCCATCCTTGTCATTAGTTCATTAGAATGCTTTTCCAGTGTAAACTTGTCAAGTGTTGCGGTTAGCGGTTTCGAAATCTTGCTACAAACGAATATTGGATGTAATTTTGGATGTTCGAATGTGGTTTTAGCACCGGAGAGTTAAGTTTGATACCTAAAATCGAAGCGGAAGTCCAGTAGCGGTCTCCCAGGCTCCATTAGGATTCCCAAATGTGCTCTGGGTCACCTTCCCACTTGCTGTAACGCGGTATATGCATACATGCAGAAGAGCAGGTATCTTAAGGTACGTTAGACACGTTGGACAAGTGACAGGCACGCACATCCAGCTATTGACTCGATACCCGATGCGTACTTGCACGCGGGCGCAAATCGTTATGTAAATCGGACGTGTACGAGTCCCGCTAACTGCCGGACTCACGAGCTTATCTGTGTCGAATAGCTGTAACAGCGCTCTTCCATATATAAACAGCGGCGATTCCCTCGCAATTCTATCGAGAGAGAGAGAGAGAGAGAGAGAGAGAGAGAGAGAGAGAGAGAGAGAGATACGCGATTGCGTGGTACACGAAAGCCACAGGGAAAACTTTATGTCGCAGCTATAAAACGACAGATGTGAGAACAAGACGAACGCCGCAGAGGGCGATCTTGATCGTAGATCGAGAATCAACGAAACTGGGGAGCCTGGCGCAAAGTGTCATCGAAAGATCTGCCTCAGTTGTAAAACAAACGCGGAAGAACTTTAACTGCCTCATTATGCGACTGCAGATTTATGTACAGATCTTTGAATTTAATGCATTCGACATTTGGGTGTATAGTTTTTCAATTAAACGCGAAGAAGCATCGCTCGATGCTGTTTGCTGACTTAGTCTTTGTTTTTATAGAAAACGAAATTGGAGTCATGCTTGAGCATTTAAGCTCAGTTAATTGATGAGAAACTGATAACATGGAGGGCTTAGAATTTGGTCATCAAAGGGTACCTAAATATTTGATCATCAAAGAGTAGCTCATTAGGTCATCTACGACAATCCAAGGATTGGTCATCGAAGAGCTTTCCTTTCGTATATTTGTATCAAGCAGTGGAGCATTATTCCTCTGTTTCATACGAATATAAATATTTGGTTTTTTTTTTTTTTTTCCTGTACGTATGAAAAAGTTTACTGGAGCATAACTATATATATACATAGGCAGTCGAGCGCGTTGGATCGACGAGGCGAGACGCGATGTGCCGCGGGACTCTCGGGCGAATCGACGTTTTAGGAAAGTAATTTCAAACCTAGAAACTCACTTACCTACCGGCCAAAACAGAAGCAGGCCGTACGTCATAGAACGATGATCCCACGCGATGACAATAAAATGGCAAATTGCACTTGCATGAAACATGACACACGATCGATTTCTTCAGTCACAAATATTTATATACATTCGCCAATGATCAATGAACCTCAAAGGCTTCTCATTGCACAAGAAATGATAATTATATCCTCCTAATCAACGATTCGGCAACTTTACTTTTTTGACCAATCATGGAAAAGAGCTATAATAAACGGAACCTTTCATTACTGTTCATGTTTAGTGGGTTGCATCCTCGAGCTAACGAGAAGAACAGCCGATATAGTTTGCGATATGTACCGTTAAACATTTCAATGGCATGCTAATATGTACAAATATATATACGCCCGGTGTGTTGTTGGTACATTCCTCGGAATCTCTGCATCTTATAACTTGTGCCTCGAGGATATATTGCAAAGCGAATGAGGTGAATACTCATCCTGACCCTACAAAACGGCAAACATGTGCATATGCATCAACCGATCAATGTATACGTGAAACGAAACATATGCGTGCAACAGAGTTTATGCGAATAGTTTGCGCGCCTGGTCATAAAAACACGCGCGGAAAGTCTAAAATCTCGTTTCTTTGATTTTTCCACTTCAAGACGTGTGCCAAGCCTGGTGCACAAGCCGCGCGCTGTCATCGTCGTCATTCGTTGCAAAATTGTGCATATTTTTTCAGATCTTTTTTTCTTTCAGTACTCATACTGCCCTTAACTCTTAAATTTTCGAGATTAACTTGGTCAAGGTCGTCTCTGGGCGGGGGGGAGCTGCGTTTATCATTGGAATCTTCAGAGAGGATCCAATGCATAATTATACATGAACCGTTATGTATCTCTGAATAGATCGGTACGCGGATCAACTTCTGTTTACAAATACCGCTAGCGGAGCCCCCCCCCCCCCCCCCCCCCCCCCCCCGGAAGGCTCTATCGTTCGGTACATTCGCAGCATCCAATTTTTTCATTTTTTTTTCTGTTTATTTCTTCAAAGCAAGTGGATCCGCGTTTGAAGACACGAATGACGAGTTGCATATCTATGGATGCCTCGCAGTTTATCTGCTGTGTTCCTACAGCGAGATAGATAGAGAGAAAGAGAGAGAGAGAGAGAGAGAGAGAAAGAGAGAGAGAGAGAGAGAGAGAGAGAGAAAGAGAGAGAGAGCAGCAGCACACCGGCGATTAGCTCGATCTTCCTAATAAGAAGAAGGCATACCGCATCCCGCTAGTGAAACAGTTATGATGAATCGCGTTCTATCCTTTACTCGACCGCGTAGGTCGTCGTGGCCAGCCCATCTCGCCAATGCGAATCATCCGCGAAGAATTCACGGAGGATTCGTTTTTCTTTTGTGATAACTAGCGAGCGAGGAGATTCGAATGAATGGAGTATAAGAAAATAGACGCGAACGCAGATATATACGCGTTGAAAATTAAAAAGACATAGAAGAGTACACATAGCTGCTGGGGATCAATCATTGCAGTCGAAGTGCCGGATGAGTATTTACTAATTGTTTTGCCGCGCCTGCGGTCTCTCTCTCTCTCTCTCTCTCTCTCTCTCTGATAGCTGGAGAGGTATCTTGCATGAAGGTCTGCCAACGCCGTTATGAAGTGTAAAAAACGAAGGGTGCTTTGTCCACAAAGACTCTTTTATAGAACAGTTGAACTTGATGGAAATTAAGGGAGCTTTCCAGTGTGACAGCCCGAAAAATCGCTGTTTTCGCGATTTTTTTTTTTAAAGAAAAAATAATCTAATGGGTCTGGTTTTTTTTTTGTATATTAATTGGGTATTGAAGAATACAAAACAATTTTTTAAAGATCGATTTGTTTATTAATTAATATCTATAAAAATGATGAAACAATTGTTGCAGAAAATGCACTTGGATGTGGTGTCCACGTTGGGGGTTACAATTTTGATTTGAAACAAAAAACACAAAAAGATTATTGATCGGTATATAATTGGCTTTCGTGCTATGGAGGCTTTTTTTTTTTTTTTTTTTTTTTGCAAAAATGGCGCCGGTTTGAACAAAAAGTATCGATTTTAGCATTTTTTTTGGCAGTTTTTTTTACAAAAAAATAGGAAGATGTAAAAAAAAAAAAAAAAGCTTCCATAGCACGATAAACAATGACGTTAAGAATATTGTGTAAAAAATTCAACTCGATAGCTTTAAAACTCTGATGCCCTCCAGGTTGGACACCGTTTTAAAAAATGCTGTTTCGAGAAAAACGCGTTCAAAGTTTCAAGTGAGGAAGTGACGGCCGACGCGGCAGCTGTAGCGCTCCGTTCCCTTCTTCCAAGAAATGCTGTACAGTAACCGAAATAATCTGAATTTCGGCATGAAAATTTCAGGGAATATTCGGAAGAGTGTATACTATTCGATAAAGCAAAAAAAAAAAATCGATTTTTTGAAAATTTCACGCTGGAAAGCTCCCTTAAGGGAAGGTTGTAAATTTTGATTGCGCAATCCCGTGAAGGACACACTCGCTAGAGCTTAACGACATTCACATTCATGAGTCAAGGATCGCCTGGCAGCAATTACATCGCTACTTGTCCATTTGCCAGTTTCCGGTATATAAAGTCGAACGGATTGAACCAAAAGAAATTACTTATCAAATGGACTCATTCGTCGAAAGACAGGTCAGTCCCGGTAGCTTCAACTTTTTGGCCCTCGAACGTTCTTCAAAGTCGTTTGAAGCATCAGGTTTAAGGGTCTAAAAGGCCGCGAGTCATCCGAATAACTGCGGTTTTCTCTTAATTTTAATTTACAACAGGTGCTCTGCGTAATTGCAGTCTGAGCAGAGACGGGCTTTTGAGGAGCAACAGATGCTCCAACGACTGCTGCAATTATCCCGAACCACTGAGTTAGGCATTGACGCCATTGTTCATGGATAAATAGAGAAACGCCGCATATCAACCGCTGCAGTTTATGGATAGCGATCCGAATAACGATTCACAAGTCCGCGTATCCCCAATTACCCGCGGAACGACATTTTTCCATTTCATAAATAAAAAGTTACCGAAGGTGTTGAAAAAAAAAAAAAAGGAAAAAAATGGTGGCGGAATGAAGTGGAGCAACGCCGTGGGCAGGTAATCTTTGTGGGTAAATGGAGATACATAGCTCAAAGAATGGACACCAGGCTGAATGGAAGTTTGCTCATGATACAACGATCACCAAAACCATCAGTGCTACGATCTTCCCCTCTCTCGCCACCATGCTACAATTGCCCCAATCAATCTTCCCCATTGCAGCCTTCCAAAGATTTTTTGCCAAAACTCACGCGCGACTCTCGTCACGGTTATTATGCCAGGATCGCACTGTGCGGCCACCGAATAATTCATATGGCATAATTGGCAACGGAAGAATAATGGCAAATTATTTTTTGTGAAAATTGTCAAGGCAGATTTTCGTCGTTGCGTGTCGAAAACTATATGCTGTCGATTAAACGTCGCGCGACAGAAAAGAGGTATAACTCGAATTTTTCGTGTTATATGTAAACGGAACGAGGATGAGAAACAGTGAAAGAAAAAGCTCGTGGAATTTCGGTCAGGTTGACGACGACGACGACGACGAGGAGAGTTATTAAATTGTGGGTTACTCATCCCAGCCTCGTGTATTATATTTCTCATTCGCATATTGAGTCTTTTCTACTGCGCAATGGTCGTACGAGAGAGCTCACGAGACCGGAACATTCGTTGCTTCTTTTTGTGCGTATTGTTTACCAAAGTTGCCAGGAAAAAAAAAAGAAAGTAATGTGAATAGTAATAACTAAAATTTCAATAAGATTCAAATCAATAAGGTTAAATCTCAATAGATGTACTTCGATCTGAGTACATCAGAGGAAGATCTAGGTAGATCTAATTGAGATCTACCTAAATCTAATTAAGATCTAGGCAGACCTAATTGAGATCTAATTGACTTCTAGGTAGATCTAATTGAGATCTGGGTAGATCTAATTGAGATTTAATTGGGATCTAGGTAGATCAAATTGAGATCTAATTTAAATCTAATTGAGATCTAAGTATATCTAATTGAGATATCATTGAGACCCAGGTAGATCTAATTGAGATCTACGTAAATCTAATTAAGATCTAATTGAGATCTAATTGGCATCTAGGTAGATCTAATTGAGATCTGATTGAGATCTACGTAAATCTAATTGAGATCTAGGTATATTCAATCGATCTAGGTAGATCTAATTGAGATTTAGATGTACCTAATTAAGATCTAAACAGAACTAATTGAAATCGAATTTAGACCTAGGTAGATCTAATTGAGATATTATTGAGATCCAGGTAGATCTAATTGAGATCTACGTAAATCTAATTAAGATCTAGGCAGATAAAATTGAGATCTACGTAAATCTAATTGAGATTCAATCTAGGTAGATTCAATCGATCTAGGTAGATCTAATTGAGATCTAGATATACCTAATTAAGATCTAGACAGATCTAATTGAGATCTAATTGAGTTCTAGGTATATCTAATTAAGATATAGGTAAATTTAATTGAGATCTAGATAAATCCATGATTTCCTAAAATTTGAATCTACGTAGATCTAAATTTGATCTACGGAGATCTAAATGATTCTTTCCTCGGTCCTGCATGGCATTTTCTGAGCTTACCAACCCCCGTTATACGAAATTTCTTATTCCGAGTGGTCAGCCTATATTCGGTACAGGGATTAGAGGCTCCGACTGTCCGATAAATTTGACAATGCGCAAACTTCTATCGGATACTGTCTTCTCTCTCTGCCCTAAATCTTGGCGACACGTTCTCTGCAGTTCGTGAATGAGAAAAGACTCATATTTTTTTTTTTTCGTAAGAAAAATAAGAGAGCAACAAACGAAATACTAGCTTCATTATTTTTTGTTTTGTTTTCTTTCAAAATTGATGACCTATATGATTGCATGGTATCGATCGAGGACCATCCAACGGGATTTCCATGAAAAACAAATAAGTATTTTCCCACTCAGAAATTGCTAAATTTATTTCGAAAAATCCGGGTAAGCCTCTGTAAGAAATTCTGCCAGAACACACGTTTCAATTCTATTATCCTTGCCTGTGGGTATATCGACAAAAATATCGCATCATCGTTCCAAGACTCGCCAATATATACGGAAGAAAGAAAGGACGAACGAACGAAAAAAAAAAAAAAAAACCTTTCAAATTGCACGATGGAAATCTGAAAAATTCTCAAAGTGGAGTCTCTCTCTCTTGGGTGCGGGTGCTCAGGACGAGGGGCCTGCGAGGAGGGGGGCTCACAAGACGAGGAGAGAACGCGGCGAGCGGCTACTATAGGATGGTTTTCATTGAAAATATAGCGCCAAAGAACGATGGCCATTGGCCGTACGGTTTTACCCCCACGACGAGCTAACCAGGCTATATAGAAGACCCCGCATGGAATTTCATCTTCAGAACTGAGAGTCAGTGTCAAGGAAGTCTACCTGAACATAACAAAGTGAGTACGAAAGTTTTCTCTCGGCTATGTTTCACGGTATCGCAGCTCGACGATTCGCCAAATAATTCCGATAGAATTTTCCAAAAAAAATCACATAATTGACAGACTCGTTTGATCAGAGACAAAAGAAAAAAGTAGCAAATCGAACGTAAAGTACGAATGAGTTTCAATGATTCATTGATCCATATTAAGCCAATGGTAGCCCATAAAAAATTTGATAAATTTCATTGTTCAACAATTACGACAACTTCTAAGATTTTCCTGATCACCCAGCTGTGTGAACGTGAACGGAATTTTCGATTTTGATCTGGAGATATGATTTTTTTCCTATCGCTCGTTAGTCATTTTACGGTGAATTAATAGCGAATATCCGGGTCCTTGATCCTCGAAGAGTGCAAGACCCAAATAAAAATCGAAATATCAGCGATCAATGAGGATCCAACCAACCTAACTCCGTTTTTTAGACGCGTCTTGGTTAAGCCCTTTTGTTTGCTAGGAAAAAAAAAGAAAAAAATACCCGACTACTCTTGAACTTGTTCTTCCCTCGTTTAACTGACGATCTGCCCCAAGGAATATCGCTGGACGAATTAAAATATCGTTTCAACCGCGTGTGTCACTTTTCATATCGAACTTTTCATATACGTTCCCGTTGACCGAGTACTCGATTGAGTCAGGCGCGACAGTAGGCCACGACCCCCTTTGGGAATAACGGTACCCAGGGGAGGGGGGGGGGGGGAAGCCTCCGAGGTTCAATAAACCCCGGGAGTACGATCTCGTAAAGTGGGCTAACGATACGATCGTAGGCACAGCCAAGCAACCGCGCGCTGACCCACTTTCATGGTCAAGGCTCGATCGGCATCAACGACACACGACCGCATCTATTATCGCTCTGCGAGGCGCGTCACACAAAACTCAATGGGATATTTACCGTCGTGAAGGCTTTATCAAAAAAAAAAAAAAAAACAAAAATATTATCCATCAGCCTTAATTCCGTAATAACGATTTTTCTAAATTCAAAACCGTTCGAGATTTATCTCAAAAAATTTCACGATATTTAACGATTTTTGACAAATGTGTATGCAAATTTTGTACGAAAATGAAAGCTAAATCATTGTCTTGTTAGTTTTTGTATGTTTGGGTCCCAATGATGCGCGTAAAAAATGTCCCTAATCGGCAATCAGTGTCGTGAACATCGTAACTGAACAACAAGAACGAAAAATAATTCTCAATCTCTGCACGAGTGTCGCGCGATGGATTGTAACAAATTCGGCAGGGAAAAATTTGTTTGCATAAAATGGCAACTTGGCAAACCTTGGATTATCGATTTGCCAAATGTGGGGGCCTCTTCCACGAGTTATAAAAAAAATAAAATAAAAATTATTTTATCTCAATTATATGCTTAACGGCATTGAAAAAAACAGTCTACCGAAGTTGCCACGCGAAATTTGAGCTCAATCGGCCGATTATCGAAATATCGAAATTGCCGATTTGGAGAGAAAGGTTTAACATTTGATGAGGGCTAGATTTTGGTGAGATTCAGATATTAAGTTATCGATATACTTACAACGGTTAAGCATTGGCAACGCTATAGAATTTTAACAAGGGTTTCAAGGACGGTCTCTTCGGTGTACTAAAAGCCCCGAAAATTGAAAATCAATTCACGCAAATTGCCTCAATTAATGCCTCAATTCCAGAAATTACGATCGAGGACTTTGACTCGAGCGCAAAAGTTGCTAGTGTGAAAGGATCGCAGACTTTTTTTACACTCGAAGAGCCCACTTTTCCATGTTATAAAAAAAAAAAAAAAAAACATTAACCACTGTCGAGACTACGTGGTATTTAGCAAAAGCTAAAAAAGACGAATCACTCGGAGAGATGTGGGTCATTTTCACTCATTCGTCTCTCTCTCTCTCTTTCTCTCTCTCTCTCTCCCTCACTCTCTTTTTCTCCCAACGACACCAATCCGATAGACACGTTTGAACGCTGCTACAAAGATCCCAGAGTCAATTATTAAAAGCCACGACGATTCGTGATCGCTAAGAAGAAGAGAGTCACGATCCCCAGGCAAAAAAAAAACAAAAAATCGACTGACGTCTTCAACGTTTCTGAATCATCTACCTGTACACTTTCACATCCTGTTCGATATTTTTCAAAGCGGATTTCATCGAATCAAAGTCACTGATCAAATTCCTTTCTCTCTCTCTCTCTCTCTCTCTCTCTTGGAAGATCAAAAATGGAATACAAGAAATTCGTATCGCTATGCCTGGTGGCAATGTGCCTTGCGCAGGCTGCGTCATTGCCCCAGCCAGCCCAGTACTCGCCTCAGTATCATCCGGAACAGTATACCCAGCAGCAGGTCAGGAATGAGAGAAAATTTGCCGAGAAGCCAAATGCAATGAAAAAAGTTGGACACGACGATCTCGATGACATTAGCACGAATTCAATTCAGGTGAGAAATTCTTCCTGACTCGACCAACTGAATTATGAATTTTTCTTTTTGGGGAAGCGAGAGCAATCAATGTTGGATATCAATTCAATTGTTTTTCTTTTTTTTTTAACGAATTCATCAAAGTAATTATAGTTTCTTTGGTCGAGTCAAACTTTTAAAAATGATAATGAAAGAGATTGAAAAAATAAAAAAAAAAAAACAACGACAATAACAAAAATAGGAAGGAGGAGCAGCGAGTTTCTCGTGGAGCAACATGCTAGGTATGCTGATGCAGATGCTTCTGGGACAGAATCCAGTCGGTGCGGTTGGACCTAGCAAAAATGACATTGACGAGGGTGCACCGGCAAGCCCATGGAGCAATCTCCTGTCCGTCGGTTTCAGGGTCTTGGGAGCTCTGCTAGGTGGCAATCAACCGTCAGCCGATGGCATCGACAAAGTCGACAATCAGCCCAACAGCCCCATGCAGGTAAAGGGACATTTATTTGATTTTTTTTTCATCCTTATTCCTCCCCCGACACTCGAACGATAAACGTAAAGGATAATCGTAAAGGGTTCTCTCGATAAGCCGAGTTGCGAAAATGTTTTGTAAAATTTTTTTCTCCTCTCTCTCTCTCTCTCTCTCTCTCTCTCTCTTCTTCTCGTAAAATTTCGTACGACTTTCGTATCGCTCGTAGATTATTGGATCAGTGTGACTATATGTCACTTGGGACTAATAATGATGAGTGATGAATTAAGAAAAAAAAAAAAAAGATTTTTACAAATTTTTTTCGACTGCAGAATCGAAGAAGGAACTTTTTTTTTTGTAAGATGGATTCGTGATTTGTTCGAACGAATAAAACACGCTGAATGAAACGAGAAATTGATTTAAATAGTTGTGATAACCTTTTTTTTTTTGGTTTTTGAAATTTAATTTTTCTCAAATTATCACTCATTCGAGTAGTGGGGTGTAATGCTGTAGCTGCACATCTCGAGTCACTCTGCGGTTTGGTACTTTGTCTTGTCATTTTCAATTATGTATAAGTATATGAGACATTCCACAAATAGCGGCATGGGTTTTGGGCGTCAAAATTTCGATTTCAAATTTTCGTTTGTATTTTTTTAGACACATTGAAATGAACAAACTGTGAAAATTTCAGACCTTTTGCTACGCAAGTAACAGAGAAACGCTTATTTTTGCGTTTTTCTCATTTTTTTTTTTCATTTTTAAAGTTTTCATCTGACTGAAAAACAAAAAAATAAATCGGTAATACTATTTTCTATCGGAATTTGTCTGAAATTTTCAAAAAAAATATTTTCACAATTCTTAATTCGAATTTTCACGCTGGAAACGAGAGTTTAAAAGTCAAAAAATGAAAAAATTTTTTGACTTCTTTTTTTTTTAAAGCTGAGACGATTTCACACAAAATCGGTGCGTAAAAAAATGCGGTCACTGTGGGTTTAACGACAAAAAAAAATGCAAAACAAGCGCTTTAGTGAAACTTCACATACTTTAGCAGTTATTGAGGTTTTTGTTTTTTGTCGCAGTGACCACATTTTCTTATGCATGGATTTTATGTGCAATCGTCTCAGCTTTTGAGAAAAAAAGTCAAAAAAATATTGAGGAACGCAGTCATTTTTCATTTTTTGACAATTAAACTCATTTTTCGGCGGGAAAATTCGTATTAAAAATTTTTTAAATATATATTTTTTTTTTTAATTCGGACAATTTCCGATGGACCGATCTATTTTTTTTATTTTTCAATCAGAGGAAAATTTTAAAAACGAAAAAAAAATGAGAAAAACGCAAGAAAAAAAGCATTTCTCTGCTACTTACGTAGCAAAAGGTCTGAAATCTTCACAGTTGGTTCATTTCAATATGCTCAACAAAATATAAACGAAAACTTTAAGTCGAAATTTTGAGGCCCAAAACTCACGCCACTATTTGTGGAATGTCTCATACATATAATTATATACAATACCATGAAACTTTGCTGTTGAGCTTTTTTTTACATACATATATCCCCGTCGGGATGTAGTTTGTCAAAAAAAAAAAAATGAATTTCCGTGCAACGAGGGCACTATAACTTGATTCTAAAAAATATGCTCATGAAAATTTTGTCTAATTAAACCTTAATCGTTAATTATCCCGAAAACACTGAACTTTATACAAAAACTATTAATACAAAAATTGTTTGGCATACTGAAATCTATCTTGCTGAATTTTTTTCATAATTTTTCAAAAAAATCTCAAGAGCTCAAGGAAGCGTAAAAACATCGTTGCTTCATTCTCAATTATGTCTATGAGAATATTCAAGGACTCTTGGAAAAGAAAAAAAAAAAAAAAAAAAAAAACCGGCAGATAGATTTCGTTGCGTTGAACAATTTTTGTCTGTACGATTTTTACGTACGAGGTGGATTTTTGGAAATAATTGATTATCAAAGTTGGAATAATAAAAGTCGAATGAGATCGACACCTTAAGATTCAAGTACAGGGCTTGGACCCTGGACAGAAATTTTTCTCAGCAAGGAAATTAATTTTTTATTTTATTGGAGAATGGAAAATTTTTTTTTGTCGTTTTTTAAGCACCGTGATATGTAAGTGCTGTATGTATGTGTGTGATACTCGTGTAAATAACTTATTCACGCATATATATATATTTATATATGTACGCAGAAAAACAGCTTTTGAACGAGACCGCTTTTTATACTTATATACAACAAGAAAATAAACATCTATATATATACCTATATATAGTTATATATATATATATATATATATATAACTAATTGAGTATAATAAATATAATATAATATATTATCAAAGCTTCAAAAGTTTCAAGTATATTATACTGTAGTAAACTATAGTGTAGTAGTATAGTATAGTACAAGATAGTATAGTATACTGTACTATATTATACTATAGAATCTATACTAAAGTATAGCATATATAATATATGTATATATAGGTATATATAGATGTTTCTATTTATATATATATACCTTTTACCTATTGTATCATATATAACACCCTACAGAGACACTGGCGCGAATCGTAAAGTCTTCGAATCACGTACCATGTCCCTGCTGCACGCACATTAACGTCGCGCAGAGAAAAAAAAAGAAAAAACAAAACTTTCCACGAGAACCTCCATGATATTATTTTTCAGCTAATTCATTAAACAGTCATTACCACTCTCTTTTCCATGTGATCCCTAATTACTTACGCATTTTTATTTTTTCAAACTCTCCGCTCCCATTGAGAATACTCGGATTAAACATTTATCTGTGCACAAGCCTCGACGATGGCATATTCGCTGTTGGAATTGGTCAGTTATTTCAACGACTTAGCGACATTAAAAATTATTTAAAGTTTAAAAAGAAAATTTTTTTTTTCTATTTTCATGCCGTTAATGAATGAATTGACGAGTCGAACGAAGCTCGAGACTGCACCGATTGTTCGCGCTCGTGTTTCCCCTGTTTTGTAAATAAATTATTGTCTCAATCACGGACTTAGAACACAACGCTGGTGTCGGTTGTTTAGGGCATATTGGCTTCCGTGCTGGGTGCATTTCTAGGACAGGGAAGAGATCCCAGTCAGGTTGCTCTAATGGCCGATCGGGCTTCCCAGGTTAGTGTAATAATTGTGTTTCCTTTCCCTCGGGGAAAAAAAAAAACGAAAAAAAACAAAAAATTGAAAATAATTTTTTTCGTCGATTCTAAATTATTTCTATCAATAAAATGTACAAAATAATTCAATATTCGAATCAACATCTTCTACGGCAGTCTCAATCTACGATAACAATTATATATAATATTAAATTTAATATATATATATATACATGACACTTTTGACTGCTGATCCTTTTCCCCTATTAAATTATAAATAATTTCCATCTGTGCCTAGGACTTTTGTCAATTGCATAATTTTTATATCCGATCGCGTGGACGATCGTTCATTAAAGTGACAAAGTTCAACAAAAAAAAAAATGACATTGCCATATCTTTTTCTCGATATAGTTCATCAGTGTCGTTGTGAATCTTCTGGAGGCTCTAAGGACCTCGTTCTCTCAGCGTTCGATCACGGCTCGATCGCTCGGAAGACGCGACACGATTGCCGAAGCTGCCGTAGCTTCAATATCAATGCTCAAGGTACGAATTGTCATGAATAAATTAAATTAAATGAAATTAAATTAATTGAAAAAAAATTAAATTAAATTAAATTCAAGAAATTTTAAAATTAAATAAATAATAATTCAATTGAATTGAATTAATGCGAGTTTCGTTTTAAAAAAAATCAAAGGGCTACGTTCGATCGATGCAATCGTTCAGTAACTTTGGCAAAGCCGAGGAGGAAGGACAACGCGGCTGTGCCGAGCGTGCACTCTGCGAAGCTAGCGCAGAATGCATTGCCGGAACTCAGGGAACTTCGTCGATCTTCTGTCAACTGGGATCGTGAGTATTTCAATTAAAAAGGATTTTTTTTTTTTTAATTTAATTCAAAAACTCGATAAATTCGATTTGATTTTAGTTGGGAATAATTAAGAGTGGAAATGTTTGCAAAATTGAAAAAATTGCCAATCCACTTTGTCCTAGTTCACTTCGTGAACCTTCGAGTTTTCGATTTTTTTACAAATTTTTGCTAATCGGATCGTCAATTTTCGAAAAAAAATCATCCATTTAAAAAAAATTCAAATTCGATGTAAAATAGCAAAAAAAAAAAAAAAAAAAAAAAAAATTGGAACAATTCGCGAATTATAATGATTATTTTTATTCGAAGGTACGCGACAAGCTTCGTCCTTCAGATGCAGAGCGGAGTTGGCTTTGACGCGCTTTACGAGGCCGGAAGACGCGGACGTTCCGGCGAGGATTGCCGGACGCATTTTATGGACTGCAATGCCGTTTGAGACCCGAGAAATTAAAACTTTTTACCCTTCACGGATAGTCATAGCCGTATGAATGATGTGAAAGTGTGACGAAACAAAGGGAAAAACAAACATAGAAGCAAAATCGTTGAAAAAAAAAAAAAAAAAAAACAATGAAAAATATTCAGATTCTTGGACGTTTTGCTCTCTTTGTATCTCTTTTACGAAGAGAACCGTCACAAAAAAATTGGAATACGCGAAATAATGAAAAAGTATGCGAGTGTTGTGTGTGTGTGTGTGTGTGTGTGTGTGTATAGATTCACATGGTACCCGTGATAGTCGATAATATTTTCGTATTTCTATCGATCGAGATAATCTCAAAGCAAACAAAAGAGTTCGCGAATAAGCAGGAAAAAAAAAAAATCGATAACAAGAGACGACAGTCGACGACCCGATGACCCTTATATGACCTTCGCAGTATAGGGATATAGAGACTGACAAAGAGACTCGAAGCTCGAAGAGAACGAATAACGGATTAAATTCGAGCTCAACTAAGCAGGCATATCCCGAGACTAATTTGCCCCCGAAGTTATTTATATTTATTATTTATTTATTGAAAAAAAAAAAAAAAAAAAAGAAAAAAGAACAAACGATGCACGAACGCGATTGCTCGCACGAGAATCTCGGACAATCGAGGCAATTAATCGAAAAAGAATCAAATCAAAATCTACAATTCATTCGTCTCCAATCAACTTGTAGAGTTATAACCCCGTTTAATTCTCAAGACTCGTTCTTTGGTGCGTTATTGGTTTACCGTAATCGTATGATTTTTTTCTTTTTTTCCTTTTTATCAAGCTGGCCTCTACTTAGGGATTATTTATTTGCCGAAGGAAAAAAGATTTTAGCTGTTTTTTGGTTGCTGGGAGTGTAGAAAAAAATAATGAGGTTAGAGACCGTGGGACGCGATTTATTTCCTCGATCATTCAAATTACTATGGTATAAACGTGTGACATATCACCCACGATCCAGTTAAAGAAACATTTAATCGATTTTTCTTCAAAAATTTTGTAGATTTAGCCATCGGAGTGTACGGGGACGTTGAGGGACAAAATGATATTGAGAAAATAGTACGCGAAAATAGTGATAATCCCGTTGAGTTGCTTAATCCAATTGGATCTAACCTCGGATCTAACCTAATATCACGCTAGAGGTCGTCACCACAAGTCCAATCGAACGTATACTTATAAGCGACAATAGTCCCAAAATTACTCGAGAGTCTGTAACTCAGGATATTTCTCATTTTCTCAATAAAAAATTTCTCACAATCTTCTGTATATATAAATATGAAAAAAAAAAAAAAAAAAACAAAATTAACAATCACGATAATCCACAAATATTCGGGAATTTCAGCTCTTACGAAAATGCCCCACTGCTCGAGGCTTAATCGTTTAATTGCAACCATATATTTTAATCTTGTTTTTTTTTTTCCTCAGTTAAGTTGTATTTGTAATATATACGTGAATAAGTACAATTTTATATGATGATCGTTAAATAAACAACTGATTATCGAACAATTTTTGACTCGATTACTTTCATTTTCAACTGATATTAAATATATTTAGGGAATGCGAACAACGACGATGGTGTAATATTTTTTTTTTTTTTGAGGGAAATTTAAAAAATTAGTCACAACCAAGTTTTCTCTCGATCTCTCGCGTCATTTCCACCGTGACAATCGTCCCTCGAATCTAATTTTCTCTCAAAGGTGGCAGTACATTCCAAAAAATAGTACATTGCATTGAAGAAAAGAAACTGCTGCTGTTACGATTCTCCACCGAGCAATCAACGTTAATTTTCTTAATCACATTAATTAGCCTTTTTTAGGTCTAATTAACGTAAAAGTAAACACAGAATAACGAGAGCTATCGATTCACATAGTAATTCGTTATGATATTTCAATTGCTGATGAATTTTTGCTCGTATTTTTATCATTATTTATATTTCTCAGGCCCAATAATTCATAATTACTCGGTTAAATTAATGAAAAATTCTAAAAATTGTAAAAATCGACTATTTTTTTTTGGACAAGCTTTGTACTGAATTTTCTCGCACCAGCTGGCTTTAAAGTAAAGGGAAGCGTAAAAAAAAGAGAAGCGTAAAAGTTTAGCGGATGCAATTACTGTCAACGGCGAAAAAAAAAGAAAAGAAAAATAAAAAATCACGGTTCCCGAGTGTCCAACGAGCGTTAAAGAAATTTCATGCGTGACACTTACGCCACGGAGTGGTCAACGACATGAATAGGAGAGACCCCAACAGGGACACTCAGGTATTACGAAACAGTATGCTCACGAATCTCTCAGAGAGACGAGAGTTATCGGTGTTGGTCGAGGATTTTGTTGAAAAAAAAAAAAAAAGAAAATATTGTGAAATCGCGATTCTTAATTTTGGTTTCCCTATTTGTCTCCTTGTTAAAGTTTCTTTTTCGGACGAGATATAGATAAGTGCGCCTTTTCGTGCAATTACAATTGTAATTACCAACATAGAGCAGCACGGACCGAGGTACGTTTTGTGTTATTAAAATTGCGAAAGAATCGTCGAAACTAACGAGCGTATCCTTTTTCGTACGATATTATTTTCATAAAATAAAATTTAACATGTATAGTTTTGCTTATTGTTCGAAAAAAGTGAGGATCATTGAGAATTTTGAATATCCGATAACAATTTTCGTTTTATCAAACGATTTTATTTTTTTCAGCCAATTTTTTAATAACTATTCAATATTATTGTTATCAAAAATTAATATAGCATCTTCTCAATGGTCGACTTTTTTTTTTTAAATTAAGTTCAATGGTACATAATAGCGGAGGTTTTGATTGCATGACTCAGGGAGCCTATTTGCAAATAATTCGTCGTTAAAATTTTATATCTATATATGCCTAGCGCTTTATCAATAGGTGTAAAAAATTTCGTAATTAAATCTAAAAAGTTTTAATAAATGCTTACTCGTTGTGTGCCGATTATATGTTTTAAAAATCATAACTGCCACAGATGACCTTCGGAAGTTTGATGCACTGGGGCGGATTCGGAAAGACGCCAGCAGCGCCACCTATCGAAAGATATCACAGCGGTTCAGGTGGCTACTGGGAGCACAAATCTCACGGACACGGGTTATTAATTTCACGTATAATTGATGTTTTAAGCACTCGCGATAAACTCTCGATAAAGACACGGGCACTTTTTTTTTTTATAAAAAATATCACACAGAGGTCACAAAAGTAGCGGCAAAGGAGGAGGAGGAAGTGGCGCAGCCCTGAGCGCTCTCGCTCTTTTGGCGTTTCTTTTTCTCATTAACGTCATGCAGGTATATACATCGCGTAATTAATCGACGAAAATCTACATCACCGATAATACGTTTACCGAGAAGATAAATTTAGTTTTTTTTTTTTTTAATTCCAGCAATCTCTGCAGGAAAATAATTCAACAGCGCCCGCAACCGGAACGGCGCTTCTGTTGCGCGAAGGACAAGTGTCGTTGAGCGCCCGCGCGGAAAACGACGCTAGACTAACGGAAACTTCCCGGCAGCGCGAGAAATCGTTTTCGATCGAAGCCCAAAAAGGCGACACTTTTGGCCGAAATTTCGATGATCGCGATTACACATAATTCTCATTCTAACTTTGCAACGAAACACATTATAATTATCAGCACTCGCGTGAATCACGAATACACGAGAAGGAAAAACACGACGACACGAACGAAACACACTTTAGATGCGGCGGCCATCTTGTGTCCTATTGTAGTTGAGACGGATCGCCGCCGCATTCTTCCGGCGCTATTTAGATTTGTTCGAGAATCGATATATCGAACGGAGAGAAACGTCTCGCGACGTTGATCGAGCAGCTTCAAGATCAATAGCACAACTATTATTATATTGAATTAATAAAATCGCAAGCGTGAAAACACATAAACATTTTATTTCGTCAAACGCATAATCGTGTTATACGATTTTTGGTCGCATGACAAATGTCTTGTTCCTTTTTCATTGGTATTTTTTTAATTGTGACGTTTTTATCTTACGCTCGCGCTCTTTTCGTTTGTTTTCTTTTAATTCTTCCCGTAATCCCTTTTCGACAAGTCTTATTTACATAACATTAGAAACATTCAAATACTCTTTACTTATAATTGTACGCGACTTAAATCTGTATTTTTTGGTAAGGATTATTTCGCTTTTTGATATTATATATTAATAATCGTCAAGATTTTTTCCTAACCTAAAAAGTCTTTTTTTTTTCCCCACGCGTACAAATATTTCAAACAAACAAAAAATACATGTGTGCGGCACTCGAAAAGAAATTTCGTTTGTTATTACATTATTACTTTAGTCCTCAGCGTGTCTGCGAACACGACAATGAATATTCACTCGATTATTAATTGCAAATTCCAGAGAACACTGAGTAATAAATTGGAATAAAAAAAAAATAGAGTAACACAGATATAAAGATCGAGCAATGACATAATTTTTCGAAATTTTGACGAAACGTAGAGACATCATGCATATCGATAACGAGCCGAATATTTGTTGGCCTTATCTACCGTATATATATATCTTAAAATTTTCTTCCGTGTCTAAACATCAAAATTCTAAAAAAAAAAATAGGGAAAAAAAACTTACCACTTTCCACGGTTTTCTTTTTCTTTGTTCATATACACGTTAGGGGGAACTTGTATCTCCTTGATTCTCTAGTTTTACAATATACAATATAATATCCGCTTGTCAATAATATTCCTCATATATATTTTTGTTTTGTTTTTTTTTCTCAATATCAATAATTTTCTTTCTCGTTTATTCTTGATACGCGAACGAAACGCGGATCGAGTTGAATAATCGTTACTTCCGGTTGGCACGTATATACTCCGTTCGTAAAATACATATCAATCGAGTATACAGCGCCAGGAGGGGAATTGGGTGCGGACGTTTTTGGAACTACATCGTGTGCCGTGGACACGAGAGAGATGGGTTTGAGTTTTTCTAACCTCCTCATTACTAAATATACGACAAATTCATAAATTAATAAATAATTTCACGTCAATTTAATTTTTTTTTTAAATATTCAATCCTATTGAAAATTATTACTACACACGATGGTTAAAATGATCAATTACTTCGGTTTTCATGGCATTTACGAACAAATTCTCATAGAAGTACCATTTTTATTCAATTATTTAAATAAAAAAAAAACATTTTCAAAAATAATGAGAAGGTTATGAGATTATTCGCAATCAATTCCAGTATGCACTTTTACTCGGAACGTCGAACAGTACACTTTAGTTTTATTTTTTTATCATTTATATTTTCGTTATACCGGGTAGCTGAGAGTCACATTCGTGCGCAATAATGTTAATTGAGTAAAAAAAAAAAGGAATTATCGCACTTTGCGACTGTACGAAGAAAATTAATTTGGTAAAATTAATTTGAACGATGAAAATTATTTCAAAACTCCCTGAAACGTTCACACCCGGTACATCGATTCGTAAAAAGAGCCCTCGGACTCTTCATCAATCGTATTTTTCGTATACGATATATTTATATATGTATAGTAGCGCTATATAATTTATTTATAATATATAATCATTTAATGAATTAGTCATTCGTTTGAACACAGTATAGTTTTTCATTTATCTTATCGCATAGAAAATACGTTCAATGAATAATGTTGGGAGAGAGGGGGTCAAGTGTGAATTGGCATAAATGGGTCATCGAGGATATATGGGACGTAAAAATTTTTCGTTTTTTTACTCGAGCTCGGATGAATCGTGAGCGATCGTTTGATTTTCAAAAAAAAAATTAATTTTCCAATAGTACGACATAACTTGAAATTCAAATTATCCAGAATTCTACAATTTTACTAAATATTTTTGTCAATCGATGAATTTTTTTTTTTCCCCTTTTAAACTCAACTCAAAAATTGAATAGAGACTCTCGAACTGAAAAAAAAAAAACAGTTAATCAATTTTACTCCAATAAATGAACTTTTTAAGATAATTTTAACTCCGGTTGCAGTAAAAATTACTTAAAAAAAACAAAATTATTGCAAAAAACGCAGCAAAAGTTACTCCGGTAAATTAACGAAGGAGAAAAGTTTGGAATTGGAAAATTTGAGATCGGTATACGTTGTCTCAGCCCGCCGAGACTTTAATCCTAATTTTTCGAACGATTTCATCCGTGCTGTGGAAAAATTGCGGAAAAACGAAGAGGAGAGGATTTTGAGGGCAATTGACGTTTAACAATTATTATCACTCGACGCGTATTCTCTCGAAAATTTGATTATGAAGTTGAGCCGATATTATTCGACATGATTTTATACAAAGACGGGGGGACGACGACGATGTCAAAATGGAAGAAATAAAATTATTGCGTTCGACAATTTCAACGTAAATATTTCGTTGAATCGCCATTCCCTATTATTTTTCACGCAATTCCTACAACGACTATCATTCTTCGAGCTTATATATTCTTTCGTTTTTTTTTTTTTTTTTTCGTAAATCATAATCGACAATTTTTTTTTTTTACATGCATTTCCGTCGCAATTATACAAAGTCCTCAGGAAGCATCAAGATTGGCGATAAAAAAAAAAATATGCCAAATTTCGGTACGTAAATAGCTAAAAATATACTGGCCGTGGAGTCGTGTAAAAATAATTGGTGCAATTAAAAAAAAAAGCTAAAATCGTTATTTCGACGCAGAAAAAAAATGATGAATATTTTTTTTTTCATTTTCATAGAAAAATTTGTGAAATTTTCGACAAACTTAACCATTCAAAATAATTATTCAACCCAAAGTTAACTTTTTTTTCGAATAAAAAAAAATAACTTCAATTAATTCAAGCTCGTCGTGCCCATTTTCATTATTTTTGGTAAAAAGAAAATTTTGAAATTCGTATCGTTCCTTGAAATCGTATTTTCCTCAAAAAAAAAAAAAAAACTTTTTTGATTTGTCGATATTTCGAGCTCCAAAATTTTCGAATTATACCCTCGAGATGCGTTACAAACTTTATCGATGAAAAAAAAAAAAAAAGAAAATAGAAAATTTAAAACTGTCCAAGGCAATTTGCGATAATTTCCGTGCGAATCGAAACGTTTTTTTTTTCTCTCGGTACGTTCTGAAAACCTTTTCCAACTTTTTCAATTCACCATATTGGCCACGACTCCACAGCCAGCGATTCGCGTTCTCAATTACGCGTTAATTAGTTTCGCATCGTGAAACACGAATATCCAAATTAGTTTCTCGGTCGAAACGAAAAAAAAACGAAAAAAAACTTTTTTTTTTCTAACTACTATACACGTATAATTGGAACTTTGCGAGTTCCCGTTGATTGAAAATTCACAAAGATAAATTTTCTCTCTTCGCGGTTCGAGACTGCCCTCTGCGACCTGTGAGCGTGGCACAAAAAAAAATTTGCGATCGGTTCGAGCTCTCACAATGCTCCGGGGCTTACAGTCAAAGTTGTCCCGAAAATTTTCCACACGAAACCACAAAAAAAAAAAAACATTTTCACCACCGCGAGTTACGGAAAATTGAATATGTCAAATTTCGAAGAAAAAATTAAAAAAAAAAAACACTCTCGATAATGTGAATGATTATTTTTTCACTTTTATGAAGAAAAAAAACAAATTTTAGAAAAAAAAAAAAACTCACGATCATCACTTTTTGTCGTTAAAAATTATTCCCAAGCATCTTTTTTTCCTTCGTAAAGCTGCAAAAGAGATAATCGTCAAAATTTGAAGAAAAAGTCACGAAAAAAAATAAGCGCCTCTGGCCTTTGTTTTTTTTTTTTTTCCTTCGAATCAACGAGAGAGGGAACGCCAAGCCTCGTTTTCCCGGGTCAAAAAATGACGAAAAAAAAAAAAAACATAAATAAAAATAAAAATAAAGAAATTTACGGCTCTGCGAGACGCGCCGGGTGATCGAGTCAAGGCTGTGGCAAATCGTCCGATTCATCGTGAGAAATGACGCTCGATCTGTTGGAATCGACGTCGAGATCCATGGAGAACGGTTTAACGTGACCGAGGAGAGGATGACGATGATGATGATGATGATTGCCATTTTCCTCGATGCTCGGACTGTAATCCAACGAGCTGTCACTGAAAATATAAGAATAAACTTCTACCAATCAACGGATTAATCGTGATTTTGTTTTTTTTTTGTTTTTTTTTGTTTTTTTTTTGTTTTTTTTTGTTTTTTTTTTGTTTTTTTTTGTTTTTTTCGTATTAAACGAGTTTCGTTAATATTCGTCGTTCGTTAAAAATCGTACCCCAAGTAAGTTTACCTGACGATACTGGCGCGATCGCCCGTACCAGAAGGATTAACGCTGCAATTTTCACCGTTGCAGGAGCGTTCGCCGTTGTCGCTGCTGTTGCTGCCGCAAATCGGCAAATTTCTCGTCAATCCAGGAACATCAGGAGCGCTCGTCGTCGCTGACGATGATCCATCGACGGCGGACGACGAGATCGTCGAATTATTTTTTCGCGATTCCTCGTGGCACTCGCAGCGACATTCCTCCGGCTGAACGTAACTATAAATTCCGGTCGTTTTCGCCTCGTCCTGCTCGTTTCGCGGTATCGTTTGTATTCTCTTTGGTGCTTTTCTACGTTCCGGGATCTCCTCGAAGTTGATCCAATTTTTCGGTCTCGTCGTCGTTGTCGTCGTCGCGACGACGACGTTCGCGGAACCCGAACGCGGTGGCAGCGGCGGCGGCGGCGGCGGCGGTGGACTCGGCGATTTTCCGGGCAATCTTCGCGAAGCCTCGGCGGCCACGACTCTACCGGCAAATTCCGTAAACGTATTCGACGATTGTTTGCGTGGACTTTTGAGCCTAAAGCTATCCTCCCGTGGCAATGATATTCTCATGCGATCGTTTCGCTTCTCGTCCTGGGCCGTGTGCAGAACGAACTCGTCCAGCAACGTTGGATTTATCGGTGTCGTTGATCTTGGCCTCTCGGTCGGTATCGTTCTGTCGTGAACGAAGAATTTTAAATGAAAAAAACAAACGAATTGTACGGTGAACTTGAATTTTTCAATTATTCGATGGTTAATTATTCGAAAAAAAGTAATTAGCACGGGGTTTTTTTCCAGCTACTCGCCATTATTTAATTAATTATGCCAGCTTGAAAAATTGAGTCGCATTTCAAACGTATATCGCGTGGCAGTGACGTCACAACACCCCAGTTCTTCAGCGCCTCTAGCGGTAAAGTTGAGAAATTCGGGCAGCTAATCGTTCCTAAATAGATAACTTGCATTTCAACTTTTAAATGATTTAACAGATAATTATCCAAAAAAACGTCATTTGCAATAAGTTTTTTCAGTAACTGATCGCTATTCAATAAATTATACCAGATTGAACAATTGAATCGCATTTCAAACGTATATCGCGTGACAATGACGTCACAACACCCCGGTGCAGCAGCGCCTCTAGCGGTAAAGTTAAGAAATTCGAGCAGCTAATCACATTCCTAAGCCAAAAAATCTTCGTAATAGATAACTTGCATTTCAACTTTTAAATTATTTAAAAAGATAACTATAAAAACGTCATTTGCAATAGGTTTTTTTCAGTTACTCATCACTATTCAATTAATTATACCAGCTTGAAAAATTGAGTCGCGCTTCAAACGTATATCGCGTGGCAGTGACGTCACAACACCCCAGCTCTGCAGCTCCTCTAGCGGTAAAGTTAAGAAATTCAAGCAGCTAATCATTCCTAACCCAAAAAATCTTCGTAATAGAGAACTTGCATTTCAACTTTGAAATTATTTAAAAGATAATTATAAAAACGTAATTTTCAATAAGTTTTTTCAGTTACTCATCGCTATTCAATTAATTATACCAGCTTGAAAAATTGAATCGCGCTTCAAACGTATATCGCATGACAATGACGTCACATCACCTCAGTTCTGCAGCGCCTCTAGCGGTAAAATGAAGAAATTCAAGCAGCTAATCACATTCCTGACCCAAAAAATCTTCGTAATAGATAACTTGCATTTCAACTTTTAAATTATTTAAAAAGATAATTATCCAAAAAACGTCATTTGCAATAGGTTTTTTCAGTTACTCTATTCCAGATTTAAAAAATTGAGTCGCACTTCAAACGTATATCGCGTGACAATGACGTCACAACACCCCAGTTCTGCAGCGCCTCTAGCGGTAAAATGAAGAAATTCAAGCGGCTAATCATTCCTAACGGAGTAAAAAACTTCGTCATTCGTAAATATGTATAGTCTGAATAGGATTCAAACATGACTAATGTACCCTGAACAATCGAAGAAAGTGTAAAAATATTGTTTCATAACATGTTGCAAAAACTCAACCTGTCGTAACACCGGAAAAACAGTTTACCCGCGTCGGGAACATCTCTGCAAGATCGTTAACCGGTAAAAATAAAATACAAAAAACCCCAAACTCTTTGGAAATTGATATTGCAAATCGATCCTCAATATTTGCAAAGCAAATTCGCACGTTTCAGCAGCGATAAACGATTTGAAATCAATTATCTTTGTTTTTTTTTTGTTTTCTTCAAAAAAAAATCGCGATTCGAAGCCGAGCCAAGCACATTCAGGGGGGGGGGGGGATGAGAACGGACATTATTCGATCTCCTGATTTATATACGCGTATATAGAATTACCGGACTTCCTGTAGCCGCTGTTTGACCGGTAATATCGGCACGGCGACGCTCTTCTCCATTGGCAGTGTCGTCGGTACGTAAGGAAGATCGTCATCGAAGCTCTCCTCGTAGCAAAGACCCTTGCGCTCGTCGGGCAGTTCATCCGCAACTTTGCGCGCCTTGTTGCGTATAAAATCGATCTCCGAATCGCGCTCGGATTCCGAGCTATTGTGATCAAGATCGGAAACGATACTCGACGTTTTAACGAGATTTCCCGCTGGCAATTTCATGCTCGAATCGTCCACGGCGCGTGTCTCGTTGACACGCGAAACCGGAAGTAAATCGACGATAATTTCGCCGATTTCACGGCTCTCACGATTCAACGAATCGTTCTCAGTATTGTCGCGCGATGATTCGCGTCGTGTCTCTTTGTCGCGACGTTTTGGCTTTATCGGCGATCGTTCCGGCGTTTCGGCGCAAGAATTATTGAGATCGTACGAGCTGATCCGATGAGTTTCAATGGAAACTTCGGTCGTTTCCGTTGCTACGACGATTTCACCGGAAGTGATCGGGCTACAGGTGATTTTTGACTCCGGGGAGCAACTATCGATGATTTTCGTCTCGGATGAGATACTCGGCGCGTGTATTACGGGATGATCGTCGAGGCTCGACGAGCCCGTATTCTCGATCTTTGCCTCGGTTCTCATTCTCGTTATCGTTGCCGGATGCTCGATCGAGACTTCCGTCACGATATTACCGCCGCGAATCGGCGCGTTCTCGTCGTATTCGTCGAATAATTTCGTCGGTGTTTCCAGCGGTATCGAGACACTCTCGGATGGCAATGCGATCTCATAATTTCGCGAATCTCCATGAAGACTTATAAATATGGAATCCTCGTTGCTTCGTTTAATTGCTCGACCCTCGCTGTCAAAAGTAAATTCAACATTTCCAATGCTATCCAACGAGGGATGATGATCCTCGTCGCCGGTCGCCGATAAAATCTCCATTTCCGGTGTACTCGTGCCATCGTCGTTGCTTCTCTTTCTCTCGCGTTTCTTGAACAGACTTAGCGTCGACGTGAATACATTTTTGTTTTTCGAATCACGTCTCAGCGTCGACGTCGTCGTCGTCGTCGTCGTCGTCGTCGAATTTTTATTCTCGTGACTGACGACGCGCTCCCTCGACTTTGATCTGCTGCGCAGAATTTCCGTCGTGTCCCTGATCTTGGTCGTTAAGCTACGACGCGGCTTCGTACTCGGCGTTGGTGATTCGGGACTCGTCGGATTTACGTCTGTTCTTGACTGTAATTTTTTTCGATAAATCAGTTTTTTTTCTTTCTTCTTTTTTTTTTTAATACGAGATAGAAGCGATTCATTGGTTTCACGATTAGAATGGCGGAAAAAGAATTGAATTAATTTTACAAAAATTTGTTTTCGCAAATTTTTTGTACAAGCGGAAACTCTACATTGATTGGGCTTTTTTCTTCGTGAGAATTTAAAATAAAACGCCATGAAAATCTTCAGCGATGAGGAAAATACCAGGCTGTTAATATAATTCAATTGATTATTCGATTTTTATTTTTAATTAAATATTTATTGCTCGAAATAATGGAAAATGGAAGAAATAAAAAGGAAGAAATACGAAATAAAGTTTTTGGATTGTGCGATCACTACAGCAATATATATATATATCGAGGGCTTAGGACCAGAAAGGCGTAACCCACAAAAAACGGACTATACTGCCATAAGGGCGTATCCCCAACTTTAACACGGAAGTTCCATAAGAGCAAAATTAATCAGCCTACAGCCAGAAGGGCGTAAGCCACGAAAAATAAAAAAAAGTGGCTTACGCCCGTCTGGCAGATCATTCATAATTTTTTTCCGGATTTAAATCGCCTGATTACAGCCAGACGGGCGTAACCCTCTTTTTTTTATTTTTCGTGGCTTACGCCTTTCTGGCGGATAACTGGTCAGTATTTTCCCAATTTCGATCGTCTACTTACTGCCAGAAGGGCGTTACCCCAAAAAAATTGAAAACGTGATGTGTGTGTGTGTGTGTGTGTGTGTGTAAAATTTTGAAAATGTTGAATGACTTTGAAAATTTTTGAAAAATTTGAAAATTTTGGAAAATTTAAAAAATTTTAAAATATTGAAAAATTTGAAAAATTTGAAATTAAAAAAAAAATTTTTTATTTTGAAAAATTTGAAAATTTCGACTATCATGCGACAACGACTAAATATGCGCATGCAACCATTTTGCAAATGATATATTTCGTTTTTGTTTATATTTCGCATTAAAAAATATTAGCAAATAGCAAATAGTTTCCTGACCAGCAACTGCCGAGTTTTTCTGACCAGCAACTCGTCTGTCTGCCAAGACTGGCACTGAACAGATTTGCGTTACACACCTAGTCTGGAATTCGACAGTTTACTGGTCATCAACTGGCCAGAAAGATGGAAAACTGGCCAGCATCTTGCACACATCGCGTTTTCAATTTTTTTGGGGTAACGCCCTTCTGGCAGTAAACAGACGATCGAAATTCGGAAAAAACTGACCGGTCATCCACCGGAAAGGCGTAAGCCACGAAAAATAAAAAAAAAAGAGGGTTACGCCTGTCTGGCTGTAATCAGGCGATTTAAATCCGGAAAAAAATGATCAATGATCTGCCAGACGGGCGTAAGCCACTTTTTTTTCTCTGCGGGTTACGCCTTTCTGGCAGTAAGGTAATGAAAAGTCGAAAAACAGTGGGTTACGCCCTTTTGGTCCTAAGCCCCCGATAGATATATATATATATATATATATATATATATATATATATATATTAGGGTGGGGTTCTTATTTGACGGATGTTTGAATTTAAATTGTACCGGCCCCTCATTTGTTTCTAAATTTAAAAAACCAAAAATTTTAAACCCAATATGAATGTCCTAACTTAATTTTTATCTCGATATCCCGCATATATCCTCGCAATCAAAAAACTTCCGAGCGCTTCGCAACGATTCGCTGCGCCGCGGCATAGTGCGCCCAGATCTAAACCGCTACGGTCCCCCACTTTACAAATAATTACCTCAGAACTCTAATATTAAACCAATTTGGCTAAAAATGGATGCTCAGGGTTTTTTTGGGGTCACCGATCACGAATTTCAAGCTAGAATTTCATAATTCCTAAATCCAAGATGGCGGATTAACAATCGTAAGAAATGAAAAAAACTTTGATTAGCCGGGGCGGAACTTGTTTTTTTTTCCTGCTTTCTTGTTTTTGTTTGTTGTTTTCTACTTTTTTGTTTGTTTTTTATACTTTTTTTTTGTTTTTTTTTCTGCTTCAGCCAAAATAACGAGCTCCGCGCCCCGGCTTGTCAAAGTTTGTACATTTCATACAATTGTTCATTCGCCATATCGAATCGGCCATCTTGGATTTAGGAATTATGAAATTCCGGCTTCAAATTCGTGATCAGAAACCCGGAGGGTAAAAAATCTTTTGGCCAAAATATCGAGTAGAAAAATGTATGACCGAAATGGTTGCGTTCGAAAGGATGGTATAAAGCCTGCAGCAGGATAATAATATGTGGGAAAATGCTTATTTTTTTTTTTTTTTAACCTTGAACAATGAGGCAAAACTGCTCTTTCGGGAGACCGAGGATGGGCTGGGTGTCCTGGAACCCTCGAGATCGCGGATCTTCTGATGCCTCGGTAATTTCGGACTTCCGCCGAGGCTTGCGATCGTCGTTGATGGTGTCGTTGGAACGATTTCCTTGAAATTCTGGGCCTTCTTTCGCCTGTCATTGAGATCGAGGGTAGCCGGCTTTTGTAACTCCTGTATCGTCGCTTTTTCCGATCTTTCGGTTTCCGTTTCGTGATGTTTCTTCACGATGGGAACCTGCAGGAAAAAAAAAAAGAAATAAAACAAAACATAAAGACCGAGGGATTGAAAAATTTTTTATTTCTTTGAATTCTTCGAGTCGTGTGCCGTATAATGGTTGTTTCGAGCTGTAGGGAATTTTCGAACAGTGGAGAAAATGGAAATTTTCAGTCTCCATTTTTTTTTTACTTTGAAATAAATCTTTATCCGTCATAATTCATTTCAATCCTTAATCATAAGTGATACATTCATTTTTTTTTAACTTTTTAACTTTGCATTTATCTTATCTGTTTTTTTTTGTTGGTATTATCATTTCTTTTTTAGCATAAAAAATGAGATAATGAAATTTCAAAGCAATCAACGAGACTGGCGAGACTCTCCATGGGAAATTTCACGAACAATAATATGGACGTCACACATTTTGGAGTGACACGTTGTGAACGAGAGAAAACATTATGAGTTATTTTGATTTTTAAAACCATACTGCAGGAGGTATATATATATATATATATATATATATATATATATATATATATATATATATATATATATATATATATATATATGTCGTATACGTGTTTCCTCGAGGTAAAAAAAAAATTTTTAAATAAAATTAAAATTCACAAAACGAAACAGCAACGATAAACGAGCACACGGTTTTACGAGACACAAAAAATGAAAAAGCAAAATTTGACAAGCTATCGTTGTTTAAAATATTGTGTGTATAATATGAGGTACGGTTTGCATATACGAGACTCTTTGCGTTATTCTACGAACCTCGAATTTTAACGAAGACGGAAGAATACTCCCTCACATCTACAAATAATACAAAGACTCGTGTGATTCTCAATCGATAAAAATTCGGTCCTCGAATTAAAATTTCATAATTACTATCTCGTACCCCCTACTATATTGGCTTTTTCCTCCGATATCAATCGAGAAATTAAAAAAAAAAAAAAAAAACGAGTCGATCGATCCCGAGGATGTAGTGGAGTTGAAAAAAAAATTCAAAAAAAGCTCATAGTTACGATAAATTTATAACAATCATGACGATAATAATTTATCATTTATTTTTGCACAAAATTTATTTAGAAAAAAAAAAAAAAATACATTCCAACGATCATTTTGATAAATTTTCGATGAAATCTTCAAAATAATTTGAAAAATTAAATTCACGGAATTAAAAAATAAAAAAAAAACCCGTTTGGTCCCCAAAATTGATCTGGTAACATCGATCTCGTGCCATTAATTTTTTTTCGAGCTCGATTTTTCACGAGTCCGGAATTTAGTTGAATTTTCTTTTTTTATACTTTGGGCAAAGTAAAAAATTATAATTAACCCCAGTTTGGGGGGGCTTTGGAACCTCGAAGGCGTAATTTCGATTTTGTTTTTTTTTTTTTTTTTCCTAATTTTTTCAGTGCCCGAAACCAACGACTCACCTCGATGTTCACCCTCTCGAGGACCTTCTTCGTGATCTCGACTTCCCGCTTGAATATTTCCTTTCTCTCCTCTCGTCCCCGTCTCCTCGGCTTGTCGAGGGGATCAGGCCTGATATTGCCACCGACGATCGGTACTCTGATGCTCTCGGGAATTAGGGCCCTCGTCGTGTCGGCCTCGCGTTTCAGCAATATCATTTCCAGATCGTCGGTTTCCGGTTTCGATGGCTCGATCAGATTGTCGGCCAGGGTCGGTTTGCTACCGCAGAACGACGTTTCCAGCAGACACTTGTGGGGACTCGGTGATCTTGGAAAAATCGTTACTATTTTTTCTTTTTTTCTTCTTTTTTTTTCTCATTTTTTCGTTAACGATATTCGTCGATCATTATTTTACGATAAGCAACAAAAGATATTTCGCGAATTTGTACGGATTTTCGAACAAAAGTTACAATTATGGGGAAAAAAAAAAAACATTTATTCGAAAAATTTAATAATAGTAAAAATAAAAATAAACGATAAATCGAGAATTCAAGAGTGAAGAAGCTCGATAAGTGAAAATGTGGCCACAATTATTTATAAAAAAAGTATATATATATATTTTTTTAATTTTTTTATTATATATTTATTGGGGTGTGTCGAAAATGGACTTTGTTTTTTTCTTCGCTGAAAATTTCAAAATATTGTTTTTCGTTCAAAATCATGTCGGGCAACCAAAAATTCGGCGATGTCTGTGTTTTTTTTTGGGCTTATTCGAAAGTATATGAATCATCCCTTATTTTTCGACTTGATCCATTTTTTTTTTTTGCGCCACTTTTCGACCACAATAGTCCCAAAATGAATCGTTTGATTCGACCGAAAATGAATTGTTGCAAGTATTGATCGTTGATTAGAATATAAATAACCAAATCCAAAAATTGGTAAAAAATACAAAATTTCTCAGAATAAACATGGTTTTTTGAATAAAATTGAATTCCATATTTCCGTATGTTCAATTTTATTCAAAAAATCATGTTTATTTTGAGTAATTTTGTATATTTTACCAATTTTTGAAATTGGTTACTATTTATATTCGAATCAACAATCGATACTTGTAGAAATTCATTTTGGACTCATTGATACCTTTGGAGACTTTGTAAACTTGAAAAAGTGACTATAATGGTCGAAAAGTGGCGTAAAAAAATTTGAACAAGAAGAAAGTTGAAAAACGCGACCTATAATCGTTAAGGGGATGGGTTATACTTTCAAATAAGCGAAAAAAAAAACACGGAAATCGCCAATTTTTTGGTATTCAGACATCATTTTGAACGAAAAACAATATTTTTTACGTGTTAATTAGATGGGAAACCTAAATCCTCGTTGAGAGACCTCTGAACTTCGAGCTACAGCGCCCTCATCGAACGAGGACCTCTTTAGGGTCAAACTTTAAAGTTTTGAGTGGTAGGAGCGAAGAAAAAAAAAAAAAAGTCCATTTTCGACACACCCCAATATTTATGTACATATATGTCGCATTCCACGTCAACTCAGCCACCCCGTTTTTTTTATTGTCTCGAAAAAATGATTCAGTATGGGCATTTCAAAGGACAATATATCCATGACATTTTACCAAAATTTCATCCCCCCACTATTGTTGGTTCTCGAGATAATGATTGATGAAGTCTCAATTTTGTAAAAATCATAACTTCGTAACTACTGATCGGATTTGAAAGATTAAAAAAAGAATATTTTTTATTTTTTTTGCCCTTTTCGAAAAAAAATATGTCATCATCGGATAAAAGCTCATTAGACAGTTTTCGGGGTAAATTAACAAAAAAAAAAATTTTTCCTCGTCACTGATGCCTTGTTCCATTTCGAAAAAATTTTGCGGAGTTGTGTATCGCCTCCCTCTACCAGAAAAAAAAATACTGAGTAGAATTCCGATTGGCCCTTTCGTGGAAAAAAAAAAAAATCGAAAAATTTCCCCGAAAACTGTCTAATGAACTTTTCTCCAATAACGGCATATTTTTTTTCGAAAAGGGCAAAAAAAAATAAAAAAGATTCTTTTTTTAGTCGTTAAAATCCGATCAGCCGTTACGAAGTTATGATTTATACAAAATTGAGAATTTATTAATCATTATATCGAGAACCAACAATAGTGGGGGGATGAAATTTTGGTAAAATGTCATGGATATATTGTACTTTGAAATGCCTATACTGAATAATTTTTTCGAGACAAAAAAAACGGGGTGGCCGATGAGTTAACGTGGAATACGACACGTCAACGCAGCCACGTCAACTCAGCCACCCCGTTTTTTTTTTGGTCTCGAAAAAATTATTCAGTATGGGCATTTCAAAGTACAATATATACATGAAATTTTACCAATATTTCGTCCCCCCACTATTGTTGGTTCTCGAGATAATGATTAATAAATTCTCAATTTTGTAAAAATCATAACTTCGTAACGGCTGATCGGATTTTAACGACTAAAAAAAGAATCTTTTTTATTTTTTTTGCCCTTTTTGAAAAAAAATATGCCGTCATTGGAGAAAAGTTCATTAGACAGTTTTCGGGGAAATTTTTCGATTTTTTTTTTTTTTTCCACGAAAGGGCCAATCGGAATTCTACTCAGTATTTTTTTTCTGATAGAGGGAGGCGATACACAACTCCGCAAAATTTTTTCAAAATGGAACAAGGCATCAGTGACGAGGAAAAAATTGTTTTTTGTTAATTTACCCCGAAAACTGTCTAATGAGCTTTTATCCGATGATGACATATTTTTTTTCGAAAAGGGCAAAAAAAAATAAAAAAGATTCTTTTTTTAATCTTTCAAATCCGATCAGTAGTTACGAAGTTATGATTTTTACAAAATTGAGACTTCATCAATCATTATCTCGAGAACCAACAATAGTAGGGGGATGAAATTTTGGTAAAATGTCATGAATATATTGTCCTTTGAAATGCCCATACTGAATAATTTTTTCGAGACAATAAAAAAAACGGGGTGGCTGAGTTGACGTGGAATGCGACATATATATTTTTTTGTTCTTCTTTTGATTATAAAATTACCTGGAAGACGTGGCCGAAACGACGGATAATTTGCCGGAAATTCCGGAGCCCTGACTCCCAACCGAGGAAAGTCTCGATGTTCTGCCGCTGATATTGAGCAATATGATCTCCGAACAATTGCTGTCCTTGCGCTCGCGTTCCTGAAGCATCGTTCCACCGCACTCGGATTGGGTTCCGTCTTTTCTCCGTCTTGCCTTTCTCGCGTCCCGCCTGAGATCCTGCTCGTGAATCGGATCATGAAGATCCAATTCCTCGGTTGACGATCGCAAATCTTGCACGTCCTCCTTGTAGCCGAGTGATAATTTGCAACCCGGCGGAGGCTCCCCACCTGAGCGTCATCATTTTTTTTTTTAAATTAAATAAATAAACAAACGAATATACGAATAAATATACATAATAATAATTAATATATTATTCATCGATTTTCTTTAAATTTAAATATGCAATTGTGGATTATTCGGACGAAAAAAAAATCAATAAAAATATCGATAGAAATTTACAACTTTCGGTTTTTTTTTTTTTTTGCAGCCTACATTTTTAAAAATTCGTTAATTCGAGGAGAAAAAAATCCGAAGCTTGATTAACCGGTCACGTGATCTGGCAATTTTTTTTTTTTCAATTCTCAAGTTTGGGTGATGAAAAATCATCAATGAAAATTCTCAATAAAAATATATATTTTCCAGGTATGGAAGAAAGTCGTGTTAAATAAATTAATTAATGAATTAATAAATATGCATAATAATACGAATCAATAATATAAATTATTGCTCATTAATTTTTTTAAATAAAAATATCGATAAAAAATTACAACTTAAATGTTGTTTTTTTTTGCATAGCCCAGATTTCTAAAAATTCGTTAATTAGAAGAGAAAAAAAAATTCAAGGCTTGATTAACCGTTCAAGTGATCTGAAAATTTTTTTTTTTTTCAATTTTCGAGTTCGCGTGACGAAAAATCATGAATGAGAATTCTCAATAAAAAAAATATATTTTCTACGTATGGAAGAAAGTCACGTTAAACAAATAAACGAATAAACAAATATGTATAATAATACGAATCAATGATACAAATTATTAACTATTAATTTTTTTAAATAAAAATATCGACAAAAAATTACAACTTCGGCGTTTTTTTTTTTGGCAGCCCGAATTTTTAAAAATTCGTTAATTAGAAGAGAAAAAAAAATCCAAGGCTTGATTAATCGTTCAAGTGACCTGGAAATTTTTTTTTCTTTCAATTCTCAAGTTTGGGTGCTGAAAAATCATGCATGGGAATTCCCAAAAAAACGAAAAATGTACATTTCTGCGTGTAAAGTGATAAAAAAAAAATGTACCTGCGAGTAGCTCGCGCTCCGGCGACGACTCTCGTGAATTATTGCTGTCATCGTGATGGGACGAGCTGCTCGCCCGGCTTATGTCGATCCTCGGTGTGCTCGGCGTTTTGAGAGAGCTGCCCGGTGTCAGAGGTGTCGTCACCTCGACGATACCCGGCATTCGCGCAGCTGTGGATTCTCCTCCCTGCATTAGAATTTGTTTTTGTTTTTCTTTCTTTTTTTTTTCTTTTTTTTTTTCTAAATTATCATTCCTCGATGACGTCAATGCGCTGGGTGTTTTAACGGGACAAGAGTAGGGCCTCTCGCGGATGTGATGTTGGATGATGGAGATGGATGATGGTTGAGGCAGACAGGCAGCTATATAGTACATCCGCTTCCTAAGGGGGGGGGTGGGGGGATTATCGTGGATTAATTAATTGATCAAGACGGGATCACCGTAACGACATCACACCCACGCAACATATACTCTACACTCCCTTGGACTTTTCATTATTGTCTTCTCGTTATTATTATTATTATTTTTAATTATATACTTATATATATATACGTTATATATATATTTTATTGTCGTTTTCTCGTCATTTTTGTTAATTATATATCATTTTAATAATCGTCTTCCTGTTATTTTGTTTTTTTTTTTAAATTATATCCATGTAATTATGATTATTTTTCGATCTCAGAAGCGAGGCCGAGAACATGAACGAAGAAGAAGAAGAAGAAGAAGAAATAGAAGAAATAGAAGAAGAAGAAGAAGTGTGTTCTCATTCTCGTTGGATATAAGGATCTTTATACACATAATGTTGTGATGTTATTGGTTTGTTAATTATGTGATATTTGGAAAATTTTGCACATATGGAGTGGGGGGGATCTCTTCAACTCACGTTTTCCAACTCGTCCGAAAGATCCTCGAACGATGCTATAGGCGCAGGACCGAGTTTCCTCTGATGACCGCTCGGCAATTCCGAAGCCATTTTTTTTTTTTTCTTTCTTTTTCTTTCTCTCAATCTCCCAGATGTTGTCTTTTTTTTTTTAAATCTATCTCTTCGTTTTGTTTCGTATATTTTTTTTTTTCCTTTCTTCTTCTTCCTTCTTAACAAATTATTCAAACACTCTCGCCCCCCGTCTCTCGCGCTACGTGATTCACCCTCGTTTATGGCAATCCGCCTGGAAGTAAAAGAAAAAAAGTGGCACCAGGACAGAAGACCCGTGTGTTGGTATAATTACAGGCTGTCGTTTGCGCACGATTGTTTTGGACGGTGCAAGAAGAAAAATTGAGGAGGCGGAAGTTAACGAGAATGTTTTGAGATTTCATTAATCGTGAGCAATGATGCATTAATGGATAATGAAATTTCACCCGCTATCAATTATTTTGGATAATGGATGATTAAATTTGATCCATTGTTCATTTTTTCTTTTGATAAGTGGGCAATGGAATTTAAGCAATTATCCATTATTTTTTTTTAATGGATAATGGAATTTAATTCAATAACCATTTTTTTGGTAATGGATAATTGAGTTTAATCCATTTTCCATTATATCTATGGGTAATTGAATTTCATTCATTAACCATTATTTTGAATGGATAATGAAATTTCACCCGTTATCAATTATTTTGGATAATGGATGATTAAATTTGATCCATTGTTCATTTTTTCTTTTGATAAGTGGGCAATGGAATTTAAGCAATTATCCATTATTTTTTTTAATGGGTAATGGAATTTAATTCAATAGCCATTATTTTGGTAATGGATAATTGAGTTTAATCCATTTTCCATTATATCTATGGGTAATTGAATTTCATTCATTAACCATTATTTTGAATGGATAATGGAATTTTGTTAATGAATATAATTGAATTAATTCCTTCATTCATTATTTTGGTAATGAGTAATGGGACCCTGATCCATTATTATTATTTTAAAAAATGATTTAATTCACTATTTTTACATTCCAATTTTTACAATCCTAATTCACTGAGGAATATTCGCTAATTTTTTCGGATAAAAATGTTTATTAAGAAATTACAATCGAAGGTTTTAACGCGCGAATTCGTTCTATGAATCGGACATTAAAAAATTTGCATTCATGATGAAAGCAGGGGACCTTCTGTTGCTCGCAATATCGTCACAGCAAAATGCGCTCTGTCGCGTTCGCGTTAATTAACGCTCGGAATTAGTACACGCCCAGGCACGAAGGACGGATTGATTAGAACCCGGTTCATATATGTATGCGTGTTAGGTAGGTAAAAAGAGCGATGAAACGCAGTCACGAGTTTTAGAGAGGTCCCTATCGTAAGTCCCGCCACGATGTGAGAATTCATGTGCACAGTCATACATAAATTTCAAACAATATGAACAAATAAATATTGATACATCCATTAACAATTTGACCCAAAAATTAGAAATTGTTCTTGAGAAACAAAAAATTCCCAATCATCGAATCCGACACGTGCAGAAAAATTATTCCGTAAAAAAATCGATTAAAAAAAAAAGCGTCGACATAAATGTTTCGAAAATTTTTAAATTTTGCAAAATCTGAAATCACTCAAGAGATTCTCGCCAATTTCAATACCAAATATCCTCGTCTTGTGGACTATTGATGCAAAAACCATAGCCCAAAATTTACGAGCGCTACTTTTTTCGAAAATTTTCAAGTCTCGTCAAATCTTGAGCAATTTTAACGACGATGAGAGTAAACAAACGGGAGGGAAGGGTCGATGCTCGAAATGTGTGCCAAAAGTTTCAGCCAGATCGGTTCACTCATTCACGAGATATAATTATTTAAATTTTCAAGCTTTATGCAGCACACAAAGACTAAATTTTTTCTAAAAATGTATTTTCAATATTTTATAAAATTTTCAAGGCATTGGTACAGTAACTCGAAATTTTTTTTTCACGCGAACAAAGCTTCCCTCATGAGGGAACAAAAAAAAAGGAGCGATTCGTTTCTTTTAGATATTCCATGGTTTCTGCACATCGAGGAAAAAAAAAAAATACGTGTGAAAACATCGAGAGAGATTGCTGAACGAGATACACCCCGGTCGATGAGGACGCGTATTGTTCGGTCGTTGAATGGCTGGCAGCCGTTGAAATTAGTATGTATTCTAAAAAAATGGGACCTTGTTGACAAAAGAGTCGTGTTCTTTCTTTCGAGAGCATATACGTATCTTTTTTTTTTTTTTTTACTGTTTTCTTCTTATTCCTCTCGTATATATATTGTGGGATTGTTCGTGAGACTGTGCGAAGGACGAAGAGGTCAAAAAATTGCAAGCAGATCGTCATATAACGAACACAGCATGGAGTGTTTTGTTTCTTCTTTTCTTATATGTATATATATTTATGCCCGAGTATATATGGCAATATATATATAGATACGTGGGGACTATAGCTCTCTCGGCGTTAACATATTTACTGCAAGTGTCGACGTTGTACGATCTTGTGTTTACCCTCGGAGAGAGACCGTTATACATGTGTATGCATTGGTGAGGGAGAGTCGAGGAAAGAAATAGCCCAGGCTATTTTCGCGATTTTAAGAGAAGCCCGCGTTATAGGGAGTAGTAAAGAGGGAAACGAGTGAATTTCAAACGTACTTTTTTTTTTTACTCAATGTCTCGGAGCTCTTCAACCAGCAACCCCTTCAACTAGCCACGTTGCAGGCTCGGGGAACACACGCGCACTAGCCAGCTTTCTTTGTTCAGTGTAAAATAGAATTACGAACCATTTTCGTCCCCCCCTTTCGTCTCTCGGGGTCTTTTGGCCTCATATATATATATATATATATATATATATTCTTAGGTTGTCGTTTTTTTTCCTTTTGCATTTGCACCCTTTCGCAGACAGAGTCTCTTTTATCTTATAGCCTGTATGCTTTTGGTGGAGCACTTCTTTCATTAGCAATTTTAAAACTGGGAGCTCCCTAAATGGCGATTTGAGTACACACTATAGTGGAAAAAAGGAATCTTTTTTTCCTTATAAAATTTAGCCCATTGAGTATCCAACTCAATTATTCTCTGCTCGTTGCAAAAAAATTAATGAAAAAAAATGGATAATTTTTTTTTTAAAGTTGTTTTAATGCAACTGCGATATTTAAAATTTCATTTACACGCGTGGCAGTAACGAGTGACCGGTAACATTAAAAAGAAACGTTTTTTTTTCATTAATTAACGATTCGTTAATTAATCGACTCCGTCAAACTGTTTTTTAATCTATTCATAAAAAAATATATATATATTTTCATAAATCCAACGAGCTAAATTCAATGAAAATTAAACCTGTGGGCGATTGCAAAAGAGTTTATTTTTTCGCGTATGAAATTATGACTGTTTATCTTCTTTTACGTCAGTTTGACGTTCGTTCTGCCAACTTATTTCAAATACACCGCTCGGATTTCCATTGATGCCTGGGTATATGTGGCTCTCTCAACGGTGGATATTATATATATATATGCTTATGGAATTGTGCCAATATCTCGATAATGTCTATTCCAGTCGAGAAATCGAAGCTCTCGTCTATATATATATATGTAATGTGTATGTATAACGAAAAGTCTGTAACTGCACCTTTGGATTCAGACTGAGTAAATATTTGAAAGAAAACTGTAAAATCTCTCGAGTGACTAGATTCAAATTTTCAACTAGCCTGAATCGGGGATTGCCGGATTTTCGAAAAGTCTTGGATTACATCAATATCGTCGGACTCGACGTTCTATCGAAAATTCACAAGATTATCGGACCCACGGTGCAAGAAAAATAAAACACGATATAATAACGAACATTCGTATACATATATCGGATGACAACCATAGTATATAACTAAAGGGAAGACATTTTTTTTTCGAAATTAGCCTAAATCAACGATCAATATCACCTAGAACAATCCTCTAAATGGATTAAGTGGAATTAAAAAAAAAAATTAATCCAACTCTGAAGGACGCAATGTACTAACTCTGTGGGGTAAAGAGGGTCAACGATTGTTTTTACTAAAAAAAAAAACAATAATAATAATAATAATTACAGTTGACTAATTTCTATGAATTTTTTTTTGTTAATTTCGTTAATATAATTCAAAGTTGGCATAATTCAGTTATGCGGAATTAACAACGGGGGGGGGATAAGTCCCAGCAAGGCGAGCGTTTTGTGTCGCGAGGGTGAAATTCGATACGGTAAATCTTCGAGGGCTACTTTACTCATTTAGACGCTGATATATATATATATATATATATATATATATATGAGCGAATATCTTGCGGCTTATAAGTATAGGTGCTCTCAAGGTGCTGTTTGGTGAAACACGAAGGGTTGACCTTTGGGGTCGAGGTGCAATAAAAGCAGGTGAAAAGGACTTTTGCAGGTGTGCACCAAAATATATATGGTAAGGGTGAATTCTATTTATATATTTTGTAATATATATATACATGATTTAACGATCGCTAAGGACACGTAACGTTCATACCAAGAAGACTTCTTGGTTCATACAAATTCATGCTTCATGATACCAACTATACATATACAATATACATATATTCGTAATTACTACACAAAAAGTTTTGTTTTGGCTCGTTCTACAAATAGTCATGTTACATGCAGCAAGTTACGTTCCTCTGTTTTGTCGAATATTTTCACGAGCTCCGCTGGTGAAGTTCGTATTATTTGGCCCGCAATGAAATTATACGATTCCCTGAATGTTATTTCAAGTCCTTGGATATTAAGGGAGAAGAGACCAATGATTGAACATCGAGATTTTTCTTTTAATATTATCGTCGATATTTTCACGAATAATCGTGACAAAAATTGGCAGGAAAAAGAAACAATTTTGTCCAGTTCATCTTCAATAAAGAATGAAGAATATGTAAAAACCAAAGTCCTATTTTCCCATATATTGTAAGTATTATACATTCGAAAATTATGCTGTAACGTGTATCAGGATATGTATATGTGTCCCACGAAGTTACGATACCCCGCTACCACTATAGATACTATCGTCATAAAATATGCATGTGATTGTGTATACCACGATAAGATGGAGTTCGTCGACTCCTGGACTCCCTCATTGCGAAACTTAGATTATACAATTTATTCTATTTTATTTTACAATTGAAAAAAAACCCTCTGCTCGATATTATATATTGAATCTCGATTAATCAATATCACCCAAACGAAATAATGTTTAATTAAGTTGACTCTGAAAAAAAAAATGCTCAAGGATTCGTAACTTTCATCGAAACTAGTTTGCATGAAAAGTTGATCAGACGCGAATATACGGATTAAAATTAAATTATTCTTTTTTTAATTACTTGACGTCAAGAGGCTGTCGCTTCTCTCGATGCACATATGCACGCAGAGTATCAATAAAGCACGAAAAAAAGGCTAGGAGTCGAAAAAAAAAAAATTGTATCGGATCGAAGCGCGACCTGAATTCAACGTCCTGTACTGCCGTGCGTCGATCGTCGCGCGACCTGACCGCGAGGTGTAAACGAGGTCAGTCACCATGACGTCGATCCTCACACAAACACACACACACATATGGCTAACAATTGATCCTTGAAAATCACCGATTAGGGAACGATTAAGGGAAGAATGTAAGAAATAATAAAGTTCCAATAAAATAGAAAGTAACGTAGCCAAAAATGAGATGCTAATTTTTTTTAATGATTCGAACAGCCTGTAGTGCCTCCTGCGTCTTCTATTCCTGTTCCACATTATTGATGAAAGAAAATGAGGCACGTAAATATCTTAACAATAGGATATAAAAGTATCTTCAGCAATATTTTTTTTTTCTTTGGACAATATTGTTCAAATGTTCGGACTTTACGGCTCATTTCTATGAACATTTCATGATTATTCGATCTTTAAGGCTCATTTCTATGAACTTTACTTATTTCTTCGATCTTCAAGGCCCGATTGCAACGCTTGCACTCAAGCTTTAAGTGAGACCTAAAATTTTAAGTTGCCTCGTTTAGGCCCGATAGCACCGCTGCACTTAAGCTCAAGTGCAAGCGGTGCAATCGGGCCTAAGGCTCATTTCTATGAACTTTGATAATTTCTTCACTCATTAAGACTCATTTCTATGAACTTTGCTCATTTCTTCGACCTTTAAAGCTCATTTCTATATGAACATTTCTTATTTTCAATCTTTAAGGCTCATTTCTATGAACCTTGCTCATTTCTTCGATCATTAAGCCTCATTTATATGAACTTTGCTAATTTATTCGATCATTAAGACTCATTTCTATGAAATTTGCTTATTTTTTCAATCTTTAGGGCTCATTTCTATGAACATTTCTTATTTCTTCGATCTTTAAGGCTCATTTCTATGAACTTGGCTCATTTATTCGATCTCTAAAACTCATTTCTACGAACATTGCTTATTTCTTCGATAATTAAGGCTCATTTCCATGGATATTGCGTGTTTCTTCAATCCTTAAAGGTCATTTCTATGAGCATTGCTTATTTATTCTATCCTCAAGGCGTATTTTCATGAAAAATTATTGCTTCGATTTTTCGGTCTTAATGGCGCTATGTGCGAGCATTATTATCGATGATATGATTTGATCGACTAATACTCATTTGCTGTGTGTATATATAGTATCTTTAATTTATAATAAATCTTTATTTTCATTTTCTCTGCATAACTCATCGCAATGAAAGATCAATTATTATCACAAGCCACACGAATTATCCATAATCGCGCAGGGTAGTTAAATATATGCGTGCAAGAGACTCACCCTGCGCCGATACGTCGAGGCGTGTGCACTCTCTGCTAATACGAGCGAAGAGACATGCGAAGCACGATGCGTTTAGAAAAAGAAAAAAAAAACGGCGCCGCTCGTAGGGTAGAAAAGGCAGAGGCACAACAGCGCGAAGCGATTATAAAAATTTGTTCTCTCGTGTATAGACCGCGCGCTACTCTCCCTCTCGCTATATAGCGATCGATCTTTCGCTCATGCTCGTTCCATGCCTTCCTCTTTCGCGTCGAAGCTCTCTCTCTCCCTCTCCCTTGCCCTCGGTGGACTTTCGATATTTTTTGCTTTTCTCTACGCTTTTTTTAAATATTTATCACCAATACGACCTACGTACCTTTTGGAATTGATGCGATATCATCTTATTCCATGTTTCTTCTCTTCATTTCCGGTTTCCATCACTCTTCACCACAAACTATGTAATAATAATACTACTTCCGATAGCACACTCCACCGCCCCTCACACGACCGTATCTCGCGCGATCGTATATTTAACGGATATACATTTGTGCGTCATGATTTTCCCCCGAAGCTTTTTTTTTCTTTTCCATTTTCACGTAGCTCCCAGGCTCGTGAAATTCACTAATAAAACTCACATCTTCACGATCTTCAAGATTTTTTGCACTTTTTTTTCCCTCAAACTCTCGTGCTCCATCTATATACTCGATGGACACAAGCACGGGGGAGCGTCGGCCCTCACGTGATTTTATTAGGAAGCAAAAATCCCCCCTCCACCCTCCGCCACCCTCTTAATGCCGTTGTATCAACGATTATCCCTGGCAAATCTTTTATTATTGGCTACGAGAGACTACGAGCCAATTTACGTGAGAAATGAAAAAACAAAATTAAAAAAAAAATAAATAAACAACGACGATGTCGCTGTTTACTACACGCTTCACGTCCTCATACTTTATATCCCAAGCTCGAGCTTTTGCTTTTTATCCCAAAAATCCCGCACCTTTCGGCCAAAGAGCTCTGATGTACTCTCGTTCTATCCAGCGTGCTGCTTCTTCTACTGACGATATTCCGCTACTGTGGGGGCGCACATATACACGCACGTTTGTACGCCTGGTCATGCGCCCCGTGTCGTTTCATCGGGTCAAGGGGGGGAAAAAAAATAAATGTACGTATATGTATACCAGGGAGATGTCGCGCGCGCGCGCGCGCGCGAGGGCGTCAAAGCGCAGTCGCGTTTGAGGGACGAAAACGCGCTGGCGTTTACGTTAGGGGAGAAAATAAAATAGACAAAGAGAGTGAGATTGAAAATTCGAGTATAATACGCGATATGGGGGGACATCTGGCGTCGAATTTTGTGTCACCAGTTAAAAAAAAAATTGTATGTCGTTCGGTCTATATCCGGGATATATATAAATATGTTCGTCAGACAGTGACGTTTTCACCCTTCCTCTATATGTGCAAAAAGACGCCGTCTTGTAACATACAGCGCCACCACCTTTGCCTAAATACTCGAAATGTGTATTTACAAATCGTTAGCATTAATTTCAACATAGATCCGTCTATTTACAACCCATAAATAATTACTCGTAATTTTTATTTATCGCATTTGACGTGAATAAAAGAATCGTTTTGTGTTTGTTTGCTAAATTAACTCGGCCAATAATTCGTCCAGCTTGGCATAGAATTTCTCATGCAGATTTATACATAACGGGGGTGTATCGGGCACGTTATAGCGGCAATTGTGTATGGGTAACTCGTGTGGTACACGCGTCCGATCGATTTGATCATTTAAACGAGCATGAGGCGTCGATTATAGCGCCACCACGGCAGGCTCGTGAACTATGAGACTGTGGCGCCAATGCTGATGACGCCTCAGTTCGTTAACTCTTTGAATATTTATGACGATCTAGTTGAAATTTTGTTGTATATCCTAGATGTCATCTTGAAGGAAAAAAATGAGTAAACAATAAGGATCGAGTGAAGACTGGAGCAAAATTAATTATTCGTGCAGTTTGATAAATTCTTTAAAGACTCCCTGCGGTTTGGTATTCCCGCGATCCTGGTGGCGAAGCTTTGAACTAACCAAGATGATCGATCAAAATGCCCCAAAACGACACAACTATAAGACAATATAAGCCACATTGTTAGCCTCAAACGAATGTTTAATAAATTATCGTCAATAATATAATAATGAAAACGTTGTTTATAAAAATTAGATAATTTTTCGTTCTTAATAGCGTTTTTCGTGGTTATTAAATGAAATTTCGGTCAATTTATTTATTAACTTTACTGCTGAAAATAATGACGATTAATGAATAGGATCGAGTCGATGCCGGATTAAATGCATGAGAAATTAGGGATAAATTGTATTTTTCATCTTTACATTCAAAATGTAATTGAAATAATCATATAATGGTGATGATTAATAAATATACATTTATATATCGTAAAATTCTAAGTACTAATCTCATTTATATTTATGTATAAATGATTCATCATATTTACGTTAGTACGTAACATTTGCGCCAGCACAAAACAAAACAAAAAGTTCGAACAATGACAAAAAACAGTAATGGACAATGAGAATGGCGAAAATGTTTTTTTTTTTTTGTTTAAACAGCTCTACAATTTGTCTCATTAGTTATTGCACAGACTACGAGACTAGACGGTTTTTCCAGTATAAACGATAGAGCGAGGCTTCCGCAAAATTGCAGACACGAACTCGCTATTCTCGCATTCTCATCGCTCAATCATTCTTTCACATTTTTTTTTATTAATTTATGTATATATTTTTTTAAAAGATCAAAACTGCTCGATGATTTATTCGATGAGAAATTTCGATTCGCAGATCCATGATTTTCCATTGCGCTCTCCAAAAAATGTACAGTCCGAGAACGCCTCGTTATTTTGAATAGAAAAAAATTCCTTGTTTATAATTTTTTTTTTTGCAATTAATCATTATAGTTTTTTTTTTTTATAAAAGTGACCCAAGACATTTAATTTCACATCCTGTACATACTGGTTCAATAATATAAAAGAAATTTTCCACAAATTGCCGGAATATCATAAAAATTGTAATTTAGCGCGTGAAGTAATTCTTTTTTTTTTGATCGACTGAAATTTTCTTTTTTTTTTCCATGGCAATGCAATGAATATAATTCACATTATGAAGTAGTAAGCTCACTTTTGTCGAATATGCAAATATATGGATATTAGAGTGTTTAAAAAAAAAAAAATCATTTTTCATGCTCCCGTCCCTCAAAACCGCTCAAAATATCCTCGCAAAGCCGCCGCTCATTGGACGTTTCTAATTTTAGTCGCTGATTTTCACCGAAAGACGTATGCCACGTGTAAAAAAGCGTCATTGGCAATTTTTATCGAAAATAAATAAATAAATGACATTTTGCGTTTTTTTTTTCATAAAGTCATGGCGGAAAAATTGTTAAAGGTTAATAAATTTGCTTATATGTCATCGTCCCTGAGACTAAATGATTTCCTATTTCAGTAATGGAGTACGATATATTTGAGCCGAGAAAAAAAAATTTCACCAGATACGAATTGTTTATGACAATCAATAAACAATTTCAAATCGAAAAATCATTGTTATGAACAAAATCGATCTAAATTTTTAATTCAGAACACGATGGTGTCAAACAAAGCTGTTCAACTTAAAATTGTTTAGAATTTTTTTTATAAAAAATTAGAAATTCGGAATAAACAAAAATTTATTTTTAATGAAATATTTTTTTTCTCAACTCGAACCACAATTCTCACGATCTCAATTTTTTCCTTCCAAAAAGTTCGTCATAGACGTTAATTGGCTGTTATAATTAGAAAAGTCCAATCAGCGGCGGCTTCCGCTTGAGCTACAGAGCTTCCTCTTCGCTAAGATATTTTTTCCCATCAAAACTCAAGTTTTGAGAGGTGGGAGCATGAGAAATCCAAATTTTTTTCTTGAAACACCCCAATGAATATGCATTTATATTTACATAAATATAAAATATGCGATAATTGATAATTATTTTTTTTTTTTAATTAAAACTTTTTTTTCAGACTAACGAAGACCGTCCCCGTCTCTGCTGCGCAAATGAATTATCGATTGAACGAAGAGAAACAAAAACGAAGAATTGTATTCGTAAATTAAAACTTTTAATTTGTAATAAAAACAAATTTTTCATTCAATCAAACAAATTTTTATTTCGATCAAACGAATCTCGGTCCGATCTTCATTTTGGGCAAAAATTTTTTTCTCACACATCTGCGGAAAGTCGTAATCGTTCATTAAATTTCACTTTTCTCCGATTAATTCGACCATCGATTGTATAATTATAATTTTTTTTTTTTTTCGCAGCAAATTTTACTATTTCAGACTCGCGCGTTAATGTCACTCGCCTTATTTACATATCAGAGAAAAATGGACTGGAAAAGGTAGAGGAGTGGATAAGGGAGGAAGGGGAAGGGGGGGGGGGGGGCAAAATTCTGTTAAATATTTACAATGGGCAGTGTTAGACGCGTCCGAGTTAATCTCAAACAGGCACTAAAAGTTCAACTCTCTCTTTGCACTCGCCAACGCTCGTTTTTTGCCTTTTCTCGCGATTCTCTCGAGAGAGATGGCGCTGGTCGCGAAAGTCCGCGGTCCGAAAATTCGTGAATTTTGGGGAGAAAAAAAAAATATTTTTAGCGATTTTTCTTGAAAAATCGTTGACTCGTGGGAAAAAAAAGTTAAATAATTAGAAAATCATTATTAAAACTGACCTCGTTTATTGCAATTGCCAAAAAGTTGAATGTTCATCGACTTTTTTAAAATTTTTTTTTCAAATCTTTAACTATCGGATTTTAATTTCACATTTCTCGTGTTCGAGAATTGTTCATAATTCTAATTTAAAAAAAATAATTATCGATAAGCTTCTTGATGATAAATAATTTTTTCAACTCGAATAATTCGATGAAAAAAAAAAAAAATGGCTCTTTTAAGAATAGCCGAACGTTAAAAATGAACTTCCGGCGCGGTCGATCGAAGGCCCGAAAAATTGCAATAAATCTCTGGCAATATCTAAAAAATTTGTATTTATCTTCAATTTTTATCGTCCATTATGGAAAAGCGTCGAAAAAACGGATTATTGAATTTTTGCGACGTTTTTTTAAAATTTTTTTTGGACTTTGTCACGTCCGGCGGATCGTTGAATCGTCGGGAATCCTCGAACGAAACGCGTATCGACAGTTTTCGCGAAGCAATTTTCCAATCGCCATTATTTTTTCTTTCCCAATTTGCAATCACAAATTTTTTTTTGCTTCGTTTTCTTTTTTTTTTCTTTTTGAGAATCCAGAATTCGTTGTTCGATCGTGCAGCGATAAAAATTATTATTATTATTTTTCGTTTATTTTCAACACGGTTTAGAAAAATATTCGTGAAACTTTCATTCCCACTGTGGCTACGACAAACTTTTTTTTTTTTTCCATTTTAATTTTTTTTTTTTTTTTTTTTCAATGCTTACGCGGTTTCTCAGTCGCGAGAAATGATTTCTCTTCGTTTCTCGAGTGCGAGATTATAATGAAGAAAAAAAAATTTGAGAAAAAAAATGGCGAATCGTCAACGGCTAATAAATTTTTTAAAAATGTTTTTCAGTCATTTTGAAACGATTCGCGCAAAAAAAAAAGCTTTGCAGCTTGTCGAATGTTACAAATTGGATCAATGAAAGGGTACTCGGTTGTAAACCCCCCCAAAAAAAAAAAAAGAAAAAAAATTCAAACGATGGAACTCCGTAAATGAATTTCTTTTCGAGAGTCGAATTAAAGGAAGAAAAACAAATCCATTATGAGAGAGAGAGAGATGGAGAGAGAGCCACTAATTTTTAATACTTATGTCGTAGATGAATATAAAAAAAAATTCTCGCAAAAAAAATCGCTTCGACTTTAAACGATTTTTTTTTTTTTTTGTGAAAAAGAAAAACCGTTTTCCTTTTCTTCTTCATTTTTTTTTTCTCTGCCCCCCCATGGCATTTTCGCCGAGTGTCCCCTCAACGGTGAAATTTCATTTCGAAGGAGGCGAGAAAAAAAAAAAAAAATGAAATCTCTGGTCTCTCGGTTCGCGATGATCGTCGTCGAGTCTTCAGGAACGAATCGACGCTGTGCTCGACGTTGTCGATACGACGCGATTCAATTTGCTGTCGATTATTATCTCGTCGCCGTTTCTTATGTTGTATCGATAGAGCTGCTTGCTCGGATAGAGCATCTCCTCCGGACCGTACTGGGCTTTCATTACCTTGAAATTAGAAAATAAAAAAATAAATAAATTTGAAAATTTTCGAATCTTGGATAAAATTTGTTTTTCTTTTTTTGCTGTTTTTCTTTTTTTTTTTTTTTTAATTATTTTTAGAGCTTTTTTTCTGAATAATATTATACTTAATGATTGTTTACTTTTGTGAAATTGCATATTTATTTTTTCTGCTCGGTACAGGCACTGATTAATTAAGGGTGGCCGCAAAAAAAAAAAAAGCAAAAGAATTCCGTCGTGCAAGAAAAAAATTGTTAGAAACGACGAAAAAATCATTTTTTTTTTTTAAATTTGATTTTTTATTTATCGATAATACGGGAAAAATAGTGATTTATAGAAAATCTTTAAGGCGTGGACGAATTTTAATTAAACATTATCCGATGGAATTTGTTATTTTAATTTTGGAAAAAAAAAACATTTTTTTTACGTTTTGGAATGGAATTTTTGAGTTTCAAGGAGTATGCCTGAACAGATTCGTCAGCAGCGGAAGAAAAATCTATCGATAGAGGGTCCTGTGTGAAATTTCGAAGCTGCAAGATTTTTTTTTTTGAATTTTTGCGAAAAATGAATGGGTTCACTAGAATCGCTGGTAACTTTGCATTTCCGAGGGGGATGAAACTCTGTTCGGTTATTCTCTTCGCAATCATTTGGAGCTTTGAAATGCCACCTGGTTCATCGAGCTATGATTTTTTTTTTAATTTTTTACAAATTTTCAAAGTCGAACCATCGATTTTTGTCAATTTTTCAATATGTTCAAATTCGCTGTGATTTTCAAACTCCTTTTTTGGATACAAAAAATTAAGATCTCGAAATGAATGAAATGGTATTCTCTAATTTCTGGGCGTTTCAAAACACTCCCGATAAGTAAAAATCCGTCAATTCGGAGCAAAGTTATGGACATTTGAAGACGTCAAAAAACAAAAAAACAAAAATATTCGAAGTTAACGAAATTGCTCCGATGCGGATGCAATCAAAATTTTTAAGAACAATCACCGTTAATCCTAATTGACCGAAGAGTTCAAATTTCAAATTTCGTAATTTTAAAACTTTTTCCCTGAACAATTAAAAAATTCCCTGACATTTCTCGGTTTCCCTGAACAATTTAAAATTCCCTGGGCGTTTCAAAACACTCCCGATAAGCCCAAATCCTTCAATTTGGAAAAAAGTTATGGGCACCTGAAATTTCGTTATTTTCAGGTTTTCAAAAAAGTTGACAAAATTTGGAGATTTTTTTTTTCTTTTTCATCTTTCTCACTATTCTCAAGCTTGAAGGCGATCGGAAATTTTCCACTGATTATGAATCCGATCGAATGTTTTCCTGAAGCCCAAAAATTCGACACGAAGACGTCAAAAAATGAAAAAAACAAAAATATTTGAAGCCAACGAAAGTAAGAAAAATATTTCAAGTCAACGAAAGTGCTTTGATGCGGATGCGAATAAAAATTTTTAAGAACAATCACCGCTCATCCCGATTGACCGAAGAGTTCAAATTTCAATTTTCGTAATTTTAAAACTTTTTCCCCGACCGAATGAAAAATTCCCTGACATTTCCAGGTTTTCCCGGTTTTTCCTGACCCTGGCCACCCTTTTAATTAAAAAAAGGGACAAAAAATTAATTAAATCTTTGAAAAAATTTGTCCCCGATTAGGCTTTATTCCTTTTTCTTTCTGATACCAATAAAATACGAATAAAATTATAATTTCAAGACGTTTTTTTAATTAATTCGTCGTAATCTCAAAAATTTCGAAATTTTTACCAAAAAAATTTTTTTCTTTTCAATAAAAATTCGTGCCTTAAGACAATTAATAATTTTTTAATTATAATTAAAAAAAAGGGACAAAAAATTGATTAAATCTTTGAAAAAATTTGTCCCCGATTAGCCTTTTTTCCTTTTTCTTTCTGATACCAATAAAATACGAATAAAATTATAATTTCAAGAAGTTTTTTTTAAATAATTCGTCGTAATCTCAAAAATTTCGAAATTTTTACCAAAAAAAAATTTTTTCTTTTCAATAAAAATTCGTGCCTTAAGACAATTAATAATTTTTTAATTATAATTTAAAAAAAGGGACAAAAAATTGATTAAATCTTTGAAAAAATTTGTCCCCGAGTAGCCTTTTTTCCTTTTTCTTTCTGATACCAATAAAATACGAATAAAATTATAATTTCAAGACGTTTTTTTTTAATAATTCGTCGTAATCTCAAAAATTTCGAAATTTTTACCAAAAAAAAATTTTTTCTTTTCAATAAAAATTCGTGCCTTAAGACAATTAATAATTTTTTAATTATAATTTAAAAAAAGGGACAAAAAATTGATTAAATCTTTGAAAAAATTTGTCCCCGAGTAGCCTTTTTTCCTTTTTCTTTCTAATACCAATAAAATACGAATAAAATTATAATTTCAAGACGTTTTTTTAATTAATTCGTCGTAATCTCAAACATTTCGAAATTTTTACGAAAAAAATTTTTTCTTTTCAATAAAAATTCGTGCCTTAAGACAATTAATAATTTTTTAATTATAGTTTAAAAAAAAGGGACAAAAAATTGATTAAATCTTTGAAAAAATTTGTCCCCGATTAGCCTTTTTTCCTTTTTCTTTCTGATACCAATAAAATACGAATAAAATTATAATTTCAAGACGTTTTTTTAATTAATTCGTCGTAATCTCAAAAATTTCGAAATTTTTACCAAAAAAAATTTTTTCTTTTCAATAAAAATTCGTGCCTCAAGACAATTAATAATTTTTTAATTATAATTAAAAAAAAGGGACAAAAAATTGATTAAATCTTTGAAAAAATTTGTCCCCGATTAGCCTTTTTTCCTTTTTCTTTCTGATACCAATAAAATACGAATAAAATTATAATTTCAAGACGTTTTTTTTTAATAATTCGTCGTAATCTCAAAAATTTCGAAATTTTTACCAAAAAAATGTTTTCTTTTCACTAAAAATTCGTGCAATTAAGAAAATTAATAATTTTTTAATTATACAGCACGAATAATCTTTATTAAATTTTTTTTTATCAATTCTTTTATGCCGCCCAAGCGAATAATAGAGAATGGAGGATGAATGGCAAATTTTTTTTTTTTTTTTCTTTGTTTTTACCTTCGATCAACGAAGCTTATGGACTTTTGGAGTTGGGAATTTTGAGGATCGTCTCGCGACCGTGGGGGTTGAGGATATCGGGCAAAGCATTAATTTTCGGATAGATTTCTTTGTTTTTGTTTTTTTTTTGTTTCTTTTTTTTTTTTTTTGGTTTTTCGAATTTTCTTTCAAACTGCGATCATCTCGCTATCGTCGAGCCACGATTCGAGCAACCGAAAGTTCTGAAATGAAAAAATGAAAAAAACGGGGGAGGCATTAACCGATCGCGGGAAAAATCATGACGAACCTGATCGACGTAGAAGAGTCTCATTCGGTTGGCTGGAATTTTAACCATCGTTTCCAATTTGGTTTTTAATTCGAAAACCGTTCTGTAAACGTCCACCGAACGTACCTGAAATTTCAAAGTTCATCGGAATTACAGTCTCTTGATTTTTTTTTTTTAAATTTATTTTTTTAATCATGTTCGTCGATTTCTCGTTCTACGGGGAAGTGATCGGGGTCGTTCACGGTCCGGATTCTATCAACCTGGGATATATTGGCGTAAAACATTTTATTCATCGTGCGTTTATGTGCGAAAAATCGAACGTAATTTCATGAAGCAATTAGAAACTGAGGATTGAAAAATTGTATCGCTATAATATCGATCATTCCGCAAAACTAACCTCAACGAGATCGCCGTACGTGAACGTCACTTTGACTCTTTTCTCCGGTGTAAGATCGACGTGAACGAGAGGATCCAATTTTCCATGAATACCCACGAGTTCCGAGTACCTGAATTTTCGTTTTTTCATTCGATGAGTAATTAGTGTATTTTTTTTTTTAATTCAATGACAATTAGGCAAATTTTAATATTTTGAATTCAACAAATACTGAAATGATAATTTTTTTTTTTCTGAATCAAATTAGAATTAATTAATTTATATTTTAAATTTAATTACGATTAATCGAGATTTAATATTTTTAATTTAATTATAATTAATCAAATTTTAATATTTTATATTTCATTGGGATTAATCGAATTTTAGAAATTCAGACTCAAATACGAATACTTGAAATTATAATTTTTGTTAAAATTTAATTACAATTAATTAATTTATATTTTAAATTTAATTAAAATTAATCAAATTTTCGAAATTCATAAATACGAATACTTGAAATTGTAATTTTTTAAAATTAATTACAATTAATCGGATTTTAATTTTTTAAATTAAATTACAATTACTAAATTTTTAATTAAAAAAAAAAAACAACGAGAAAGCAAAGATGGTAAAATTGATGAAGAGACACAAATTTTAATATTTTATATTTAATGACACAGACTTGAATTGCAATTTTTTCAAACTAATTATAATCAATCGAATATTAATATTTTATATTTACTTTTGCAATTACTCGAACGGTAATTTTTTGAGCTCGATTAAAATTATTAAATTTTTAGTTAAAAGAATGAAAAATTGAGAAAAATTTTTCTAAGAGACGAACCTTTCCGGTCTATCGGCTTCCGGCTTGTCCATGTAGTAACGGATAAAAGCACGCTCGGCATCTTCGCGTTCCTGCGATGAAATGACACCACCACCGTTGAGAGTCTCGACATTCGGGAGTCTGGCTATGAGCAACTGTCGTCTCTCGTGCTCCGTGTATTCCCTCGGACTCTGAAAATCGTTACGAAATTTTCACTCCGACGCGCTTTTTTATTTTATTTTCCAGAGAAAAAATACTTTGAACAAATTTTGTTCTTTTGTTTGTCCGGCGAGAAAAAAAAAATTCCATTTCAATGGAATGTCATAATTGTTGATTGAGCTTGAAATTCTTGATGGTCGCGCGAAAATATGAACGAAAAAAAAAAATATATTCTACAAGGTATAGGATTAACCATTTTTTTACACACCCCCCGCCCCCGATGTAACATTTTTTCGCGGTCGTTTATCGGTATTCTTGTCCGAGAATTATGAAAAATTGCAATTGTCCGAATAATTTTGTAGTAATTAAACAAATAAATAAAAATTCCTAATTAATCAAGAAATTTAATTTTAAAAAACCAAGTTTTTTAAAATAACAATTATTACGAGTCATTGTGATTAAATTTTTTTTTAATTGACACATCTATCAGCGAATACAATTAAATAAATTTAAAAAAAAAAACATAAATAATCTCAAACCTTTTGAGTTCTCGTATAAGGAAAAGAAAATTATCGTTTATCGGTATTCTTATCCCAGAATGATGTAAAAATTGTAATTGTCCGAAAAATTTTGTAGTAATTAAAAAAATTAATAAAAATTCGTAATTAATCAAGAAATTGAATTTAAAAAAAAACAATTTTTTTTTTAAATAACAATTATTACGAGTAATTGTGATTAAATTTTTTTTTTAATTGACACATCTATCAGCGAATACAATTAAATAAATTTAAAAAAAAAACCTAAATAATCCCCAACTTTTCGAGTTCTCGAGTAAGGAAAAAAGAAAAAAAAAATGTTTACCTCGAACAGAGGACAGCCCTGCATCCTGAGTGATTTGAGCGCCGGAAATCTAGCGAGTCTCTCGACATCGTCCCACGTCGACAGGAGCGTCCCATTGACATTGAGAAATCTAAGCATACGAAAAGGATCGTGCGACGAGGCACCCTTGTTACCGCTGCTCTCGCACTCGCTCTCCGTTCTATTGTAAATTTTTTCATCCTCAAGGCCATTCGTCGCCACTGTCGAGCTATTCGTCTCTCTCTCGATATTCTCATTCTCGTCCTCCTCGGCCCCTTTACAACTCGTACCATTGCCCATTGTGCTCTGTTGCTGCTGTTGTTGTTGTTTCAACGGTTTTTTCGTTTCTTCGAAATTCAGATTTTCCTCGAAGCGCGCGAGCGATCTTATCGGGCATTCGGCCAGCACGAGGCTCTCCAAGCGCGGAAAAACATAACCGAGCTTCGATATTTCGCTCCACGTTTCAATCGGATTTCCGGTAAAGTGTAATTTTCTCAAAGACTCGTTTCTCACTTCGGGCTTCGTGTGCTCGAGCTCGACCGTTTTGTACTCGTTGAGCGACAAATGTAATTCCTCGAGATTCACGAGTATACGAACGAGCTCGCGCACCGTCGACCACGTTACCCTCGTACCGTTGAGTACCAAATTTCTCAATGACTTGTAATTGCCATCGCCGATATTCAGTGACTCGGCGAGGCTGTTGAAGCTCAAATTTACGAATTTTATTTTCGGCATGTGCTCGAGTATACCGAATACCTCGTGCCACTGCGAGAGCTTGTTCTGGGCAAGATCGAGTTCCTCGACGTTGCGGCATTTTGCGCGAAGCTTCTCGGCATCGTTGCCGGCGCACTCGATATCGCAATCTTGCAAAACTAGCAACGCGGGAACCGTATGACGGGGCGATTTTTTTGGTATAAATATGCTTATTGAGAGAGCCGTTGATGCTTTTGGCGAGCTCGTTTCGGTCTCCTCGTCGGTCAACGAACAATCGGTCGTCGAGCTACCGTATTTGAGCTCGAGTGCTTCGAGGAGAGACGGCATCTTTATAACATTCTGTAATTATGAATTTTTTTTATCTATTTTGAGGGATTTTTTTTCGGATGAAGCTGCAGCTAATATTTTTTGTACGAAAGTATTATCAAATTTAGCGATAATAATAATAATAACAATAATAAAATTGTTGTTATTATTGATATTGTTATTTACTGAGTATATGAATTTACAATGCACAAATTACAGTTTTAAGATTTTGACGAGTCATTTTAATTCACTCGAAAACAAAACTTGTCACGAGTCATGGAGGAAAATTAACTGACAACCCCGAGTAAAGGGCTCAAGTTTGATTTGATTGACTTGAGTCGATTATGAACACAGCCAAGCGCTGCCTCGATATTGAGAACGACTTTGCTCGTTCGCCACCTAGCGGCGTTCCCCCGAACTACACTCATCGACGGATATAATAATTTTCCAAATTAATTTTAATTTCCTTATACACGCTTGGAATTTAATTTTAATTTACCATAGTTGATTAGCAAGATTACATTGAAATCAATAAAATACTTTTTTAATTTTTTATTTTAATTTTTTTCATTCGAAAAAAAAAAGAAAATAATTATAAATCGTTTTGGAAAGTGTCAATATCATAACTTGCTTGGTATGATTCTTTTTTAACGTTAAATCTTTGTTCAAAATTTTAAAAAAATCCTATCTATAACTATAATATCAGTGATCATTGTTTTATTTTTTTTTGTAATTAACAGCAGGTTAATACTCGAAAACTGGTCTCTCCCTCTCTCTCTCTCCCTCTCTCTTTCTTTCTCTTCCTCTCTTTCTCTTGTGGTATGTCCTTCGTATAATACCGATGCGATCGGTATAACGAGGAATACGTATATCTGTCTGCCGCGTTTATACGTGTACATCGAGAGAAATACACGAGAAATGAAAAATAAGAGAGAAAAGGCTAGGAGCAATCGCCATTCTCGAGAGAGCAAAACCGGGATGCACAGAATCTTGTCCTGACCATATTCGCTAAGGTCGTAGCATTGTCTTTTATTTTTTTTTTCTTTGTTTTTTGTTTTGTTCGTTAAACACTGCTCGCGAGCTCTCGTCTTGCCGACACTCAAGCTGGAAACCAGTACCGGTTTCCCTACGTTCGAATCGTTTCATCGGGAACGTTTCTAGCTCCGGCACAACGACGCGATCATTCGTGTTCGCCTACCATGGATTTTGCTCCGTGAAATGCTCTCGCTATGTATATAATTCGACTCTCTGCCCTCTTCCTCGCTATAAGGCCTGTGCAAACACGACTTTTTTTGTTTCCTTTTCCTTCCCCATTCAACGTCTTTTGAATTATTTTCAAAAAAAATTTGTTTAATACAAAAATGTTTTGAAAAATACGATTATATTGAATTGACTGTAAAAATATAATATTTGGTCGAAAAAAAAATTGTTTATCAAATGATTCTTAATATTTGGTTATGCACGCGTTTTTTTAAATAAAATATAAAAATACCTCATTTACATTTTGTTATTATTATTGTTATTATTATATTTCGTTTGAACAAAAAGTTCGTTACACCTCTTACAAACGAACCTAATAATAATAATAATAATAATAATTGAAGAAAAGGAAGGTATATAGTAATCAACGTTCGAAGGTCGTTGAAGGTTTCTCCACACATGCGATTGCCACCTCGTCGAGTCTTCATTACATACTAATAACTCTCTCCATAATTACGTATGATTGTTACCGAGGAGTATTAAAAAGTAAAAGAGTCGTTCCAACGTATCAACAAAAAAAAATAATAATTCGATAACTCGCTGAATTATGATTTTTCATTAAAATTCAAAAATATTATTCATGTGTGTTACATCGGTTGATGTGAAGCACTGTAACGTGAAAGAACAGAGGCAACCGAGACAGTATATTTACCCCGAAGAAACTGGAGCGCACGTAATTTCATTTAGCCCCGATGTTATACTTGTGTATTGCACCCGATCTACAATGACTTTCATATACGCATATATAAATGTATAGCGGAAACACGACTATGCACACACACACACACACACGAGTGTCAATCATGCAGTTAGGCACCATAATACAAGTACCATCGTAATGGCTTCTCGCACATATTACGAATTACGACATCACGAGTCTCGCGAACAGTTAACGATATAATATATCGCCCAATAAACGACTCAATGTTCATAAAGAAAATCGATTCATAAATATTTTGCGAGATATAGCTGACTCAGAAATTTGGAATTAAAATTCTGTACACATTGCTCAACGAAAAGCTCAGGAGCATAATTTTTTTTTGAGAAATCTCTGTCTCGATATTCCTCAGATTTAATTACTTGATGGTAACAATGAGCCGATGTGGGCAAATCAATGTGACAACAAAGAGTTGCGAGAATGAAGAGGGGGAAAAAAAAATTGTCCGGATCGCCTCGAGTGAGCTCAACGGGGCCAGGGTGCCCTTGGAGCTATATGGCCAGGTGAAGTTGCGAGATTCAAAAGCTGATTGAGTCGATGTTGCCGGACTAAAAGCCTCATTGCATTTGAAGATAAATTAATGTTGGAAAATTAATGAGCCGAAATTATGGACTCGGACAAAGTTTTAAAAAAACCTATCACGCTCTATGCGCACAGTAAAATTCACTGTGAAATGGCGAGTATGTACCAAGAAGCGTCGATGTTCCTAGAACGCGACGCCAAAACAATCCAAGAATCGTCTCTCTGTGTGTTATAGGCGATCGCAGCGCTTCGTGGATAACGCTCGCTCGGGTACATAACAGCCGCGAGCTCGCTCTAAGCGATCGGTTCAACGGCCATGCGAAATTAACTTTCTCCACAAGCCTTCTAGTATATTACACCGATACATATATTTTTTATTATATACATATAATATATATATATATATATATACATTATACATATACACAAAGCTGTTATTAAGTACAGTCGCTTGTGTTCTATATGCCGAGAGGCATTTCAGATTGTCGTGGTGAAGTCAAGTCCGGTGCGTTTGGATTTCTGTACTACTCTTTCGCGACGCGACTAAACCAACCGGAACCTCTCATCCCCCACTAATTCGGTGCATTGCACCGAGTTACGAGCGCATTAGAATCGTGACAGTGGCTCGTTGAGCACGAGATCGTCGTATACACGCAGTGTCACGAAAGTCCTTCATGCATACGATCGCGCTGCTAAGAGAAAAATTAATAACGATCTTTCCCCGTCTTTTGTATTGTCAAAAAAAAAATTTAACACGATTTAACGAAATAATAATTATTGAGGAATACTACGAGGAAGCGAATGAAAATTTCAAAGTTTTCCTTTTCTTTTGAAGAAGAAGAATCGTTTAATTTTATTATTATTTTCTAGATAATCGTCTATTTTAATTAATCCGGCAATGACGATTAATGTTACAATGAAAATAATTATTGAAGAATGAAGAGAAAGGGAACTGTGAGAATAGAAAAAAAAAAATAATGGAAAGTATCTGTCCCAATAATAATGAAAAATGGAAAATGGAACAGAAGCTTTATGCTGTGTGTACTACAATACCGGAAGAAGTGACGAAGCGAGCCATAAACTCACTCCAGTTTTATATGCTGGCTCTTTTATCGAAGATACCTTTCACTATACAAATTGCGCGACCTTTCGCGACTATTCGATTCCCGTAAACTCCCCTCTATCACACCTTTCTTCTTCTTTTCTTTTCTCCAATTTTTATCCCTTTTAACTTTAGTTCGATCCAGTAGCGTGGGGACGCCTTTGAGGATCCGACCGAGTCATCGATGCTACAATTCTATTTTTTTTTTTTTTTTTTTTTTCGATATCACAGGGAATATATCCGAGTGATTTGCGATCTGAAAAATCCTTTTATAATTTGCCAAGCATATTGAATTACGATTACGAGCCAAACTTTCATCTAATGTTAAATAAATAAATAAATAAAATTTTATCTCGTCCTATAATAATTCACGCGATATACTTTCACTCAATTATTTAAAATTTGATTAATTAAATTTGTGTATATTATTGGCTCGATCTTCCCCATTAATATTTAAAATTGAACGAGTGACGTCAGTGAAGTTGGACCGAACTGACTGTACCACTGAGGAAAAAATTCGCAAAATCGATGGCAGGTGTGCAACGTGCGCACCTCAAATTTAAACCGCAGCACCAGCTGACCCTCCCACGCGTATTTTTAACAACTGCTATATGTACCGAAACGGTCCAATGGACTCGAAATTCGTTCATTTCCGGTCAGCTTTGTTTTATTAGTTTTTTTTTTATTCCTTAATGGCACAGGGAGAATTTTTAACGAACAACAAAGAAACGATATTTGCTTGAAAGAAGTGCACTCTTGCCACGAGGGCAATTAACCAAGCGTGTGCATGAATATTAATTAAATTTACGAAGCTCTTTGTTAATTTGCCAATAACTTAACGGCCCGAGACATGACGAGCCGACGATGATTATTTCGAAACACGTAAACAAATCTCTCGAATAAGGGATTTTCACAATGTTAATTATAATTATTATGATTAATTATTATTATTATGAATTATTTATCAACAAAAATTATTACGAATTTTTTAAATGTCAATAAAATCAAAAACTCCGAGATAGGGGGATTTAAATGAGGGAGAAAGTACATAGGGGGGGGGGGGGGGGGAAGACATTCGCAAATTGAGCTTGATATGAGGCGAACCTTTATCGGCGTCTGTGAGGCGCAAGATGTTAAATTATAATTTTTGGGCCAGCTATTTATATCGAGCTCTCGTGTCCAGGGCTCTGGGCTTTTCTACACTTTTCGCGTTCCGGAAAATGAAATATTTTACATTCTCGTAAGTGGCCAAATTTGCGAAATGTTTTTTTTTTGCTCAGAATTTACCAATACTTTAAAAATTTTCAAAAAAAATATCTTCATTTTTTATATTTTTAATAAATAAATAAATAAATAAATAAATAAATAAATAAATTTATTTATTTATATATATATAATAAATAAATAAATAAATTTATTTATTTATAATTTTTATATTTTTAATAAATAAATAAATAAATAAGTATATGATCATTTGTTTAATAAAATAAAAATAAAATTTTTAATAAAATTTACAAAAATTGTTTATTTATTTATTTCTATTTGTGAATAAACAAGAATGAACAAATTCAAAGTAAGAAAATCCGAGAGCATATATAACACGCTTACTCAAGTTCTCTCTCGTGCCACATTGCTAAATATATAATGCAACAAGAGAAGAGTTGAGCTTTTTCGCTCTCGCTCGATGCTTACGAAATGTCAGATACACGCAGAGAACGCGTTAGTTCTATTCGCCCGATATATATATATATATATATATGTCCGTGAGTGGGTCAACCGCGCGTAAAATCCGCGAGAGTTCCCGCGGAATTAGTGTACCATGGAGGAAACTATACGTCCGAGAGTGAGTATTATGGCTCTCTCACGCAATACATTTTACAACCAACGAAAACGAAGGAAAACGGGAATTTAATTCATTTTTATGAAAATTTTTGCGATCAAAATTCATCAGTCCAGAAATTTTAGAATTTTCGTCATCGGTTTTTTAATAAAAAAAAATATTTTAGAATAATGAATTTGGATAAGGATTTATTTTCATTATAATTACTTTTGATAAGAATTTATTTTAAAAATTGTTTAAGCTAGATTTATTTTACAAATTTATGTATGTCATTTAGGATCGCAACGAAAAATCCCAGAACAAGTTGATTGGCCGAACAATTTTTTCTCCATTTTCTCGCCAATTTGAAAAAAAAAAAACGGTAAAAAGTAACTTCGAGAAAATTTTTTTAATCAAATAAAAAAGTTTTCCCCGTTAAACCATCAAATTATAGGGATAAAGCAAAGAGGAATTGAGCATCAATTAGTTGTACTTCGTGATATGAAAAAAACCTTAAAAAAAAAAAATCAATTTATACAAATTATTAAAATTTATTTTTAACTTAAAAAAAAATGCCCGAAAGTTATCAAAAAATTTTCTAAAACGATTAGTTTGACGAATTTTTCAAGAATTTTCTCTCTTGCAATTTTTGTTTATTCCCATAAATGTAAAATATTAATAAAAAAATAAAAGATCAATCAAAACTGATCAACTGCGATATAGCAATGAAATCGTGAAATGACCGACGCTCGAAATATTTCATCGAGACGAATGGCCCAAATTTATTGATTTTTTTTTTATTTTTCTTCTTTTATTTTTTCAATGGAATTATCTTCGACGAAGGCCACGCTCTATATAACATAAATAGCACGTATAACGGCGTGGCGCCGCGACGCCTCTTTCTCTCTCTCTCTCTCTCTCTCTCTCTCTCTCTCTCTCTCTCTCTCTCATCTTCTTAAACTTCTTCCGTCATAGTCGCGACGCAATATAAGCAGAAGAGAGTACAAGACGCCATTTACGAAAACGGTGCAATACCACGATCTAGCTTTGACCCACTCGGGATAATGAGTTACGACGCACCGATGTTCCCCAATCCCTTCACTCGCCCATTTCCAAAAATAATCACGATCCTCAAGAGCAAAATTCGCCAATCATACAGTGAATTTGTACTCCATTGCTAGGACTAAACAACTATAAATACGATTGAGAGAATTGTTTTTAAATTTTCCCTCTGATCGATTTAATTTTTTTTAATCCTAAAATCCCCTGAACATTTTTTCCGCGTCATCAAAAATAAAATTAAAAACAAAAACCGTGTACATAAAAAAAAATTATATCTTGGAAATTAAAAAATTAAGAGTTCTGGAGAGCCAAGAACAGGAAAACACGGAAATGTGATAACTTTCCTTTACACGAATGATCATCATCGGATATAAAACCAATCATCATCAATGGACATCGTTGTACACGAGAAATAAATATCACGGATAATCCGTGATCAATAAACGCTGAGAGTCTCGTACACAGAAAAATGATCTGTGTGTTACTAACGCTAAAAAAAAAAATCGTTACCGCAGCTTCGATCTATACGTCGACATGAAACGCAATAGGACGTTTGTACGAGCGAGAAATGAATACAGAGAGGAGTGTTGTGTCACGAAATTGATTTGAAAAAAAAAGAAATAAAAAAAAAAATTATTAATTCAACGAATAATCTTGTCATTTACGATTGAATTGATCAATCCGTATGTGAGAAACGTACGAATCAAAAATATTACTGGAATTACAATAAATTTCAAAGATTTATTTATTTTATTTATTAATTTTAGTAACCGTGAAATTCGTACGATCGAGAGAAAAAAATTATAAATATAAACAAAAATAAATAAATAAATAATATATATAATTATATATATATATATATATATATATATATATATATATATATATATATTCCCTACGCGAATGCGGAATCTGTTTGATGGCCACACACGTGCTTCGAGCGTGTTCGCAGGTATATACATAATAAATTGATAAAGCACGAATATGTTCGGCGAAGACGATGAGCTCGATGAGTTCGAAATTGAAAATTCCACGGGGCTCGCGAACAGATGGAAAATGCGTCACGTCATGGACTAAACTGCGCAGAATTTCCTTCATCGAGCATCGCAACAAGATAATACACACAATTTTTATGTATCTATATATATATATATATACATTTATACATATAGATAATTGTTTTACAGCATATAGCTGTGCGCGCTCCAAGAGCCAAGGTTGAAATTTTTTTTTCCTCACTTTCACGCTCGTTTCTCTTCCTCGCTCTCGCATCAACGTAACGTGAGACGGAAAAATTAACGGTTTCGATTATAGTTTCGCAATCTTACGACTCGAAGTGTCGAAAAAGTTTTTTTTTTTCATTTTTCTAAAATTTCAGATACTTAATTTTATTATAGCAATAAAAATTCATTTTTTGAAATAAATACCGCTACTTAAATGAGAAAAAATATATTTTATTATACTCAGATTTAAATAATAATCAAAATATTAATTATTATTGATGTAAATAATATTAATATAATTATCTTCCCGGAGGCTCGTTTAGGCCCGGTTCTCCACAATCGTCGTTTAACATTTTAACCCTTTCAGTCATACATTTTTCTGCTCAATATTTTGACCTGAAATTTTTCACTCGGTGATTTCTGGGGTCGCTGATCACGAATTTGAAGCTAAAATTTCATAATTTCTAAATCCAAGATCGCGGATCCCATATGGCGGATGAACAATTGTATAGAATGAATAAACTTTGATAAGCCGGGGCGGAACTTGTTATTTTGGTTAAAGCAGAAAAAACAAAACATAACAAACAAAAAAAGTAGAAAAAATCAAAAAGTAGAAAAAAAAAACAAAAAACAAGTTCCGCCCTGGCTAATCATAGTTTTTTCAATTCTTACAATTGTTCATCCGCCATCTTGGATTTATGAATTATGAAATTCTAGCTTCAAGTTCGTGATCAGCGACCCCAAAAACCCCCAAGTATCCATTTTTAGCCAAACTGGTTTAATATTAGAGCTCTGAGGTAATTATTTGTAAGGTGGGACCGTAGCGGTCCCACTGTGACTGAAAGGTTTAATATCTGGTTACTCTATGCTAAAACTAGGTAAAAAAAATTGAACCAGCCTTAAACTACGATTGTGGAACCGGGCCCTCAACTCTTTGTACTGTTGATCGTTGTTTTTTTCTTTCTTTTTTTTTTAACGAAAGAGACAATGCTCTATACTGGCCTTGGACCTTCCGTCACGCTTGGCAAAGCGAGAGACTCTACCCTATAGGTATATATACATCGAAAGAACACGTGAGAGTCCGAGCCGGACTGCACACAGAGCCCCCTCCCGAGAGATCGACCCGTGACCACAAACAATTATAATAACCAACTGCAGTGGAAAATTCATTAGCGCGCGACGAGATTTCCTCTTTTTCGCCATTTTCGTTGCGATATATTAAATTGCTCGAGAAAAAGGGGGAAACAAAAACCTCGAGGTCTCCCGTGATCATGTTCCACACGTGTGTGTACGTGAAAGTTTTAATTTGTGAAATTATTTATCATTCGTCCGATGCTCTCGTATAAAAGGCTGACGCTCCTACCAGTCGATTATTCGAATTTTTTTGCGCCAAAAGGTCCCTCCTGATCTCATGAATTCGTTTCAAAAGATCAATTTCAAAAACAAATGCCCCACCCCCCGTTTATTTTTCATAAAATTAATTTTATGCTAATTATTTTTTTTAATTTTGATTCAATGTACCTGTACTGAAAATTCTCACGTATTTGAACTTTTAATTACGATGAAGGAATTAGATTATTTTTTTTTTATAATTCAAAAGCCAAAAAAAAATGTCTCCAATATGGCATCCGTGTAAAAGCGTCGAATGCACATTAATACGTAAATTTAATCTTCATTTCAAATTAGTAATTAAAAATTCACGAAAAGCGGATGAAAAAAAGCCTCCGAGAACGGAATCCAAGAGCGAATAGAATTTCCCGTTGTAAGGTATAAGCAGTTATGTACAACGCGTATGTGTACACTCGCAGGCTCCATCTACCGTGTGGCGTAGTTGTTTTTTCTCATCGTGTTTTTACTACGTGCAATATCCCGTAACGAAAAAAAAAAAATGTTCTTAGAACTGAAATTTCAGATCGCTCGATATTTTGGATTTTTCAAACAAATAAAAATATCTGTTCATCGCTCTGAATTTTGTAAATTTTTAGCTATCCTGTCGCCACTGAGTTTGAAAAGAATCCGTTAAAAAAATTTAGATTTTTGAAAAATTTTGAATATTCTTTTGACATTTAAAAAAATTAATTAAAAACTTAAAAATAATTATTCGATCTGGTTTACAAAGTTTCCTCTATGGAGAAAGCCGATTTTACAAGATTCTCGTTTTAGCGAGCTTTGAGAGCCAGATATCAAAAAATGAGGAAGGAATTTCGAAGTTTATAATTTCCACGATTTTTCATATTCATCCCCAAAATCCTTGAGATCTCAAGAACGATATTTAAAAAAAACAATTGTGAACGAAATTAGAAATTGGAGTATCACGGACCTGACGATTTGACCTGGAATACCCCATATATATAGAGATATATACGTATATAAGATTGTTCGATGCACTCCGGACCTCTCTCATCGTCCACGTACCCGCTCTATCCCGAGAATCGATCGTACAAAGGAGTGGTGGGGGGATGTTGTGCGAGAGAGATGGCGGGGTCAAACAAGAGAGAGAGAGAGAGAGAGAGAGAAAGAATTTTCGTAGAGTTCATAACTCTGGCGTTCGTTTTCCGAGACTCGAGAAAGAGACTGCGCAACATCTTTATCTAATCTATTAATTCATCATTACGTATATTCGTGAGAATCCACGATGTCTCGAACGATTATATTCGAAAAAATTTCTGGCAAAGAAAGACAGGAATCTCGAGATGCATGGGAGATAGTTGCGAATTTAGCCAGACTATATTTTACGAATTTTCGTTTGAAAAAAATTCTCATCTATACTCACTGTTCCTCTGCTGCTTATTATCCCTTTCGTCCTTTCTCGTTCACTATATATACGAATTATCTGCCAACAATCCTCGTGAATTCTCTCGAGATTCTCGCGTTCTCTACCTATTTCACTCGATCCTGTTTGTCACGAAAAAAAATCTCCCGAAACACCCGCGCACCAGTAAATATACATCCGTATACATATATATATGTACTCGCCGATTTAACAAAAAATTGTTCATACGTTTGTCTTTTCTACGATTATTTACGACAATACGAGTTCATTATTAATTATCCCTCGGCTCTTATCGAAAATTTTGTGGAACTTTTTTTTTGGGGGGAAAATATAGAAAAAAAATGTGGAGAGAAAAGGAAAAATAAAAGAAGAGGCCCTGAAGGTGGCCGCGCTCGCGATCCGAACCGGGACGAACGTTTCGCTCGCCGTCCACCGTTCAACTGACTTCTTCTTTGTTTGGTAAACAGAAACAGCTGAGCTGGGGAACGGGGTACTGGCTGCCAGAGAGCGTGCCTCAAAACTGGCGGAGTGGTGGAACGGCGGCCATGTATAAAATTTTCCGCGTTTGTTGGCAATGGTCGGGGACGCAACATGGAACAAGTGGTGATGCCTTACGTGGGTGCGAGAGAGAAAAAGAGAGAAAAATAAATAGTTTTATATCCGCGAGTCTCCTTTATCGACCGCGTCTACGTCGTGGTCGTTTTATCGCATTCTTCTCCGCGCATCTCTCGCCGCTTTTGAGTTCACACGCCGATTAACGATATGGTTACACGACTGCGATCTCACGGATTATATTAGAAAATTTGTGATTATTTATTTTTCATTCTGCCGTAAGCGATTCCTGAGATAGTAATTTATATTTAAAAAGATTGTTTTTTTTTTTTACTTTTGCTTGGTATCAGACGCTCACATCGAGCGACTGTCGCTATAGATAACTATATAGAAGGGTGCTATTTTATGCGGGAAATCTCTAGGGCCACTAGAAGCTCAAATCAGAGTTGAATATCGAGATGAAACAACGAAATAACTTTTTTTCGTCCTCATCCTGAGAGTATTTCATAAAAATCGTTGATAAACAGTACATTTCATAAAATCAATGAAAATGTTACTTATTATCGCTTGATTTTCCGCAAAACGAAAAAAAAAACTTCCACTCTGCCGCCCCTATCGAGCAGCGCCATCCCTCGCGAAGGAGACGGCACCCCAAAAGATCACTCGCGCGTCACTGGAGCGCGTCACTTCGCGCGTCGTCGCGCAAAATCTATGGAGAAATATAATTTGAACGAGTTTTATTTTCTTTTTTCGGATTGCATACACAAGGCTTTCCTGCAAGGCTTTGTCATGGTTGATCGGTGAATAAAGTAAGTTGAAGGCGAGACCTTGCGAGGACCCATCGCTTGGACGACTCTTAAAAGGCGCTTTACATTTATACATTCTCGCAATCGTAGAATTCAATTGTATACACGCGGGTGTATTCGTGTACACATATCCACGTGACACTGAAAACGTTTGCTCTCGCGCCACCATATGCTATTTTCATTTCCGCAACATGGAGGACAAATTTTTATTTATTTACTGAACTTTTTTTTTCGTTAACCACAATTTCGAGTTCGTGCAATATCCATCGCAACCGACCGGTATTACGAATCGACGAATAATTCGTGGACCAATTCACACCGCAAAGAATTTTTATAAAATCGTCATTTGGAATCGTGATCGACATCCCTCGTTATGTCCCCTCCGTCTCGTGATTATCGATAAATGCAAAAAATTATATTCAAAGACTCACGATTGCAATCCAAACGGTGATACAAACTTCAAGATCCAAACTAAATGACCGGAAGTTTGGGTTTTCTTTTTTTTCGGGAAAAAGAATATAATTGATCCGCGTGTGAATATCCGAAATAAGAGAAATTGTGTGACTTGTGTTTGATGGTGAGGTTATACAACGTGTAATATTGCGTGAACGAAAGAGAATTTAGTGGTCCGAACAAAAAAGTGAAAAGCGATCGAGTGACAACGGACAATCAACGCCAAGGTAATCATTTGTTTTTTCAAATTAGTGTACGTTATTTATTATTTAAAAAAAAGAAAATTTTCTTATTATTTTTATTATTTCAAAAACAGAAAGTTATCGTTTTTCATGCGCCGAGTGATTGATCACCGGTGCAAAAAAAAAATCATGTTTATTGGGACTTTGCAATTATTGTTGTTTTTTTTTTTTTTAATTTTACGCGAACCATAGTACAGCAAATTTTGGAAAATTTTTTTACCCTAATTGTTTTTTCTCATTCCTGCGGCAACCGATAGTCTCAGTAATTTGGCATTTTGCTGCCAAAATAAAATCACTTACGCTTATAAGTGTATGGGGCATTCCATGTCAAATCACGGGGTCATCGGCCTGACCCCCTGGGATTCCGATGACCTATGAAATTTTTTATTTGTTTCGGTCAAATTTGTCTACCTCTTTGTCGGTCAAATTTTTCGGTCAAATACCTCTAATTTTTCGAAATTTTTTTTCAAAATTTTTCCGCCATTTTGTAACGGTGTGGCGCGACTTCAAATATCCTTGACATGAAGATGGGAATTTTTAAAATCGATGAAACTTTTTTGTAAAATCGGAGACTCGAAAACACATTTTTTTAAAATATAGTTTGAAAATGGGATGAGAATACTAATTTTTTTTTTTTTTTTCGTTTAAAAAAAAATTTAGCATTCTCATCCTATTTTCGAACCATATCCCGAAAAAATGTGTTTTCGAGTCCCCGATTTTACGAAAAAGTTTCATCGATTTGAAAAATTTCCATCTTCATGTCAAGGCTTTTTGAGATCACCGCACCCTTAAAAGATGGTGAAAAAATTTCGAAAAATTAGAGGTATCATTTTTGACCGAAACAAACCAAAAAATTCATTGGTCATCAAAATCCCAGGAGGTCAGAGGCCGATGACCCCGTGGTTTGACGTGGAATGCCCCATATATATGTGTATGAAAGTTAACGTGGCAAAAAAGCGTGAAAAATAAAAATGGCGTCAGGACATTTATGCAGATACGACTCATTGGTATTAATTGCTCAAACAATTTCATATTATTCATCGATACATAGAATTTTTCTCATTTCATATAAGCTAAACGATATTACATATTTTTCATTCTTTATTTTCATCTCTCTCTCTCTCGTTCTCTCGTCTTTTTGCTCCCTGATTTCTCACTCCTGTTCTCCTTAACTATAGCGCTAGCCATCGCGTCCACGAAATTATTATACATGCGCTCATGCGAATTAATATTCACTTTTTTCACATTTTTTTTCTTTCACAATCGTACCATATACACTATACACTCTATATTTATATTATATATGTATATATTTGTGTATATATACGTGTGTGTCGTGTCTGGTTATACATACTTGGTTTTTCTAGATTTTCCTCAATAATTGCATACGCGCACTCTAAGCAGCGATGTTTTTTTTTTTTTTTTTTTCATCATAATAATGTTCAATACCACATGAATACCATTTATATGTGCTAAGTATAACGCAAAATTATATTTACCATTTTTTTTTAACGTACAACTCGAGCCTTTAGTCAATTCATGAGATCAAATTTTTCAAATAATTAACCTACAGGTTTCTGCATGAAAAAAGTTTATTTGCCATACAATAAATAAACAAATTATAATTCATTCATTCATTTGTTGTATGACGTATAAATTTGATTTGTATAATTTTTATTATTTATATATTATTTATATAAAATATAAATAATTTATGAATAATAAATTTATGTAAAAAATGAAGAAAAATTGAAAGTATACGCACGAAAAAAAATGTTTTTATCCATTGAATTCCGTGGGGCAACGCTAAAATTAACGAAAATTCGTAAGAAATAACGAAAAAATGCGTCGTTTTTTTTTTTAAATCGAGTCTGCATAAGATAGGGTTACATTTTTTATATTTTTTTTCTCACGCAATTCCGCGTGTGGTAACTGTATCCGGAAAATCCACCGTTGGTTTCGTCGAGTCGATGAAAGTAGAGTCTCCCGGACTTGTATATACTCTGTCTCAAAACTCTTCGCGATTTTATTATGCATATTTATTTCATAATTTATAATAATTTTTCTTGTCTATGCATTTACGATGAGAGCAAGTGTGTTTGTGTACATTCGATCTTGCAATATTTTCACGCAATTGTTTATTTGCAGCTTTCAAATTTTACCACTTTATTTATTTATTTTATTTATTTATTGCAATCGCCGGTATCGTCGTTGCTCAGCTTGTATGAAAATTCAATTTTATTCACATATATCTCTGGGCTCGATCCCTACGAGATTCGTACCTCAATCGATCTTGGGATGCATCGAGATCGAAGTAACAGCGTTTAAAAAAAAATCACTTTTAAAAAAAAAAATGTTTGTCCGCACCAAATTTATTTAACGAGAAAACGAAAATTTTATATAAATTTTTTCAATATTTTCCTAGCATTGGTTATTCTGAAAAAAAAAATATCAAACAATTCATGGTTAAATTAATTTTTTTTGTTTGATTTGCCAAAAAAATAAAATCATAACGAAAATTCCAAACGAGAGATCGGAAATCCTCTTCCACGGTCATGTACAAAAATATTATATTTTTTAAAAAAATATTTGCCGTTATTTTGGAAAAAAAAAAGTTGCATCTCCTTCCGGTAATTTTTTCGATCTGAATCTGAATGTCGCGTTGAAGTTTCGACGATCCCTCTTTTTGGATATTCGATACGTTTTTTTTTTCTTCTTTAAACAAAAAAAAAAATCGAACAGAGCAAACGATTATCGACTGAAATGTACGAAGAAAAGAAAAAAAAAAATTTAAGCTCCCATATTTACGTTTTTACGAATCCTCAAACTGTCGGAAAATATAACGAACTTTCTATTCCAAGTATACTCGCGGCGGTTACGCGAGTGACCCTGGGGAGTATACGGGGCACGCCTAATACTCAAAATAAACAAAGTAGAGAAAGAAAGAAAGAGAGAGAGAGAGAGAGAGAGAGAGAGAGAGAGAGAGAGAGAGAGAGAGAGGGCGCGTATAAACGACGTTGCTTTTTTTGGCTAATTGTACAACACGTTAGGGCTCTTTCCCTCTCTCTCCCTCTCTCTCTCTCTCTCTCTCTCTCTCTCTCTCTCTCTCTCTCTCTCTCTCTCTCTTTCGCGAATGCTTTCTCTGAAACAAAACACCTCGGCGAACCGTTTTCAATAAAAGCGTCAAGAGGATTCACAGCGTATACTTTTTTTTTTTTTTTTTTAATCGACGCGTGTGTGCGAACACACAATTCTTTACATTTCTTCCATCAATCTTCATTATCATCATAAATACAATCTATACATGCACGTTATACCAATATTTCGAGTTGATCTCGCAAATTTTTTTTTTTTTTTTTTTCATTTTCACCATAATTCGAATTTTTGTCCGTGAAACATTACGAAGTGGTACATATATCTTTTGAGATCGCGAGCTGGAAACATTAAACTCATCAACAGCGCTAGCTCGCGGTCACCATGAAAAACTTAATCATCCATTTTAATGTCAATCTCGATAAATTAGTTTTTTTTTTTTTTTTCAATCCAATGTAATTGTCTCTGGAACACGAGAATAATATTTATCAAAATGTGGCATATTTTTTTTTCATGATATTTTGGCCAATTTCAGAGGAAAAGTGTCTTTGCACATTTTCCTCTGGGACAATATGATTTCGTGGTTATGAATTTTTCAAAATCGTGGATAGAAAGAAAAAAAAAACATTAATTCCACGATTTTGTGAATTTAAAAAAAGATTTTTCATGCTCCAGAGAGTTAATGAAAAATACATGTGACGAAAGCGAATTATCGAGGCGACAAAAATTAAAGCAAAAATCCTTCTCCGCGGTGACTGAATTACGAGCTAATTGCTCGCTTTTGAGTTTAATGATTGTATAACGAGTCATTGTGATTCTTGGAACAAAAGTTTAATTCATTTTTTTTTTTCGTCCACGAGATTTCGAGTGTAACCGTTTCAGAGATCGACCGTTTGTTCGATAATGCGATTTTTTTTTTTCCCCCCATTGGACGATTTATACCGAAGAAAGGAATGGATTGCATAATTTACATTTTACGAGAAAAAAAACTAAACGAGCAATTTAACGTAATTTAACGAAAACAATATCGATGATACTAATTATAATTTTAACCTTCACGCTTCGCTATACATTTCACACTGATATTATTCCTATTTTAATCAACAATAGCAACGCGTGTATCGTTTACTTTTTGTTTCTTATCGACTAGGGACTAGAGTTGACTCTTTGAATCCTTTGCAGGACGATAAAATTTATCAACGAAATATAAATAACGAAAATGAAACTTAGACTAGAGAATTACTCGACTTAGACGACTAATTAAATTATCTCTCTTTATCGTAATATTATTATGTAATTATATCGATTTAACGTTAGAGCTTTTATATATAATATATATACACATGTGTATGTATGTATATATATATATATTTATCTAATGTGATCTTTGGCCTTCGCTGGGGTTCTCTTGAGAATCTCAATAAACGTGACAATCCTTCTTGTCAAATAAAATGCATAATGTTCAAATGAAACTTAGACGATTATTAATTTACATTCGATCGAGCATTACCTTAATCTTTTTTTATCAATAATTCCCATATTCATCAAACATTTCACTCTTTTCAATCGCAAGCTCTCAATCTCATGTTATCCATACGATTTATATATATATATATATTTATATATATATATATTTATATGTACTTGGTTTTGGAGCTTTTTTAGAATTCATACAACCTTGCAATATATATTTATATGTATGAATATATATTTACTAATTCGTAATAAAAACCGACTAGATAACATTGCGTAGATAATCTGCAGGGCTTCAAACAATAAGATATGCACGAGTATCGTTTTCATTTTTCTCCACGTGTGTCAACGAGAGATTTCAAGAATCAGGAAAAAAGGTCTTCCATGTTTTTTTTTTAATGTGGCAAAAGAAGAAAAAAAAATTGTATGGAGCTGCCAGAGGGCAGCTCGTTCGAAATGCTTCTCTGATCGTGTAAACCAAAAAATTCGTGCAAAGCACCAAAAAAATTGTGATAAAATTTCACGGATACATTTTCCTAAAAAAATCTGACGTTGACTTCTTCGCGATAATTTATTTTTAATGCTCGTTTGATGGAATTTAAAAAAAAATCCCAAAACTTACTTAAAGATGAAATCACAAAAAAAAAAAAAAAAAGAAAAATAAATTCCCACAATTGCCAGTAAGAGGATCCAAATTTTCCTGAAATAATTACAATTCGAAAAATTGACGAATAAACGTGGCATTTTTACGGAGAAAGTCTTTTTCGGAAATTTTTTTATGGCAAATTTGTTTTTACAGCCTCGATAATAATTTCGTGCTATTGTTAATATTATATTTCAAGTTTTTGGGATTAAAATTGAATTTTTATTTTACCGCGATGCATAAAGAGAGTGGAGTTGAATTTTTTGGGACTCGAGCATTGAAAAAGTGCGTTCTTAAAACCGAAGGATAGACGATAGTGATATTTTCTTTTTTTTTTTTTCATCTCGTTAATCGATGGAAGAATTCACAGTCGATCTTTGAAACGCTCGAGAGACCAGTACTCTCGTAAAACTCTTCACCGTGGACGACCTAATACTTGTTTTATATATATATATATATATATATATTGTTATATTAAATATTAATTATATTAAATTTATATTATTATTAATATTTAATATATTATATATATATATATATATATATCTAAATCTACTATGCATATGTACGTAAATCAAACGATACTGCGTATTGTCCTTCCTTAAAAATTAATCCTCCGCGATAAATACGTTTCACCTGGTCTCATTCCTTCAGCATATACACATTATATAATATTCGGGTGATTATCACGTCATCACGTCGTTTTTTTTTTTTTTTCAAGTGCAATATAATAATATAACGCGTCTCTTGACTTTTTTTTCTAAGACGATAACTTTAGCATATATTTATATATGTATATTCGGCTGGTCGTTAATTTTTAATAGAAACTTGCCACCCCTGGAATCGATAGATAATGACGAGAAACCAATCTCTGAATTATTTCAGATTTTTAGCTTGATTGGAAAACGTGCCGAAATCGATTCAAAATTGGAAAACAAAAGTTGCACGGGAAAAATAAATTTCTCAACTTTCGAGTAAAAAAAAAAAGAAAACTTATCTCGAATCAATTTGATTCGGTCAGAAAAAAATAGTTTTTTTTTTCGACTCGAAAATTGAATTAATTTCGAATTAATTTGATTCGGTGATAAAAAAATTGTTTTCATTTTTTAACTCGAAAATTGAATTAATTTTGAATCAATTCGATTTGGTGATAAAAAAATTGTTTTTATTTTTTAACTCGAAAATTGAATTAATTTTGAATTTGATTTGGTCATAAAAAGAAATTGCTTTCATATTTTTTTTTACTTGAAAATTGAAAAAAAAATTTTCAAAAAAAAGTTTTATAGAATTTTTCGGAAGAGAACTACTTTTTTTTCTAACCTGATCCAATTGATTCAATGGTAGTTCTTTTTTTCAAACCGAAAATTGAGAGATTTCTTTTTCTCCAGTAAAAACCTTTTTTTTCCGATTTTAAATCGATTTCGGCACCATTTCCAATCAAGCTAAAAATCTGAAATAATTTACACATCGTTTTCTCATCATTATTCATCGATTCGAGGGGTGGCAAGTATATTTTAAAAATTAACGACCACCCTAATATATATATGTATATATTTATCAGCGAGACTCTCGTCTTCGTATCGAGTCCAATTGCATATTAAATGCCAATTTTTTTTAGCCATATATACCCCTTAAATTCATAACTTATACCTCCTATGTATATATATATTTGTTTTATTTTTAATTTTTTTATATTTTTTCAATAATCAAACGCCCTTTAGTTTCGAATCCAATTACCTCGGTCGTATAACTTTATCGAACGTTACGATGTAAAGGCGCGTGTGTACCTCTTTTTTTTTTCGTTCTCGAATCCATATAACGTAAATTTTCCGGATTCATTCACTCCGAAGAATCCGAGTCAGATTCCGGGGCTGCTGCTGCTGGTGATTCGGTCACTTCATCGTGAACTTCCGGTGTAGCTTCGGGTATTTTTTTCGTCGCTGCCACATAAGCACCGGGTCCTTCGCCCTGTGTATGCTCTATGCCAACTCTGTGAATGAAATTGAAAAAAAAAAATTGAAAATTCATTTCAAATGAGAAATGATGGGGTTTAAGAAATTTTTATTGGTCAATTTTATTTTGGAGTAATTTTTTGTGTATTAAAATTACATAGGGATCATTTTTTTCCACAAGCTTTTGTAAATTTTATTTCAATGGTAAAAATTACTCCAAAAATATCAGAGTCTGTGCATTGATTAGAACGACTGTGAAATTAGCTTAAAAAAAATTTTTTTCTGTGTTTGATTCTCCCATGGAAAAATATGGATACGAAAATAAAAAAAAAATTTGCCAAAGATATATATTTAGTATAAATAAAGTGTTAAGAGTAATACAAATAAAATTTTATTGAATATGAATTAAGGATAAGTATAATGAAAATTACAGAGGGAACTTACGGGGGAGTAATTATTTCCAAAAGGCTCTGTAAATTTTATTTCAATAGTAAAATTTACTCCAAAAAGAGCAGAGTCTGTGCATTGATTAGTGCGACTGTGAAATTAGCCAAAAAAAAATTTTTCTTCGTGTTTGATCCTCCCATGGAAAAATATGGATGCGAAAATATTTAAAAAATTGCCAAAGATATATAAAATTACAGAGGGAACTTACGGGGGAGTAATTATATCCATAAGGCTCTGTAAATTTGATTTCAATAGTAAAATTTACTCCAAAAAGAGCAGAGTCTGTGTATCGATTAGTACGACTGTGAAATTAGTTGAAGAAAATTTTTCTCCATCTCCGATCCTCTCATGAAAAAATATGAATGCAAAAATATATAACTTTTTGCCAAAGATGCATATTTAATAAAAATTAAGTGTTATAAAAATACAAATAAAATTTAATTACGCACAAATTAACGACAAATATAATAAAAATTGGCAAAATATGAATTTAAAGTACAAATTTGAAAAAAATATTCTAAAAAAATATAAATATTCATACATATATAAATTTTTTCGAGAATTTTAATATTATGATGGTGGGGAAATACCGTAACGAACCTGTACTCGTGTCTCGAGAGATTTCTCACATATTTCTCCGGCGGATTATCGCTGTCGCTGTTCTGCAGACTGACGCTTCTCGCGGTCGTATGAGATACCTGGGTAGCCGGCATCGTGAACTCAACGTAAGCGTACTCAGCGAGATTTTCCGGTATTTGATCGTAAGACGTGAGTGCCATTCGGCATACGAGGCCATGCGTCGTGTACGCACCTGAGTCACAAATTATTGATAAAATTTCTTCAAAATTTTCTACAATTTCGTTGATTGAGTCGTATATTTATAGTCATATTTGCAAATAAATTTACAGAGTCGCAAAAAAAAAAAATTCAACTATTTATTTTTCAAAAAAAAAAAAAAAATTCAACTATTTATTTTTCAAAAAAAAAAAAAAATTCAACTATTTATTTTTCAAAAAAAAAAAAAATTCAACTATTTATTTTTCAAAAAAAAAAAAAAATTCAACTATTTATTTTTCAAAAAAAAAAAAAATTCAACTATTTATTTTTCAAAAAAAAAAAAAAAATTCAACTATTTATTTTTCAAAAAAAAAAAAAAATTCAACTATTTATTTTTCAAAAAAAAAAAAAAATTTTCCAGTTTTTGTAAATCTGAAAATATGGAAAATTTCAAATGAATGAATTGGCCAAGTAATTGGTCAAATAGATTACTCCGGGTGAATGAAATTCCAAGAAATTAATTTTTTTTTCAATTTTATTGATAAATAAAAAAATTAAATCCCTAAAAAAAAAATTGAAATTTTGGAATTTGTACGATCGTACCTTGACCCTCCTTGGGTAATCTCGGCATTCTCCATACTATTGCGCGATGCTGATGCTCGTACTTTGCCTGACCGGAAGTCACTTCCATCAGCTGTGGCTCCAGAGTATCCACCGCGCCGAGAAATCTTTCGATTCCCTTTATCTTTCCGGTTCTTCGATGAGCAGACTTCACGGAACCGTATCTAAAGTGTTTTTCAACCCGGAACAAGTATATCCAACATTCCGGTATGGGAAATCGTACAACGACGTCCTCGCACGGTACCTGTCCAAGTTTTCTCGATGCGAAACCCGGCACGAGAATATCGGCCCTGAGCTCGACCTTAATTTAAAACAAAAAAAAATTCAAAATTTTTCATCGTCGTGCATAAAATTTTTTTTATGCTTTTCCTGGGTTCAATTTCGATTGAATTTTTATTTTTCGTATCGAGGCACACTGTTCATTTTATTGCAATTTTAATTTCGATTTATTTATTAAAAAAAATATGTAAGAATAATTAGATTTTAATTTCACCTTGCTCATTAAATTTTGGCTACAAGATTTTGGCAGAAATATGACCCGAAGCTGACATTGCATGGTGAAGCTGGTATTGACCATTTAAGAATTATTTAAATTTTCAAGTTTCCCCCAAATAAAAAAAAAATTATACATAAAAAAAATTCAAGACTTTTGCTCATTTTTTTTTTTAGCAAATTTAACTTTACGTTAATCATGAGTTTAAAAAAAATTGTTAATTGCCTACAAATTATATATTAGTAAATTGGTAAGTTTGACTGGTGATTCGCGATAGAGGCATTATAAGAGGCAAAAAAAAAACACCAAAGACCAACCTTGCTTCCGGTGACGCACATGACGGCCTTCAATTGAAGGGGAAGTTCACGATTCTTCGGTGGCCTCACGCGGAATCTCATCAGTTCGATGTAGCATGCATCGGGTGGTTTGAACCTTAAGCACACGTGTTACGGGACAAGAAAAAGTCAAACCAAGGGAAAAATTGGGATTTTTGTTAATTCATTCCCAAGTCACAATATTTATCGAACGTAAAATCCTGATCAGAATTGTCTCATTATTCTTGAAATCTTTACATTCGTTTTTTTGTTTCATACGCAAAAATTGATACGAATTTTTTTCAACACATTTTCCTTTTGTAGATCAAACGTCTAATTTTTTTTTTTTTAAGAACGAAAATCAAGCCAGTTCTATAGAAATTAATTTTAAAAAATTCCACGCAAATCAAAATAAGCAAAGAATTAATTTTCCTAAATCGATCCAACCAATTATGCTTTTCATTGTGTCTACAAATGAATTTCTATGCACAAATATATTCGTTTTATTTTCATCGAAATATTCAAATATGTTCTGTCCAGTGAGCCTAGGGTATAAAAAAAAAAATCATAATACAAAGTGCAAGAATAATCGATGACAATTCTGATTCAGATGGAACACCGAGGAAAAAAAAAATAATATTCAAAATCCATTGGCTCGAGATATTTGGGAATGAAATAAAATTTATTTCATTTCTCGTAGCTGTGGCTTGTAAATTTGATTTTTTTTCCAAATAAGTCGTAAGAAACGGAGATTCATTAAAATTAAAATGAAATTCAAACAGGTGGATAGCGAGATGATTTAATTTTTTTTTTTTTAAGGTAGTTCTATCGTGGTAACTAATCCATAAGATTTAATTTTTTTTTTTTTTTATATCTTCAATTTTAATATATTTATTCATTTCGCGAAACGTCAATGCCCCTTATCGACCTAATTACGGAGAAATTAATACTTGAAAATGCCAGTTCCTCAAGGCAAATTTGCTTCGGCATATAGAAGAACCGATTTCCGGTCACTTTAAAACGATATATCTTATCGAAAATCCAAAAGATTCTTACAAAAAACGAGACTTAGATTCATTAAACACGTAAAAATCTAACGGGCCTAAAAAAAAAATATGATTGTCGACCAATTTTTTGAGCTATACTGATTTTAATACGAGCATCCGGGTAGTGATACACAACTTATGGCATAATGTCGTGACGGTGAAAAAATGTGGCAACGCGATATCGAAACGAAAGCGGTATTTGACAAGTCGAACAACATAACCTCTCCGCGTCAACGTCAATAGAGCGGGCGAGAGAGTGAGAGGGCACGAGAATGAAAAGAGAAAGAAAACGCAACGTTGCCACACGTAAATATCATACGAGATCTAGTAATACTTGAGTCGTTGCAATTACTATTTTACTAGTTACATAATTATTTATAATAAACCGTTGATTAATTGTATTCACCTGGGTAAGCTTATTTAATATTTATTAATTTTAACCCATATATCCAATATTTTTAGGAATCATCATTTAGACATTTATAGCTAATTGACTAGTCTGCAGCGATAGAACTACCTTAAAGAAGTTTAGTACCATGTCCATGCGAAGTATATTTTTCTGATAAAACCCAAGTTATATATGGCCAGGAATAAAAATTAAAAAAAAAAACCATGACAAAAATTACGAAAACGTACTTGATGATTCTCGTTTTTTCGTACTCGTCCTGCTGTACACAAGAGTGAAACTCGACGTTCTCGAGCCTGATCCATTCCTCGGTTACAACGGGAATAATGTCGTGTCTACCGACGACTTCCTTGCCCTGACGCCACATGTCATTGATACCCAACTCAACATCGGGCATTCCTTTGATAATAACAATCGTTATAATTGAAATTAAAATTAAAAAAAAAAAAACAGAAAAGTCACGCAAGAGGGTATACATTTTTGAAAAGCTTGTAAATTGATAATTCGAGTATATCGATCCGTTTGATGTAATACCTGACAGGAAGCCCAAGAAAAATAATCGAACTCGTGCAATCTGCTTTTCCACGTAACCCTCGGCGCTCTGCTCGACATAGAGCTCGTCCACCACGCTTATCTGCACCTCCTCCATTTTATAAGTCAGCGCACGATCTCTGTGAGCCGACAACCTGAACAAAGCCTCCTCGATAGCGCTCGAAAATTGTTTCATATCCTCGTACTGCTGTGAGCCTAATTTGAACAATTGTGAGATCTGAAAAGGACACAGGAAAATAATGACGAATCCTTGCCTGCATCCAAAGTGGAATAAAAAGGGCCTTGCAGAAGTTTCAATGCGAAGGATTTGTCTTGCAATTTTTTATTCGATGCAATCCTCTGGTACTGGTACTGGTACTGGTGGGGGCACCTGCCTTGCCCTATCGGGCTTAAGGCTCCCTTTATACACTGGGCACATAGTTTTTCTGTTCATTTACGGAACTATTAGTTTCTGTTGATTTCGCAACCTCTTCGATACCGGCCCAGTGTATTTGGGAGAACCTACAATTTTAGGTGGGTTTCGAACCACCGAGCTCGCAGAAAAAGCATCTGGAAAAATCCATTGGTGCCGGCCGCGGGATCGAACCCTGGCCGCCTGCGTGGCAGTCCAGAGTCGGACCAACTGGGCCACTGCTCGCTCTTCAATCCTCTGGTTATACCCCAGACTTTCTCTACTGATTTCACCAATGTTGGAAGCGTTTTTTCGTATTTTTTTTTTCTTTTCGTTTTTGATTCCTCAATCCATCAAATTCGAATACCTAAATCGTAGGACCGGTATTCATCGCAAAAAAAAAAAAACAAACCGTTAATTCGTTATTGTTACCTGTGGCGCGTGTTCCACCGGAAGTCCAAGTTTCTTAAGATCACTGCCGAATTCCTTGACGCCCTGATAATCTCCCTGAATCGCGTAAGCCGCGAATTGGCTCAATTTGTTGGTCAAACGTTCGGCTTTGGTGACCTGTCCCGGTCTTACGCCCGGACGTTCCTTGTAAAATATATACTGAAGCTTGACCGTGAAAATTTTGCCATACTGATCGAATTGTTGGGCGGCAATGTCCGAGACGGAGTAACAGGCGAGCAATGGCAATTCCTGAAATGGATCCTTGTCGTCTTTGTTGTTGAACAGCTGCAATACCGGACTGTCGACCTGATAAACTAGACGCACGAAGATCTTCTTCCAGAATCTCTGACCGGTTATTTTTTTCTTGTTTGGCTGACGCAATTGCATCTCCCAGCCGTCACCGGTGTAGGTAACACGCGGAAAGTCCTCGAGAGGTTGGCTGACGTCCTCGTCGAAGAGCGGCGTCGGTGGAGTTTCCTAGGATCATCAACGATCGGTTCAGCGAAGTTTCTCGTTTTCATTGAAATCCTATTGGGCTTTAAAGTCACTTTTGTTTCTTCATTTACCTGTGAATCGGTTCTCGTTATTTCACCGGTCTGAGCGCTTTCCGTAGGTAGCACGGCTTCTTGGGCAAAACCGGCAGATTTGTCGAACGGATTGAAACGAGGCGAGGAATCGTTGTAAGCCGAATTTTGGGGACTCTTGGGTGGTGGTGCCAGTACAGGAACCGGTCCACCTTCAAGCATCGATCCCTGATCACCTTCTTTTGGCCTGACGATGAAAAAATGACAGTCCGATCAAAAGTCTAAATAAATCCCTTTGATCCCTTTGAAAGCTTTCTTCTAAAATAATTTTGTCTCGATTTTGGAATTATCGGTCCCAAGAATCTTAGGGTGGCTGCAAACACTTCAGGTTCCGATGAGTGAACGAGATTAAAGCTTCACTGGGTGTTTTAAGCATATTGCAAAGAATGGTTTCACTTGCTTGATAAAAACACTGAAGTCAGGTGCATCGTCCGAATCACCGGAATCCGTTCTTCGTATCTTCTGCTCTTGCTGGGGCGGCGCTGTCATACTGAGGAACGAATCAAAGCCCTCATTTTCCCCAAAACCAGCCGTTGCATTTTCCGAGCCAGCTACGGACGAATCGCCCCAGACTGAAAGCAACAAAGCGACAAATATAATTTCTCATAAATATAATAGAGCTAATGAAGACCTTACCATCGCTCGATGTATCCATGGCTACTTGTCCGCCCCCGAAAGCATCGAAGAACGAATCACTGGGAGCCTCGGGTTCGGCAGCTTTGTCGAATTTCGTTGCGAAAGCATCGAAGGCATCGCCGGTGCTCTCAATGGCTCTCGTCGTAGCTGCAAAATTATCGAGTTCATCGTTCCCATAACTCTCCGCTATTGGATACTCCGCTCCCGGCACCGGGCTCGTTGAAACAAAATCGTCCACTTCGTTGGCTGATCCCGAGAAATCACAAAGTAGATCGGAAGCAAAAACGTTGCTCGTGGTAACGCTTGGAATGCTCGAATGTGCTGAATCTGCTTCGGAAAAGAGTGATTCGCCAGCAAATATTCCAACAGGTGCTGCGGACGAGAACGTTGTCTGGTCGTTCGTCAGCTTTTCAGGATCGTTCGAGGCTACACTCGTCATTGTCGTTGTCGTATCGGCTACGGAAAAGAAACTTGTTTCCGCCGTTGATGGCTCTAAAGATTCGTGGGAGATGGGCACATTTGATGATTCGTCAACGAAATCAAAGCCCGTGGATACCGGATTTACCGGGGCTGAAATTTCAGTTGTGTCAGCCACTAAAAGACGTAAACCAAAACGTAATGTGCGGGTGTTATTGGTGGATTAAGTAATTTTCAACTTGTCAATTATTTGTAATTGAAGATTTATTTACCTGAAAAAGGTGTAATTCCACTGTCCATCGAAACCCTTTTTTCCTCCGGCCCACCAACGAGAATCTCATCGGCTGACCCAGAAATGCCGTAACTCTCCTCCTCTGCACTGATCTCCGACTCATCGACAGCGTCAAATGGATTTTCCTGAATCTTCGCCGTGGTATCAACGATACCGGTTGCAAAGGTCGTGTCGGTGCTGGAAACCAGCTGGGTACTCGTATCGAGGCCCATGTTAATCCCGGAAAACATTGCGGAACTTTCGTTGTTGGGCACATCGAAAAGATCCATTATGTCCTGATTTTTGGAGGTAACGAGTTGCCTGCTGTCGTCGGGTATGAGATCCGGTACGTTGCTATCGACATCGAGAAGATCAGCGAAACTGTGCTCGGGCGTTGGCGATGGTGAATGCATCAATGTCGGACTGGGTGTTCTCGTTGCTTTCAAGCGATCCAAAAGATCATTCGATGTAGCGTCCATAGCACCGGTTACCGAGAGTATGAGATCCTTGGTGTTTTTCGGTGGAGGAGGCGGATGAGGTCTTGGTGGTGGTGGTGGTGGTCTCGCTGGTGTTGACTTAACTTTATTGATGGTCGGAGCAACGGGTACAATGGGCCTTTCAAGTTCTCGTGGTTCACCGAAGATGTTCCCTTGTTCAGGCTGAACGATCTCGGATTTTGGAGAATCGCCAGCACCGAACAGATCCTGATGGATCGAAGGTTCCATGGAAGCGGTTTCCTCGTTACCGAAGAAATTACCGTGTGACGCACCGAATGCCTCCGAAGTAACTGCCGCATTTTCCGTTGTGGAAAATTGCTGGGACTCCGTTGTCTCGACGCCGAAAAATGCGAAGGGATTCGTGGAGTCACCTGTGGGCGGTTGATAGGTTGCTTGATCCGTGGAAAAATTGAGAAAAGGATTGTCCCCGCCACCGATAGGTCCGGCTGGATCGACGAAATCTTGAAGGAATGGATTCGAGGGCTGCTGAGCCGAATCAGGCTCGGTCGGATAGTCATCCATGAGAAAGGGGTTTCCTCCTTTAGACGCCATCTTAGAAGTTCTGCTTATTGTATCTCTCGCTACGATTATACGCGAGTGTGACGAACGTGTACACACCTGGGTCTGAAAAATCGACGAACTAGCGTCTCTATTTGTCCATCAATTCGGACTCGAGAAGCTTCAGTTCAGTTTTTCCAGGTCCGATACTCGCAAAACTCGTGTCAAAAGGATCAACGTTATCGTCAATAGCAAAATCCTGATTGTTCAATGGCGTGAGAACCTTGACACCGGTATCCTGCTGACACTCGAGTGTTAAGAAATCCGTTGACTCTTTGATTCCTGATTCGCCGGCTCGAGGATCAAAATCGTCCTCGTCGTCGATCGTAACTGGCCTCACTGAGACACGATCCAGATCAATCGTATTTCTACGAACTTGCCGTATCTCCGTTGGCAATTCACTCAATTCGTTCTCCAGTAATTTTAGTTCGGCTCTACCGGGTGCAATGTTCGTTGCTATCGAAGTATCGAAAGGATCAACGTAGGACAACTCGTCGATGCTTTCGCCAATGTTCCTCGACTCTATTCTTGGTGTAAGAGGCTTAGCATCTACCTCAACCTCAGCGTCTAGCAGACTTTCCTGTCTCTTGTTCTCGCTTGTTCGACGATGCGCCGCCTCATTTACCTCGAAAACGCAAGCTCGCGCCTCGTACTCCTCGATTAGCGAAGCCTCGGGTTTTCTTCCACGCACGTTCTTCGGCCTGTTCGCCGATCCTTGCCCAAAATCACTCTGTCGTCTGCCTCTCACGGGCACCCTTGTATCTTCGTTGGCTGCTCTAGGATCAAAATCGGGATCACTCGTGCTGTGCTTCAGTCTCGATGGTTCTTGCTTCGTCAAGAGCTCCGACTCTATGAGCCTGAGCTCTGTTTTTCCCGGTGCTACTTTGCCAACGAAACTCGTGTCAAACGGATCAACGTCGATCACCTCAGCATTATCCACCTCCTCGGGTAGAGTGTCCTCGAGGGATTTTTGCGAGTAATAAGGCGTCAGGGGCTTTGTCGAGGCTACGGATTTCTCTTCGTCGCTCGTTTGCAACAGATCCGGACGCTTTGATGGCGTTGGTAGCTCGAAATTAACGGTTTTACCAGCTCCCAAACCAAGCACCTCGGGTCTTGATGGTTTTCGATCCGGAGTTTTGACGATCGGGTCTTCACCTTCACCCCCGAACTCCGAAGCTTCGTCAACCTCGAAATTAACTCGAAAGCTTGGCTTCGGTTGATTCGATGGTCTTGGCGGTGGGGCAACCTTCGTCTCCTCCTTTCTCGGATCGAAATCGTCGTCGTCGAGGCTCTGCTCACTAGTCTCCTCAACGATCTGTCCACCACCACGTCCGCCCAAAAGTTCTTGCTCCAGGAACTTTAATTCCGTTTGACCTGGTGGCAATTCGCGAATCGACGATGTGTCGAAAGGATCAACGTATGTGATCTCTTCTTCGTTAGGTTGTATGGGCTCGTCGTTGAGCTGAGTAAGATCGGTGCACGAGCCACCGAGTAAATCTTGCTTCTCGACGATCAGAGACTTGCTCTGCTTCTCGACGTTTGCTTTGCTCGAAGGATCGGAACTCAGAAGTCCAGTCTCGTAATCTCTCCTCAATCCTGCCGGATCCGTCAACGATATCGATACTTCCGTGGACGTTGGCAATTCCTCCAATTCTTTCTCGATAAATCTGAGCTCCGTCTTACCGGGCAATATATTCTCAGCGAATGTCGTGTCGAAAGGATCTTCCTCGTTAACGAAGCTCGCTGCCTCGAAGCTCGCCTCGATTATCTCCGCCTCGAAGTTAACTCCTTCGATATCCTTAGCTCCGAAAGGATCCTCAGCTTCCTCGAGACGAGGGGGTTCGTCTACGGGTGCCCCAAGATCAAATTCCCCATCGTCCAAATCGGGTATCTCTTCGAGTAGCGTTTTCTCCCTATTCAGAGCCTCAAATTCCGAGATATCCAAGGTAATCTGACTCGTGGATTCGGCCTGATGATCGTTGGCTAACGGTGCACCAGCGGGCTTTGGAAGTATCTGCGGTAGATTCGTAAGGTCTATGGGTACATCGGGAAGATCGGTATCATCGTCCAAAAGGGTCTTTTCAATCGTAAACGATTCGCCGATTGTCGCGGTCTCGCCGGGTCTCTCGATCTCGTCGAAATCCTCGTCGAGCAGAAGATCCTGGTTGCGCGGAGCTTTACGGGGTCTTGAAATCTTGCAAGTGCTCACGTAATCGATACGCCCGGACAAGACCTCAACGGCATTGCCGAGACTCACGAGTTTGTTGCCCCGTTTGTCGACTGTCTTGAGAACCTTGTCGGCGCTGCTTGTATCGAAAGGATCGTCACCGATCTCCTCCTCGGTCGGGCTATCCGGTATATAAGCTAATTGCACATCGATGTTCTGCAAAACGTCGACATAAGTCGTATCGAATATATCCTCCTCGGCCGAATAATCCTCGTCGTCCTCGTCTTCCGGCACATCAACGAAGCCCTCTTCGCTAACGCCGCTTGTCTTGTTGGCGTCTTTAACGGATTTTTTACTTCGTCCCTGATTATCACCACCACGCTCCTCCTCGTCACCGCTATCTTCCTCCTTCTCGATGGGATTTCCGTCTTTATCGAAGCCAACCCACCTCTTAGCCTGGCTACGTGCCTCCTCCTCTACGGCTTCCGCTTCCTTCTGCCTCTTGTGCTTCTGATCCTCGAGCGGGGCTTTGCGTTGAAAGAATGACGTTGATTTTATACGATCTAAATCACCCTGGGTCTTTTTCAATATCGAATCAACACCCGCAGTTAGAGCCTGAAACTTTTGCCACTCGTCCGAGCCAGCACCAACCGAAGCAGCTTCACCGCTTGTCGAACCTTCCTGGCAACCTGCTGTTCCTCCCTCGGACGCTGCTGCTGCTGCTGCTGCTGCTTTCTCTTGGGCCTCCGCCCGCTCACGCCTGTAACGCTCTAGCTCCTCCGGATCGAACTCGTCCTCCTCGGCGCCCTTCTTTCCCTTCTTCGACTTTTTCTTCTTCTTCAGGCCCTTGGCTAGCTTGTGCATCCTCTAACAGCTAAAGCGGTGTCCAGGAGGCCTCTGCGCGTGTTCAATTCAATAGGATCAACGTTATTTCCGTATCTGAGTTTTTTTTTGCTTTGTTTTGTTTTGTTTCGATCAGAGGTTATTATGCTCACTTGGGTTTTGCAACGAACTGAACATAGCTGGGACATCGTTTGAATTGAATATGATCGAATTGTTATTTTATCAAGTTTATTCTATAATATTTTACTCGCATTGAAAGTTAATTGAAGTGAGCTACAATGTTTTATATAACTATTCGTTATAAATAATTGATATACCTCATTACAGATTGACTCCCAATTCAAATTATGCCCAAAACCTTGGTGATACCAACATTATTTTTGGATTTTGACAAAAACTGAGTTCCCAGACAGCACGAAAGTCAGATAGATGTCTCAGAGACCTCTTATAGTCGTTAGGTTCATCAGGGACGAATTTAAGATGTCTGTTCTTACAGACATCTTACAGACTTTCTGACTTTTGTGCTGTCTGGGTAGTTGCACTAAAACAGCTGCAACTTTATTTCACGTTCGTGTTGGGACTCTGATCTGTGCTCATTATTATTTTCAATTATTTTGGCTTTATAATGATGACTGATTCATTGAGCTACGAAGTTTTTTTATATTTTAAAAAAATTTTTAGACAGACCATAGATTTTTGCAAATTTCTTTCATGCAAATAGTGTCAAGTTTTTCTTCTCGTTTGATAAAAATTCTGAGATACGACAGCCCGGTATACCTGTATGCCCTTTGAATAATCAATTTGTATAAATATTTATTCTCGACACGTTCCCAGGGAGCGATGGGACTGCGATACCTACGTATACACTTTGCTCAGTCTTGAGTCCCGAAAAACAAAAAGGGGGTAGGAAAAAAAATCTCTATATTGTATTGTTGGGCAAGGCAATGAAAGTGTGTCGGGATCTTTGCCAGGAGACTGAAAACGGTCGATTCCCTGGCGCATAGAGGAACGAATATACGCGAGACTTTTCTCCTATTTGAAGTCATATCCTCTCTCTCTCTCTCTCTCTCTCTCTCTCACACACACACACACACACACACACACACACTCCAAGCTTAAAGAGGATAATTATAATGAGAAGGCGGAACTATATTTAAGATTAAAAATTGATGACACAGTGCCAGCTTATGTAAATTTCGATACAATCTTCATCGTCAGCAGAGTCTCGTTCTCTCTGACTAAACCAACAGTGAAGAGGAAGCAGGAACTAATATACGACATCAGGTTAATCTCATCATTATTTTTCTGAAGCAAACAAAACATTTACTGTCCTCATAAGTTAAATGTCCCCAAAAGAAACAATTAGGAAAAATAACGTTGAATTAATCGTTAAGGAATCCCGTAAGAAATCGTCGTATAGTTGATTATAAAAACGTCGGTATCTACAAATAAACACGAAATATTAATAGTAAAATCAGGAATTATATTGTTTAAACTCCTAATTATCATTGATTCTAATTATGATAATTATAAATATTATAATTTTTATGATTAAAATTATTGAAATTATTATTATAAAAAAAAATACTAATAGGGACTTGAACACGCCTCGATTTATTCACGCTTTTTCAATTAATACAATCGATACTTGTGCCTAAAAACAATTACTTTTTACGAGAAATCGAGCCAATTTATATCAAATTGGCCCAATCGAAATTTCAATCACTCGATTTTATATTGGATATTCGTGTAGATATTTTTTTTTTACATGGACGCCATTTGGGGACACTTTTGTCAGACGAAAATCATGCCAATGATTTTTTTCGAAATATTTACAAAAAAAAAGTATATGTATTTCAAAAGAGCTGATGCAAGCTAGGCCTAAGAAAGCTTCAACTTTTTATCCCATTGAAAAAAAAAAAAAATCTATCGCGAGAATCTCAAAACTAATCACTTGTAATTGAAAATCTGATGGGCTCTCATTTTATTCTTTCCAAATTTTGTGCCTACCTGATATAAATTAAACGATTATTTGCAAACTTTTACACTATTAATTATTTATTTTTTATTCATAAATTATTTTATTTATTTAAAATCATTCGTTTTATTATTTATATTTTATTGTTTAATTTCAATGATTTTTTTTTTTTCGTATTTTTGACATTAAAATTCCGAGAGAACGGTCGAGCAACAGTTTTATCCCAATTTTTTGTGACATCCCCGTCATCCCCGCCCTTATCGAGACACCCGAACCCTCCTATGGTCGTTTCGTCAACTTTCCCTTTTTACCCTGTCAATTCTTTTTGCCTGGTTCGATTTTATCACGATTGTGAAATTATTCATCTAACAAAAAAAAAAAAATAAAAAAGAGCAAACGACTCGTTTCCTGGTGGTCTTATAGCGCGGATAATCGAATTTGACCCACTTCGTCATTCGGCGAAATGGGCGCTCACGACGCTGGCGGTGACGAGCACGCTGTTTCGAGATTATCGATCGTTACTCGCGTTCTTCGTCCGCCAGCCCCCGCTGGTATCGAGGCAACGAGGGGTTGATGATGAAAAAAAAAACGAAATTGAAAAAAATATATAAAAATAATTTTTTTTTTTAATTTCGAATAAAGAAATACGAATTGTTGATTTTTAATTGCTGCTTAATATTTGCGATCGATATTTGCTGGCTTCAGCTGTGGGAAAATGGGAGTAATTATTTTTATCGGAAAAAAGAAAATGGAGCGATGAAGTCGTGAAATTCGCCGGTATCGGAAGAGAATATTCTGATCGTGTAGGCCTGATACTTTTTTTAAGAAACTTATTAAAAGGAAAAATTGCAAAAAAAACGAAGTTCGAATCACGAACGCTCAGAATTTTCAGAACGAAAACGAAAAAAAAAAAAAAAAAAAAAACACTTTCTGTCCCTATTATCATTTTTTTAATTGACAATGATATTATGACATTTCAAATTTTCGAAAAGCACTAATCATCAATTTGATTATTTTAAAAAAAAATGTATCTATACGGTCTGTTTGAATAATTTCATCGACTCGTCGATTTCAATAAAATTTCGTTTCCTTTGTGCACGCAAGAGAGTGAACTTGGCAACCGAGGGTATTTCTCAAGCTAGTTTGCAAAACGACTATAGCAGAACACTGCGTAGAACACAAGGAAATCCCCGGCAGAGATGCTCTTCAGAGTCAAGGGCAAGGGGATATAGAGTAGAAAATAAAAAAAAAAAAGATCCCTCGATAAATTCGAGTACAGAGAACCAATAGTTCTTATTAACTTGCTCACTTTCGTCTCGTGCGCGAGTGAAAAAAAAAAATTTTGAATAAATTTCACGATCGCTGCAGTCAATACACATTTGGCACTTTTTCCGAACAATTTTTATTGCAACTTTTGTAAAAATCACTCCAAAAACATAGGACAAACTTTTGGAGTAATCATCTAAAAAATTTGAGTAAAAATTACTCCAAAAAAGCTCTTTTTCACCACATACGTATATTTATATACCCGGGATCACAGCAGTGAATATGTGGAGTAATTTTTTGGAGTAATTTAACGATTCGTTTATAAATTACTCCGAAAATGGCACATTCATAAGTCTGTAATGAATAATTGAGCAATGCTTTTCTTGAGTAATTTTTACAGAGAAAAATTGAGTAAAAATTACTCTGAAATTGTGGACAGTAAGTTTTTTTGGAGTAATTTTTGTGAATACTCGAGCGCAAATTACTCCGAAAAACAGCATACGCCAGTAATGAAGCAGTGCGCTTTTCTCGAGTAATTTTTACAAAAATTTGAGTAAAAATTACTCCAAAAAGCCCTAAACATGTATTGTATATTAACTACTTTTTTCAATATTTTTTACTCCAATTTTTATCAAAAATTACTCCAAACTAAAATCATCTGTCAATCATTCATCCCTGACGTGTATACCGACCGAGCTTTTTTTCGGAGTAATTTTTACTCCAATCATCGTGAAAATTGCTCAGAAAGCAAAGACAAAGTTCCCAAAACCGGAAGTGTCGAGAGACGATTTTTCGAAGGGTGAGGAATGAGGAGGATCGGAGAAATGGCAAAGCGTGGGCGTACACATATCGGAGAGAGCTTTTCGTTATATCGAAAAAGTCTTCTCTATAGTGCGAGAGTTTCAATAAAACGAGAAAATATATGACACGAGCCTATGGATATACTTACGAATAGAGCCTCATCAGCCAGATTGATTCGGTGCACATTTTATTTGCGTCATCATCCCGTAAGCCTGACCACCACCATTTGGGGAAGGGGGGAGGAAGGGGAACCCCGAGATTATCACGAATTTACGTATTTGGACGAAAGATCGAAGAACGAAAAAAAAAAAAGAAGAAATCGGGGGAATTTCACTTCACCGAGAAAATTGTGCTTTTGGGGATGGGAAAAAGTCGTTATTCGAATCCGTGGGTAACGTTCAGACGAGTTTTATACAGCCAGTATTATTTTATTTTTTTTTTAATTATTTTCCTTTTTTCCGGGGAAGGTGGTTTTTTTTTCAATCTTTATTACACACGAAAAGTTTAGTTTTTGTTCTTGCGAAAGAGCCGAAGAAGCCAGGAAGACTCTGGTCTCGTAGGCGAAGGCGACTCACCTCGTACTCCTCCGGCGAAACGGCCTGAGCTATTTCCAGCATCGATCCACTCGCGGGGAATGCTGCGCGCACACCCCACCCTCCCCCGTACCCCCAAAGACCGATATATATATATATATATATATATAATATGTATATATATATATATATATACTCCCGAAAAATCAACCCTCGCGATATCACCATGCTCCTTGTTTCTCGCCCCTACGTCATTTTTTTTTTTTTCATTCGTCCATGTTATACAGATATATTGAGAAAACAAAGAGCCATGGATCTGGCCAATTGAAGGTTCTTCGTTCCACGATCCTTTCCTCGGGGGAAAACACATTACTTTTTTTTTTTTAATTTTGGGATAGAAAAAATAATTATTCATATTTTTATTTATCATAATCTTTGTTATCGATGAATTTGTAAAAATTGTCACCATCAGTATTTGTGACTGCATATGCGTTTACTCTACTCCATGATTTAAATGATTTTTTTTTTTCATTAGCATCGCATGAAAATAATAATTCATGCATAACAAATATGTGGAACTGAATGGAGTTACGCAATAATTGACGATTAATGAATTACAGAAAAAAAAAAATGACCAATTGTTTCTTGAGAAGTAACGCGAGGTGGCCCATCTCTGCTGGATCGGAAATCAATTTTTTTTCAAACGATATTTATCGTCAGATCGTAAAATTACTCCACTTTTTTTTGTTCAATAGAATTTTTCTGAGTTTTAAGAGCTTGAATAAAAAAAAAATCTAAATGTGGGAAGAAAAATGCAACAGTTTCGTCTCATTCGAAAAGAAAGTATAGAACGAGTTTAAACAATTAAAGTGATTGCAGAGAAAATAAGGGACAACTATGCCAGGAAGATTTTGGTGAAACTCGATTTTTTTGACAATTTAAAAAAAAATGCTCGACTCTTTCATATCTATGCTCTTTCATATTTACTTTATATTATATCGATTTATCTAATCTCACTAGCCCGTAACAAGCAAAAAATTTTCAATCACACAAAAGCTCTAAAATAGAATGCATTATGAAAATTTAAAAATGATATCTCAAGTGAACAGAAGTTTTTGCATAGCTTTACAAAAGTGCAAAAATAACTCTTATCAACTCGCCACTTTTTCCTGATCCGAGAGCAATGATAATCTTTAAATCGCACAAGTGTGCAAACACCTCGAGAATTAAAAATAAGAAAATAGAAAATTGACAGTAATACATTTTCAAAGCACGCAGTACGGCGCATGCGCGAATAAAAATATGCGCGCATGCGTTCAGGGAATCTGAAAAAGAAAAACAAAGATGGCCGCCGTGAAACTCGAGAAATATGCGTATAAAAACGGCCAACATACAGCAAGGATTCTTTTGAAAATTCTTCAACTTTCATAATCGCTGATTATCGAGTGATAACCAGTGATAAAATTTCCTCTAAAACGTTTTGTATATTTTTTCTTTGAACTGAAAAAAAAAAAAAAAAAACGAAAAGACCTTGAATTACCCCAATCGTTAACAGATGGCACTTAAAAATGTGTATACAAGCGACAACACGATTGGACAATTGAAAACAGCAGAGTGATTTCCTATCTAGTGTGTGTCCTTTTGGTCGATGGTTACGCGATGTTATTATTCGCTTCCGGACAAAAAGAGAGCAAAGTGGAGAAACAAAAAAGACGGAGCGTACTAGAAAAGCGTTCGAAAAAGTTTTCCTCAAGAATTCAACCGCTGTTGATCCAGTGTCCTTGATATCACGACCATAAAAGTAGCTCGTTTGAGAGCTCGTATCCTCGAGACTTTGGCTAATTAATCATAAGCGTCGTAAAATCCGTCCGAACGATTTGGTGAATCAAGGTGGCTCTTTGTTATTTGAATCCTCGTTCGAGGATCGAATATTATTTTTCGACGAGAGGTTATGTTTTTCGTTTGCTCGAATATCGTCACTTTCGTCCAGGAATCCCACGAAACTGATAATTATGGTAAGTACAAAGTTAAAACTCATTCCTTCGATCATTATTATTATTATTATTATCATTATTATTATTATTTGTTTCACGAAAGTGTATATTCCCCCTTAAAATATCTTTGCACAATCATAAACCTATCTATAGTTTTGCTATTTCGATTAACATTAACGGCCCAGATAGTGAACGCGTCTCGTTGTTGAACGATCCGATATAAATTCAATGATAGTTCACATATATCGGATCGTTGATTCAATACTCGCAAATAAAGGTCCATTTTTCAACTTTCCGGCTAAAAAAAATTCAGCGTAGTTACTATTTTCGATATATTATGAATTTAGCTTTAAAAATCGGCACCTCCATCTATCCCGTCATTAATTGGGACAACGAATTTAGGACTTGTCCGAGTCGTTGATCGGGTGTTCCATAACCTAAATAGTTTTCAGTTTTCTCCGATCCCCTTAGAAATTCTGCGCGATGTATTGAATTTTTTTTTCATCGATTCATCAAATAAATGTAAACGGAACTGAGTAAATGTGAAATAAAAGTATAATAACTATTTATTCGGATTGATTCCCCGACTGTTCATTAACTGGGACTCTGTCGCGTCATTATCCGGGCCAGCAAGTTTCGGCGGCTTGTCAGTAACTCGGACATCAAACACGCATTTTTAATTTGCCTATTTACCCCGATTTTTCAACGTTTTTACAAAAAATTCAATATCATTACATTCAGCATGAACGAAATTGTTGATACGAAACCAAAGTTCTTGTATATCGTGCTCGGATATGATTGAAAAAATGTAAAAAGAACGTGGATACGTTAAATGTTCACTAGCTTATACCACTTTTGTTTTTTTTTTTTATCGAATCTCCACCCTTTGTACATATAATTTACATTTATAACAATTTTATGCGTCATCCGTACATGAATACTATAAACAGCAATAATACGGTTCATTATTCGACATAAATAAATAATAATAATAGAAATTTACAAAATGACGATTGGGCGCTGTTTCATCGTTTTTTTTCTTTTTTTTCGCTAACTCTTCGTCGGTTACAGGAGGCAAGGTATAGAAGAAGAAAGATTTTAGGATGAAAATACGTGAATCAGATGGACGCTCGGTCTACCTGCAGTCAGGTTATGGTAACGTTGCGTATGAAACTGCCGCTCGCTAAAGATCCGATAAAGTCCAACGACTTTTGTCCACTAACCCTCGGCTATTAAAATTAAAGGATGAAAACATTGCGGGCGTCGCTCTTAAGGAAGAAACAGACGGGAGATTCGGCCAGTCGTACATCGAGGATATCTGCACCGGTACATTCGGCAAGGTTTTCCTACCAATCGACAGTCATGAAGCGGATTTCACGGATGAAATGGTGATTATACAAATTCATTGACAAATAAATTAAAACCCTATCGATTCCTACGGGATCGTAAATGGGGGGGAAAAAAAAAAAAACGGGAATGCCTCAATCCTACACATTCTTTCCTACAAAAAATGGTCCTACGCATGATTCGAGCCACACACATATTCGAGCTACACAAAATTCAAGCTACAAAATTACGAGCTACACAAAATTTGAGCCGCACAACTCCGAGCTACACATAATCAGAGATAGAGATCTTCAACCTACGCGTACGCATCGCCGAGCTACACAAATCGACCTACACAAATGTGACCTACACAAAATCGAGCTACACATATGCGACCGACCCTAATTCGAGAGAATGATTCCGTTGTTCCATCATTTAACCGAGGCCCCCTCTCATACCCGCGGGGTTTTAAATTTATATTGCTATTGAATTTCAAACTATAGAATTTGTGTAGGTCGATTTATGTAGCTCGGTGATGCGTACGCGTAGGTCGAAGATCTCCGCCTCTGATTATGCGTAGCTCGGAGTTGTGTGGCTCAAATTTTGTGTAGCTCGAATCATGTGTAGGACCATTTTGTGTAAGGAAAGAATTTGTAGGATCGGTGCGTTCTAAAAAAAAAAAAACAAAAAAACAAAATTAAGCAAAAGAGAGGTAGAAGTAAAAATTCCGCTTGCAGGTCAAACTGGAGCTAGAGAGTCAATCGGGCGAGCATCATCATATCTGGGCAGCTCAATTAGCCACGACGACGCTGTGCGAGCAGGACGACTGCGGTATACACAGAAATCCACCTGCGGCCGTAGAAGCCGATAAATCGGGCCGAAAATCAGCGGATCGAGAAGAGGAAGAAGAGGAAGAAGAGGAGGAGAACAAAACGTCGGAGTCTTCGGAGGAACGAATCGAGGATAAGGACGATTGCGACGACGACGACGACGACGACGACGACGAGAACGACGAGAATGAGACGAGCAAGCCTAGCGGTAATTCAAAATTCTACAAGATCCAATGTACAATCTGTAAAAAGTGGTTTTTGAACAACGATTCGATGATAACGCATCTGAGAAGTCATTGCGGGATCGGCGGTAGCCTCACCGCCGGCGAGCAGTGCCAGGTATGCCAGCAATTTTTTCATGATAATTCGAGTCTTCACGCACACATGCTGACGCACGTTGGCATGAATCCCATAGAGTGCAACGTATGCCAGAAGCGTTTTTCCTACAAATGGTGCCTGAGAAATCATTCGCCGACTCAAGTATCCGGAAAAAATTTCGACGATTGCCCGACAACCGGAAGTAACGTCGTCATCGTCGCGAATGATCCCCGAAACGTTTCCATACCAATTGCCCCGATTCCTCCTTACGGTTTCAACGATACTGCGGATCATACGAGAAAATTGTACGACGAGCATTGCCCGAGCAACGACGAGGAACCACGAAAGGATAGCAAGAACGATTGCGAGCCGAGGCTTGGCCTGCGATGCGATTTGTGCAAGATACGATTGAAAGATCGCGAAACCCTGAATCGGCATACTCTTGGACACATGAGCGATGGTTCCTACAGGTATGAACTATTTGCGGGAAATTATCCCGAAAAAACCAATGAAACCGTAAATTCGGATCCTAATCGGCAAACGGCAATGAAACAATTCGAATGTACGCTCTGCGATCGTTCTTTCGGCCAGAGAACGGCTCTTAACAATCATATGCTTGCTCACAGCGGCGAGAAGCCTCACGCTTGCGGTATTTGCGAAAAAACATACAAACGAAAATCCGAGCTCATAAGGCACAGCATGGTACACACGGGCGAGCGTCCCTACGAGTGCAAAGAGTGCCTCATGACTTTTCGCGAAAAGGCCAAATTGAATTCGCACATGCTCGTTCATACCGGCGAAAAGCCCCACGAGTGTTACATATGCCACAAAGCTTGCGCTCGCAAATCCGATCTCAACAGTCATATGCTTTCTCACACGGGCGGCCAGTACGATTGCAAAGTATGCGACAAAATTTTTACCCGTAAATCCGATCTTAGCAGGCACACGCTGATTCATACGGGCGAAAAGCCATTTGCCTGCGAACACTGCGACATGGCTTTTCGCGAGAGAACTCGCCTGAATTCGCACATGCTCGTACATACGGGCGACAAACGTCACGCTTGTCACATATGCGGCAAAAGTTTTCGCGAAAAATCATCGCTCAGAAAGCACATGCTCGTTCACACGGGTGATCGACCATACGAGTGCTACGTATGCAAAAAAAGCTTTACCCAAAAGACAACGCTCAACAGTCATGTGCTCGTGCACACCGGTGAACGATCATACGAGTGCGAAAAATGCCCGAAATCGCAGCGTGAAAGATCCGCGACGAGAAAACATTCGTCTTTTCGCGGCAATGCCCACGAGTGCAATGTTTGCTACGAAAAATTTAGCCACAAAGCTGCCCTCGACTCGCACACCGCCATCGATCATCCCTCATAGCTTTCTCGTCGTATCGACCACGCTTGAAATTCTTCTTTTTTTTTCCCCCATATCGTGCCCGTATGGGGGGGGGGCCTTTTCATTATTTTTTCGTTTCTTCGATTCTCACGAGATGCGAAGAAAAATTTGAGAAACCTTGCGCACAAGGACACGGGAAAATTTGTCCCATTTTTCTTGGATCTCGAATCAACGACGATTTCCTTTCGCGCGGCGTTCTACCAGCTGGAAAGAAGAAAAATAAGTTTAAAATGAAATCCCCCCCCCAAGCTTGCGTATACTTGCGCGATTCGTTGATCCCTTTGAAACTCTGCACTGGCCCTTTTTTTTTTGGTTTTTGCCAACGGGAAGAATTTGTTACTTTTTCGGGCTCGTTGCGAAGAAAGCATTGGCGAGTCGAGGTAGAGTTGTAGCGAATTTTGGACGATTACCGAAGACAAAAATGAGGATGGAGTGAAAAAACAATTTTACGATATTTACGGAATTTGTTGTGTTTGCGGCAATGTAAATAATCGCATCAGATATGCCATGTAGGATAAATAATTTCGTGTATCGATGTAAGAATTTTGAGAACGATGATGGGCGTTGAAGAGATTTACGAAGGAAGGGCTCCATTTATTCGCCCGGATGCATTATCGCGGTTTTGTTGTAGCCGCGCAGTGCTAAAAATTTTCCGCACGGATGCCATCGTCCCGATAGGACTGTGATTCCTCGGGGCGATGAGTAATTCGCGGCGCCACGATCGGCCCACCATTCGAGGATACGCGGACTCTCGCTGAAGATCATCAATCTCGGTGAATTCGGACTCCAGCATACACCTTGGCGGGGGGGGCCGAGAAAACGTGCAACGATGATTCGAAAAGAGAAAAACCGAGAAATTTGCAAAAGCAATTTAAAAAAAAAAAAATTCTCACCGGATATCGGCCTCTTGAGCAATACATGATCGACGCTGTCTTCCTCGATGTCCCATATCCACATCGTGGAGAAATAAACCTGATGCCTCATGGCAAGATAACGACCGCACGAGCTATATTCGAAAATATCGATACCGGCTATCGACGCTTCCTCGCCGATTAATCCCGAATTAATCGCTATTGGAATATTTATCGGTCGTTCGTTCACCTCATTCACTGGAGAGAGATAGAGAGATGGATCACGAGCGACGAAACGAAATGATAAACGAACATTCGATATTCATACTCAAAATTATACGATCTAAGATTTGACTGAACGGATTTGTGAATTTATAATTACTCTTGTGCTTTTCGGTCTTTCCGAAATTCACGCACGAATCCCTCGTATCGTTTGGCAACTCGCGATAAACCTTGCCGAGACAATCGGCATCCGTTATCACGGGCTCGAAGCGCAAATCCAATATTGGCTTCCACGTCACGTAATTGAGTAGAACGATCTGCGGGGGATTGTCAAGATTTTTTTTTTTTTTACGATTATCCGAGAAAACATTCGAGTGAGCTTTCTGCTTTGTTTGCTGGGGAAAAAAAGTAGGCCATTTTTAGGAATTTATTCTCGAAATATCGCGTTCGGTAGATCGTTCTCGTATTTCGCTGATATATTTATTGAAATTTGGCTCTAGCGCGTGTCAATTTCCAGGAAAAAAAAATTAGCGGCTCCATGAAATCCAATCATAATGTTCAATTTTTTTTTTAACTTTATGCAAGAAATGAATTGAGTAATTTTGTCTAAAATAAATTTCTAGAAAAGACGAATTTTGTTTATATTGCCAATAATGTAGTAAGCTCCCTTGAATCGAAGTTTAATTGCGATGCTACATTGTACGACGAGTTTACTGACGGTATCGTTGAAAGCGGCGATCGCCAAAAGTTGACCGCTAGGATTCCAGGATACTTTTTCGATTCCTCTGGGTCCGTGATAAGTTTCCGTGCTTGTAGCGTCATTTTTCGTATTGCTCGAAACTTCGGGACTGAAAGCTCCGACGTGACTGTCGCTCACCGTCGAATAAATCAATAGTTTCGTTTGCCCGCTGACGGAACACCATATGCACAGTAATTCGCTGTTGGGAGACCACGACAGGCCGTCGATTGCCCTCAATTTTTCGCACAACAGCTTCTGTAAGAAGAAATTATATCACCGGATGCGATGTACAGCGAATGTAGAAAAATTATTCTATTTTATCGGTGTGCCTGCGATAATTCGAATAAGGACTGTTGGAAAATAATAATTTGATTCAAAGAGTCACTATATTTTCACGCAATCGTGCGGTCAACGAACGTTATCCTAAATCAAACAAAAAAAAATATAAGCAATCCCGCATACAACGGAAGAAAAATATCTTCCCCCGATGATTTTAAAAATCCAACGAGATCAATGACGCTGAAATGTATCGTTGCAATTATACATACACCAAGAATTTAACAGAGTAATTATTAATATTTTTTTTTTCTGCAATTCAAGTATTTCTGTCTGCATTATTATTGAAGCGAGAACAATATATTTTTTTTTTATAAACCTTCGTTTTTACCATCGACAAAAAGATTTCAAGGTCATCCCCCAAAAAATATAGTGAATGTTTTAGTAAACTGTTTTATCGACACATCATGAAGAAAAACAACATTAATTATATTTTTTCGATTTTATAAATATCCGGTAAGCAAAATGAGGAAAATAATGCTCGAAATTTTATAGTTTACAACAATTGAAGAAAAGAAGATAAATCTAAAATACATATTTGCCGCTAACGACGAGTATACCGACTGAAGAGAAATCTCTACCTCCATTTTAATCAGTTCCCTTCTACCTCCCGCGGCGCTTCAAACAAATTCCCATGACAATTCGTCCGCGAACCCCCATTTCTAGGTTATGTTTCGCCGTGAGGAGCGAACCCAGGTTGTCATTTTAAACACGCTGCTATCACCTTGAGTCGTTAACTTTTCCATCGTTTATTGAACAAATTCGCGAGACTTATGGTGAAATTATAATTTCCAACGATGAACAAAACGAGTTACATAAGTTGCGCGTGCAATCGCGTACCAAATTCGGCCGATTGGGGTAGAAACGGTCTGATTTGTTACGGGGCTTGTAATTCCATTGCGATATACGATCCAACGTGCGGCAAGATCGGTAAAATTGAGCAAACACTCTGCGGACACACGGAGCGCGTCAATGTAGTGCGATGGTTGAGAAAAAATGATTTGTCAGCGGAAACGGAATTGTTATCGGCCTCGACGGACGGTAGGGCTATGATATGGACGGCGGAAGGAAAATCCTACGTTGCCGCGGTCATACAGGATGAGAATCCTCTGACGATTGCCGACGGTATTTATCTGCGAGGATCCTCGCGATCTCACGAAAATCACGAATTATTATTATGCACGAGTAGCACGGAGGGTAAATTCACCCTCTGGCGCAGGGATTCGAAAAGAAGCATCGAAAATCTTCAAAATTTGTCATTCGGTCGGAGAATACCGACCGAGGCTCGTTTATCCTTTTTACCCCGTTCCGACGCTCCTCTCGTCGCTATAGCCCTGGACGACTGTAGCATACACATATATTGTCAGGATAACGCGATCGAGTCTGCTCCGCTCTTCGTACAAGCTCAAATTTTGCACAATCACGAGGATTGGATAAGATGCATGGATTTTACGCACGACGCTCTGGGCAATTGTCATCTGGCGACCGGATCTCAGGATTCCACCGTGCGTCTGTGGAAAATTTATTCCGACGAGCGGGACGAAGGGGCTGAGGAGAGAAACGAGTCGCAGAGGCGAATCAAGAGATTCTCATTGGGAAAAAACGGATACGCGATAACGCTGATATCCATACTGAGCGGTCACGAACACTGGGTCTACGGCGTTCACTGGCATCCTCCGGTTTTTGGGAAAAATGAAGAACGCTTCGGGCCTCCGGCTCTGCTGTCCTGCGCCATGGACAAATCCATGATAATATGGGAAGCGGGTGACGAGGGAGGCGTTTGGCGTGAGGTCGTAAGAGTGGGAGAGGTCGGCGGCAATTCTCTCGGTTTTTACGGCTGCAAATACGCGCCGGACGGCCTCGGCATAATGGCTCACAGTTATCAGGGATCTTTTCATCTTTGGAGATACGACGAGGGCGAACGAGGCTGGATACCGAGAACCGGGCCGACCGGTCATTTTTCCGGCGTCGTCGATCTCTGCTGGGATCCGAAGGGCAGGTGAGACTTTCTTTTTTTTTTACGAACACGGATTATCGTTTGTTTCGTTCATCGTTATCTCCAAAGTATATCTTTGATTATTATTCGCGGGATGTATGTTATTATAACAATGATAATAACGTTTATTTGACCCTTTAAACGGGTGAGTTTTTTTCGGAGCGTTTGGCAAAGATGGTCCAGGATGAATCTGAATTCACGAGTAGCCGATGTGAGAAAAAAAATTATTACAGAATTTTACTACCCTCGGGAACTACCCCCAAATGAAAAAAACCACCCCGATCGCTTGAAAACATCTTAATTTCATTTTCCATCGTTCGTTTCTGCCGGAAATTGAGGAAAAGTCATTCCGGAACGCGTAGTGGAATTCTGAAGAACTTACGGATCAATCAACCCTTGTGAACTACCCCTCAATTGAGAAAAATTCACCCCCCAATTGATAAAACGTTATCGTCTGATTTTCCGTTATTTTATCCTGATCTGAATCAAAATATGAGTGTTCCAGAACACACGAGCATATTCCGAAGGACTTACGGATAATTCCAACCCTTATCGAACGACCCTTTGGTTGAGAAAAATTCGTCCGCAACGCATAAAACGTTATTACTCATTTCCTATTATTTCTTCCTAATAGAAATCGGAATATGAGTATCCTGGAACATGTGAATATATTCTGAGGAACTTACGGTTCGTTTCAACCCTTATGAGAATCCAACGTCACCATACACGCAGCACCCCAATTCGTGAGAGGCAAGGCGACTCGCGTTCAAAAAGCACCCCGACCTCACTAATGACTGTTAATTTTTAGGTGCATCACAACTTCTAGGGATAATTTTCGATGCTTCGTTACTGTTAGGGGTAGTTTTCCATTCGGATATTTTTGCTACAAATTTTTCATGCGTTTTCAAAAGTTTATACGAACTGAACATCAATAAAAGTGCATTTTCAGGCGCATCACCACCACTAGGGGCGGTTTTTGATTTTTTGTTACTGTTAGAGGTAGTTTTCGATGTTTTGTTACTGTTAGGGGTAATTTTCGATTCAGATTTTCTTGCTACAAATTTTTCATGCTTTTTCAAAAGTTTATACGAACTGAATATCAAGAAAAGTGCATTTTCAGACGCATCACCACTGCTAGGGGCGGTTTTTGATCTTTTGTTACTGTTAGGGGTAGTTTTTGATTCGGATGTTCTTTATACACATTTTCCATGCGTTTTCGAAAATATATATGAACTAAACATCAATGGAAGTGCATTTTTGGGCGTATCGCCATTTATGGGGGTGGTTTTCGATGTTTCGTTACTGTTAGGGGTAGTTTTCCATTCGGATATTCTTGCTACAAATTTTTCGTGTGTTTTAAAAAATATTCATCAACTGAACATCAATGAAAGTGCATTATTGGGCGTATCACCATTTATAGGGGTGGTTTTCGATGTTTCGTTACCGTCAGGGGTAGTTTTCCATTCGGATATTCTTGCTACAAATTTTTCATGCGCTTTCAAAAATTTATACGAACTGAACATCAATAAAAGTGCATTTTCCGGCGCATCACCACCGCTAGGGGCGATTTTTTAATTTTTGTTACTTTTAGGGGTAGTTTCTGATTCGAATGTCCTTGATACACATTTTCCATGCCTTTTCGAAAATATATATGAACTGAACATCAATGGAAGTGCATTTTTGGGCGTATCACCATTTATAGGGGTGGTTTTCGACGTTTCGTTACCGTCAGGGGCAATTTTCCATTCGGATATTCTTGCTACAAATTTTTCATGTGTTTTCAAAAATATTTATCAACTGAACATCAATGAAAGTGCATTATTGGGCGTATCACCATTGCCCAGGGGTGGTTATCGATATTTTATTGCTGTTAGGGGTGGTTTTTGGTCCGGACCTTTTTTCTACTTTTCGATGTTATTTCCAAGCACATACTTGAGATCGCGACTCTAAAAAAAATTTTGCCTCAAAGTTATGCTCATTTCTCATTTTTTTTCGCAATTTTTGCACTTTTCGACAAGGGTGTAAAACTGAAGGGGTGCAACCCTTGCGTTCGCTGAATTTTTCATGATTAGATGCATCCTTCATCTTCAAAAATGCGACCTTAACGATGTCGATACGTTCATTTTTCTGGAAGTTACGATTTTTCAAAGTAGGTGGAACGTATGTGTCCCACCAGCCGTTGAAGGGCTAAAATTATTTACAAAATTACAGATAAACAGAAATAGCACCGCTCATCGATGGTTGATAAATATATGGGAGCACCCAAACCGGCTGGTTCAGCTGTGGGTTGTGCTGTTACACAAATTTATTTGTAATTGTAGAATTTCAAATAAACATCATTGTATATTATATGATAATAATTATTATTATCATTCTCTCTTCAGATCCGAAACTACAAAAATTTCCAGTAGATTAATTTTTATTCAAATAACACTATTTTAGCATCAACATCTCCCAGCATTTTTAATATTTCAATTTTTTTTTCTACACGACCGGAAAAGTATTTTAAACACTCGTTTGAAATTTTTCGATACCTTTTTTTTTTGCAAATAAAAATTGAACAACCCATTTTTGTTCGATTAAAAGCGATAGCTTATAGAACAAGTAAATAAACGTAGTTGACGAGGAATGTACGAGTCACAAATCATTTGTTTTTGTTTTCCCCCTAAAAATCTTGGGATAATTCCATTGTCTACAAAATGATTCCCCCCGCCCCCCAGATTTCTGATAAGCGCGAGTTCGGATCAGACGACGAGGGTTCACGCGCCCTGGAAGACCGAATCGGGCGATATATGGCACGAGATAGGGCGTCCGCAGGTTCACGGTTACGACATGAGCTGTCTAGCTATGCTGGGCTCTTACACATTTGCCTCGGGTGCGGAGGAAAAAGTCGTAAGAGTGTTCGCAGCACCGACGACTTTTCAAAAATATTTGTCGACGATCGCGAATACGGACGACTGGGAGGGAAAATTAACGGAGGAAGCCTCGGTACCGGCCCTAGGTTTAACGAACAAAGCGATATTCGACGAAGATTCGAAAAATGAGAATCGTACACGCGATATCGATTATACACGTCCCCCAACCGAGGAAGAATTAATAAGGCACACTCTGTGGCCGGAAATGCAAAAACTTTATGGCCACGGTTATGAGATATTTTCCATGGCTAGCAGAAGCGACGGTGAGCGTTTCGCTACGGCCTGTAAATCAGCAACGGCCGAGCATTCCGCGATAATAATTTGGTGCACGAAAACCTGGTCGATGATACAAAAAATAACGTCTCATCGTTTGACCGTTACGCAAATGGCTTTTTCGCCGGACGACTCGCATCTCGTTACGGTATCGCGCGACAGACGATACGCTCTTCATCGTTGCAACGAGCAAGGCGACTACGAGATCGTTGCAACGAGTTCGAAAACGAATCCTCTGCACTCGCGTATAATATGGTGCTGCGCCTGGACCCACGATTCGAAATATTTCGTTACGGGCTCGCGAGACGGCAAAATCGGTCTATGGAGCGTTGATATGGAAAAATTGAAAAATGAGGAATTCACGACGAGCTTGGAAATAAAAGATTCGTCAATAACGGCTCTTGCATTCGCGCCTTGCTCGTATTCCGAAAATTCTTATATCGTCGCTATCGGCTTCGATAACGGTTGCATAGAAATACGAAAAATTGTATTCGAGGGGGATACAGCGGAGTGGCGAATTTACGCTCGGTACGATTCGTCGAAAGCTCATCACTCCACGATCAGGAGACTCGCATTTCGACCGAACGACCGTCCCGAATCGAAGATTGCCCAATTAGCCAGTTGCGGCATGGACAATACTTTGAAAATTCATGATCTTTTTATTCGCGATCTTGAAACATTGTAAATTTGTAATTTGACGCTTATAAATAATTTCTTCCTATTCTCGCCTGTGAGTTTCATATCCGGATGCGTAATTCCATTTTTTCAAAATTCAAGTTCAACGGTTTTTTTTTTTTTTTTTTTTTTTTTTTTTTTTTTTTTTTTTTTTGTAGCGAATTTTTAGGAATCTACTCACCCTGCTTATCTTCCATCCTTCCGTTCTGTAAATCTCGATACCGTCAACTCCTGCGTCGGTCGTTATCAGAGCTAGGCTCTTCCCGTTCGGACTGAACGCGACGTTGCTAACGGTCAGCGATTTCAAATTTTGAATATAAGTAACGCTTTGACTTTCCAGAGACCATATGGAAATTTGAATCTGAAAATTTAGGCTCTATGATTGATTGATTGATTTATTTTTATGCCCTGGTTTGACCGTTGGACAAAAACGGTAATAGCATAGCGAAGAAGCAAAAGACTTAAAAATAAATATAAATAACTATAAAAATAAAGAAAAATAAATAAAATAATGAATAAATAAATAAATATAAATAAATATAAATAAATAATAATAAATATAAATAAATAATAATAAATATAAATAAATAATAATAAATATAAATAAATAATAATAAATATAACTAAACAATAATAAATATAAATAAATAATAATAAATATAAATAAATAATAATAAATATAAATAAATAATAGTAAATAAAAATAAATATAAATAACTTAAAACTTGAAAATACTTAAGACTTAAAAATAAATAATAACAATATAGCGGAGGCACAGAAAGTATCAAAAATTGCCAGTAAAGATTTAGAGCAAAGTACGAGCAACAGCCTGAGCGATTAATTATTAATTATAAGAATATTAAGCGCGTCGCATTAAAGATGAACCCCGTCGATTTGTTAATTAGCTTTTGAAGTACGAAATTCAGTTTTATAAACGAAGCAGCGGTAGTCAAGAAGCGTAAAAATAAGAAAATTTTCAACTCAAAATCTGATTTTAAGAAATCTCACACTGAAATCTGCTATCGAAATTATGTGAGTGCCGTCCGGAGACCACAATACTCTCTCCATTCCGGCGCTGCCTTCCACCAATTTGCATCTCCATTCTGGATAATTAATCGAGAATACTCGAACGATAGCTTTTTTTATACTAGCGCACAATACGTACTGACCGTTTGGGCACCATTCAATATACTGTAACAACGATAATAATTCACAGTATTGTTGACATTTAAGTACAAATGGTCCTGGGAGAGGGGTATAAATTTTGACTGGGAGTTATAACCTCGATTACGTCGGTAAACTCGTACGAATTCGTCGTATCGAACGTTCCCGTTTTCTTAACTACCAGATTTGACTGATAAGCTATCGCGAAGAATTCACCACACGGCGAAAACGCGCATAAATTATTATTGACTCGATATAATTGACTCTCCGGATTATCCGAAGTTTCCATTGTAATGTTTGTTGTCGTGTACCCGTTTGCGCGGTTTCTCGTTTTTTTTCTTTTTTAAATCCAGCACGTTCAGTGTCACGTGACTTCCCCACTCTTCGATTGGGAATTGAGACGAAAAATAATTAATATCATACGGATAATAGGGAATAGATGAAAATTTTGATAAAAAATTAAACCCTCGAATTATTTGGATACAGAATTCGATCCTTGTGCATTTTAATAATACCTCATTTTTCTCTAAAACTTAACGACTTTTCAAACACAACCTATCATGACGTTCAACCTTTATTTCCTGTTTACTACGATTTTCAGTCGGAAAAGTTCGGCTATTTATTTACCTATTTAGCCATTGTCTAAAAATTCTCATATCTACTCCAAGTATAACGAAAGGAAAGCTAAATTTGATTTTTGCGCCGATCACGATAAATAATAATTCCTGTTGAATCATAAATCCAGAATGGAAAAGGCAAAACCGAGGTAATTTTTATTAGGTTAAGTATACTTTAAACGATGTATTTATTGTTTTTTTTTTTTCATCGATCCCCAAATCCCCTGATTCATTGATTATTACTTTTTCATCGAAACTGTAGTAAAAAGAAAGCGTACTATAAAAATCGTAAGCCCGACGCTCAACAAATAAGCGGTAACAAAGTCTCGGATAGGAGACTGACGGGAGCGAATAATTCGCGTTATTTCAATTCAAATGAGGCGGATGATAAGATGTTCGTTAAAAGATCTCTGAGACAGCCGGAATCGCGTTTGGCCGATCTCGACGAGATATGGCAGGAAACCAATGTCGGTCAAGATTTTGAGACTCTAGCCAACGCTCCGCTCTCGGCCGACGGTCATTTTATATTTAAGTCTGAAAAAAATTGGACCCTCGACTCATCCAAGTACGACGATTTTTTCTCCGTCGATGTCAGGGACTTGGCCACCATTGTTGACTGCATTCCTTACAATCTTTATGTCCAAGTGGAAAACAAATATTTTACCGTAAGGTCCATCAACTTATTATCTTAATTATCAGTTTTATTATTTTTTTTTTTTACTCAATTTCCACATTTTTATGCGAATCAGGTTTTGATCCGATTTTTATCCATTTGTTCCGATATCTTTGACGCAATTTATGATAAAAACGCGTTAAAACTTTGTCGCGGCTATTTCACAGAGGGATGAGCTCACGGACATCAATAATGCCGCGGAAAAAGGCAAAAAAGCGTACGATCGTATGCTGGATTCATTGAAGAAGAAAAAAAAAATCGAAATCACGAGCGATGAAACTTCATTACGAGAAAATACCGGAATTAATGAGTCCGCCGATAAAATAACGAACGAATCGTGCGACGGTTCTACGAATATCGAGGAGGACCTGGATTTTTTATTGTCCCTCAAAGAGCCAGTCAGGACTCATCCCGTCAGCGTCGCTCAGCCCGCTAAAAGTGGCGGCGAAGGTACGAATCGCGTACGCTTTGCTTCGCAAACCGGGACAAATAATTAACGTTGTATTTCATTTATTTTTCAGAATCAAAGTCAAAAAACGTTCCCGCCGCAACAAAGTCCATAGATCTTGAGAAATGGTTGGATTTGGTATTGGAGGATTAAAAATAAAATTTTTCATTCTCTATCGATCTCCGCTACTTTGATCGCACTTGGATGATAAAATAAACAATGCTATTTTCGACAATATATATATATATATTAGGGTGGTCGTTGAATGGTTTTTTTTTTTGAAATTTCAATGTTGAATGGTCGTAGATTGGCTTTAAATATAAGAAAAACAAAGCTCTAATTTTTTCAGATTTTTATTTCGAGCCTCGAGTCTCCCTGCTGGCTCGTGATTTTTTTCTTAATTAGAAAAATACGGAATTTTACGATTTCTGGGATCTCGCCTATCGACAGTGGTTTCGGATAGGAAATATCCTCGGGATTATGGAAAAAAATAATTTTAAAAATCCCAATTGCGCGCAGAGTTGTTAAAAATCGATTTTAATTCAAAAAAATCGCGAAAATTCAATTTTTTTTCAATATTCGGGTAGAACTCGTGAAAAAAAAGTCCCTAGAAAAAAAATCGATATCTTCGACGTTTTCGAGATATTAATTTTTTATTTTTCGGATTTTGAAGTTTATTTTTTTAATTTTTGATATAATATGATTTTTAATGTCAAGATTTTTACTTTACTACTCCTCAATCAAGAAATTTCATTCTCAGATTTGAAATTGATGACGAATTTTTGAAGATGTGCAAATTATCAACAAAAAGACTATTGTGAAACATTTGAAAATGATAAATAACTTGGCGGAAAAAGAGGTTCATGTGTTTTCTTAATAACAACGATTTTTTGACAAGAAACGAAGACCAAATAATGTGCGTGCTGAAAATTTTCTCTGAATATCGGAAAATGTTTCCTGATGCAAAAAAAAGAAACGATTACAAAACAATTTTAATTCTGTATGGTCAACTCTTTTTTTTTCATTCTTTGAATAAACAATATTCGTTGAAACTTTGCAAGTTTTAGACTTCCAGATTATTCTGAAATTTCTTTACCATTGATCATTGATTTTCTCAAAATGTTTTCCTTAAGGTAGTTCTATCGCTGCAGACTAGTCAATTAGCTATAAATGTCTAAATGATGATTCCTAAAAATATTGGATATATGGGTTAAAATTAATAAATATTAAATAAGCTTACCCAGGTGAATAAAATTAATCAACGGTTTATTATAAATAATTATGTAACTAGTAAAATAGTAATTGCAACGACTCAAGTATTACTAGATCTCGTATGATATTTACGTGTGGCAACGTTGCGTTTTCTTTCTCTTTTCATTCTCGTGCCCTCTCACTCTCTCGCCCGCTCTATTGACGTTGACGCGGAGAGGTTATGTTGTTCGACTTGTCAAATACCGCTTTCGTTTCGATATCGCGTTGCCACATTTTTTCACCGTCACGACATTATGCCATAAGTTGTGTATCACTACCCGGATGCTCGTATTAAAATCAGTATAGCTTAAAAAATTGGTCGACAATCATATTTTTTTTTAGGCCCGTTAGATTTTTACGTGTTTAATGAATCTAAGTCTCGTTTTTTGTAAGAATCTTTTGGATTTTCGATAAGATATATCGTTTTAAAGTGACCGGAAATCGGTTCTTCTATATGCCGAAGCAAATTTGCCTTGAGGAACTGGCATTTTCAAGTATTAATTTCTCCGTAATTAGGTCGATAAGGGTCATTGACGTTTCGCGAAATGAATAAATATATTAAAATTGAAGATATAAAAAAAAAAAAATTTAAATCTTATGGATTAGTTACCACGATAGAACTACCTTAAAAAGAAAAAAAAAATTATCGAAAATTCGTACTCAATTTTTGAGCACTAGAATGGAATTCCTCGCGCATTCTTCTTCCTGTACAATCGAAAATAACGACGATTCGAAATTCAAGGAAGATAAAAAAAAAGTACAAAATACGACGTCGGGTAGCTTAAAAAATGATTAAAAAATAATATAATAAATCAAAACACCCACGACTCGTGTGGAATTTACGATCTACAGGGAGACCGAGGGCTGAGAATAAAAATTAAAAAAAATTAGAGAGCAATTTTTTTTACATTTGAAGCCGATTTATGACCATCCAACATGATCTTCGATTTAACGACCATCCTAATATATATATATATATATATATATATATTTTCTTAGGCACAATTGGTACGAAAAAAAAAATCGTTTGTATAAAATGGGATTGGGATTGGGCATCGTACAATTCGACAATTAGACCACTGTCTATTTTGATAAATCGAGAAAATTCGATCGTCAATCGCTGAATTTGATCGTGAGGAAAGCGTGCATGTAGTCGTATACAACGAGCATGATCGCTCCGCCCGGACCGAGGCGTAAAACTTTTGGTAAAAGCCCTTTGTAAAGCGCCGTGAACCTAAAACAGAATTTTTTTTTTCATACAATGTACAGGAATTATTTGTTATTTTAGTTTAAAATTGAAAAAAAAAAAACAAAAAAAAACAAAATTCTCTCCTTTCGGAATACGCGTACCCTTCCCTTCGATAAACAATGGACAAGGTCGTTATTGTTCCATTGTAATGAATCGTTCCTTGAGGTCCTTGAATTCGACTCTTGGCCACGTCGAATGGAATATTCAAGCACGAAGCTGCCGTTCCCGCCGTAAAACCAATGGCAATCTGACGAAAATACGGAAAATTTTTTTTTTTTTCTAACCTATAATATCTTCATTCGATTGCAGACTATATATAGTCTGCAATCGAAGTCGAGTCGCGCGCGGAATAGCTCTTCCGCGTGCGACTCGAGTTTTCCGGACGAATCTTATTACCTTGGTAAAGAATTCTAGCCAGGGATCTTCGTTAACGGGTACGAAACCCTTGACCGAATGATAAAAACCAAAGTAGAAACAATTGAAGATACCGTTTCGCATTACGGTGGCGGAGAGCCCTTTGTTGAGACCGTTAAGACCGAGGCCTTTGGCTCTCACGATCTCGCGCGTAACCGCAAACGTCGATGGGCTCTCCTTAACTTTTTTACGATTCGATTGCAACTGAACTTTTATAACTTCGAACGGATTTACCAGTACACCCTCCGTTACGCCGGCGCAAAATCCGGACAGTGCGAATGTCTGAAATCGTGAAAAGTACGATTATTTTACTCTTACCCTTTGGAAAGAAAAAAAAAGAAATAATTAATGCAATATGTGAATGAGAATTTCCTTACCAGAGGCGTGGGCGAATTTGCGCCGAACAAAAAAAATTGTTTGTACTGTTCGAAGGTGAAAAACTGGACAGAAAAGCCGGAGAAATTTAATTATTTTTTTTTATATTCGATCGTACGAATATTATATGCGTCTATTGGACGTATAAGTCTCACTTTGACCGCGCGTTTTGGTGTTTCGACGATAATGGGCGGGATTATTCCCTTCCAGAAAGCTCCTAAACCTTCGCTCCTGTACATTTTCATCATGCAATCACGAATTCCTGGGAAAATGATTAACTAAGTTGAGACGAAGTAAATCAGCTTCATGGATATTTGGAGAAAAAAAAATGAAAAATTGAGTAAATCAATTTTTTTTTTTGTAATTTTTACTCATTAAGCTCTGCGTTACAATTGGAAAGTTTCAAGTCCATCCACTGATCATTTTCATAGAGTTATCGTTCGAAAAAAATTGAAGCGTGCATCTTGAAGCCAAAATACATTTTTTTTATACCTTGTTCGATGCAATTAAAAAAAAAAAAAAATTAATTTCCCCTGAAAAATTTCGAAAAAAAGAAGTTACTTTCGAATATTGAGAATCGAATTCGACAGATTTTTCTCTTCAAAAAAGTTTCCGAGCTCAATCCCAAAAAATGATGAAAACTCCATTTGATTCGATTGATTTTAAACGTTGATAATAATTTTATGGCATGATTATTGTTCAACAATTTTTTGTTTTTTTTTCCTTCAATGTCCCAAAACTTGAATCTTTGACTTATCGCTGGAAAGCTAATACATCCTTGAAGGAAAGCAAAAAAAAAAATGCTTTTCTGTGCACCTGTGTAGTATAACGGATCAAAGCCTGAGCTGGGCTTGACTTGCAACTGAAATCGTGTTTTGACGAGATCCATAGGATGCATAACGCATACTTCCACAAAACCAGCAGAGCCTCCCGCGCCAATTTGTATCGCGGCCTGCTTCAGCAGACCGTTGTAGGTTTCCGTTGTCCGATGAGCCATATTACTTGAATTATCTCGATTATTAATTGAATTATCTCGATTATTTATCGCCGCTGACTATCGGATAATATCTTCGATATATATATATATTTTTTTTTTTAAATACCAAACTCCGATGTAAAAAAAAAAAGAAGATATTCGAAATCCAGCAAAATAATTTCCTTTGCCACGAAGAACTATAACGCACCCATATAAATTGTTCTTGTAATCATTTGACACGGAAAAAAAAAAAAAAATTTGTCAATTTATTCTACATACATATATATATGACCTCGATACATTTCGTCGTTTTTCTTTCACTCGTCACGAGTTCTAAAAAAGAACCGCGCACCGATTCTCGATATTTACGCGCAACAAAACCGTTTCATATTCATAAAATTTTTTTTTTTTTACATAACTTCACAATTGACGAGAGTCGAACATTCTTCACATATTTAAAGATGTATATAGCACAGAATGAATTTACGAAGGTGTACAAAAATATTGGGTAATATATTTGGAGCAAAAAAGACAGAGTACGAAGAATGGGATAATAAATGAATGGCCTGCTCTCGGCTGACACCGCCGGGCACACGCGCTTTGTTGTTTCGCGAGCTTAGGGTATCGCCCGGATGAACGAGAGAATGAAAATCTATTTTTGAAACCATAAAAATTCTAACCTCCCGGCTTTTAGCGGTTCAATGAGATTCATAGAAGAGAGCAGAAGAGGCATGCGAGCAGAGAAGATGAATGATTAATGTTAAAAATATCTCTGTTAAATGTGTACTACTTACACGATACGTGATCTCGATAATTACACGATCGATGAAAAATTATCTTCTTTTATGATCGAACGATATGTAAATACATTATTATTGATATAAATATCCTGCTCTGTAAAAATTGCACAGATAAATATGCATTATCTTGTAATCGCAATCATTTATGATAATAATAATTGCTCGATGTATTCAATATTATACACGCGAGAATGTCTGTCAGCTGCTCTCGGACATATGCGATGTACGTTTATCATATGACGGTTAACTTCTATAATAATTTCTTCAATACGCGCTCTCAGTTATCCAATCCCAAGCCAATCTGAATTCCAAATTTATTTATCTTATCTCTGGTACGATGAATGTGCGCATATATAATAAAAACCCAAACAAGTCATTCAGTCATTCAAAATTATATAATTATATACATATATTCTACTTGCTATCGTGTCGTTATCAAATTTTTTTTAACAAATATGACAGCAGACTACTGCACTCTTCTGTCAACGGTAAAGTACGCGTTGACACAAAACACAATATATCACAATATAGAGCAGTGTTATTGTCTCTCTCCGTTTCAGAATTACACGGGGATGAGACGATAAGATCGCATGTGAGATAGCGATTAAATAACAGAAGTATACGATCTACGATACGTCCAAGCAGGCACGAAAATGTGCCGAGTAATCGTCAAATCGTACGAGTGATATATATATGTGTCGCTGGATATATATATATATATATATATATATATATATATGATTCTTGTGTGGAAAGCGAGAGAGATATCGGGAGATACATACATGCACATTATCGTGACTGCGGAAAATTTGCATTTTATTATCCTGTTTTCTTCTTTTGGAAATATACGTGCAATTATACATAAGCATATAAAACTTAATTAGCTGTTTGGATATTTTTTTAGGTTGAAAAAAATAGTTAAAAATTTTAAAAAATTTAATGGTTGAAAATAAAAAAAAATTACAGATTTTCAATTTAGTTATTATATAGAGCATATAACAAAAATGTCGAGGTTAAACGTGTGGGCGATAATGGATGGAATGCCCCATATATAGTTTAGCGGGAAACCTTGAATCGTTATCTCAGTCAGCCATGTCATGATGACTGCGAAAAATTTGTCATATAAGACAATCGTCCACTCTTTCTTGGACGTTGAAAGGGCCGTTTGTGTTTCCCGTGCCTCGTCCCCTCTTCCGCGTTTAATGATTCTCCACTCTACGCCATCGTTTCGGTTAGTTTAGTTCCTTCTCGGCTGCGCGTCAAAGATGGAAGTGAGGCAACGAAAGGTAAAAACGTTATTTAAGTAGAAAAAAAAATCTCGTTTTCGCTCCATATATAAGCTTTATTGTTTCTCGCGTTTTGTTTTGAGCAGACAGGAAAGAATAACGAATCGTCGACGATTGCGCTCATTAACTTTTCTGTTTTTTTTTTTCTAATCGATCGCTCAAAGGTCCATAAAGTTGCAATAACACACTTTTATCATCAGTAGCAAACTTGTCGCGAGGGAAAAAGAGAGTTAAAAGTGAGCATGTAACTTTTATTTCGACCATTCGCGGGTAACACGTGACCGATTAGTCGTGGCACTGGCGGGACATCTTTTGTTTACTTATTGTGTTTTCCTCTTCTAAAAGTGGATCTTGCTCTCTTTTTTTGTTTGTTTGTTTTGTTTTTGCAATCTTCAATTCACTCGTGTCAAAAGACTTTGCCTCTAATTATTGATATTGGCTAGATGCAATATTCGCTTGTGAGTGTGTAGATATATATATATATATATATACATAACGTTCTGTGTGTGTGTGTTAACTACAGCTTTATTACTTTTACGACGGTTAAAAAGGTTATTCAGAATATTCTGCGATACGCTTTCAACATTAACCTCAACATTCATATGCCTAATCTTATCATTCATTCAAGATAACAGATAACACTATACTCAATTCACTCTTTACATTGCGAGAGCTTTCAATCGTTCAATTATTTTGCTATAAAAACCGTTTTTCCGCACTTCATTTGTCCGATATATATTTCAGAACAAATATCGATGATTCGCATTTTCGTTGAAAACATTGAAAATTTTCCTAATTTTAGTTAAATCTGTTATAAATTCGTCTTACGCAAATATTTTTTTCGGAAAATCGTAATTTAGCTAAAATATTAAAAAAAAAAAAAATCTAAATCCGCTGCGCCGCCGTTTGACCGGTCAGTCCAAAACTTGCTAAATGCATAGAAAAATTTCTAATCGCAGATTTCTCATATTTTTTTTTATATTTTTATCGTTTTTTTTTTTTTAATATTTTTTTTCAAAATATATTACGAATATATTCGTTTATTTAGTTGAACACGCAAGATGATACAGGTCAGCGGCAAGAATTGGTATCCCGTCCGAAGGAAATTAGCAAGGCTTACTTTGCGATAATTCTTGTACTGGGAGCCCTCTTTTTGGGTTACATAGCAATAGCCAATGATCTAAAGCCGATTAGAATGGGAACATCGGCACTGGACAATTTAGCTTATTCCTTCAATCTACAAAAATCATTCTACGTCGTGATCATAGACGCGGGATCGACGGGTAGCAGATTATTAGCTTTCACCTTTCATTCAACCCTCATAAATGGCAATCTCGTTCTCGATAACGAGCTCTATACGCACGTAAAGCCGGGCCTCAGCGCGTTCGCCAATGATCCCAAAAAAGGCGCCGAGAGCCTGGCGGGTCTTTTGGACAAAGCCAAAGGCGTCATACCCAGAGAAGAATGGTCGAGTACGCCTCTCGCTATGAGAGCTACCGCCGGTCTGAGACTGCTACCCGAGGACAAAGCCAATGGCTTGCTCGACGAATGCAAAAAACTCTTTGAGAGCTCGGGTTTTCGCGTTACGAAAAATTCCGTCTCGATAATGGAGGGCAAGGACGAGGGAATATTCGCCTGGTTTACGGTCAATTTTCTCTTCGATCGTTTCTCCTCTCGTGTCAGCGCCGACGGTACGGTAGCCGCTCTCGATCTGGGCGGCGGCTCCACTCAAGTTACCTTCGCGCCGAGCAAAGATCACGCCGCCCGGCTGGACAAACATATCTACGCTATAAACGCATTCGGTCGTAACATGAGCATCTATACTCACAGTTATCTGGGAATGGGTCTCATGGCTGCGAGAAAAGAAATTCTCACTAATGGTATGAATCTTAAGAATCATAAGCCCGACGAACGAATAAAAATTAATTCGGAATGCGTTAATCCGATCATATCGAGAGAATGGAATTACGGTGGACAAAATTATATCGTCAAGGGTCCGATAAATCCGTCGCACAAGATCGTTAAGACGCAGAATTACGCGGGTACGGACGAGAAGAGACCGATCGTACGTTTCTCCGTTTGCAAGAAAATCATCGCCGATTACATCGGCACGATTCGGAATAAACCTACGGGCCTTAAGGATCACGAAGTTTATGCGTTCTCGTATTATTTCGACAGAGCCACCGAGGTGAGACTCGGAAATTTTCGGTCAATTATTCGTTGCACGACGTTGGGGAAAAAAAAAAACGTTAAATTTTCCGTACTTCCGGTAATTCCGACTTTGAAGATTGAGCGGGCAATAATGAAATTATTTTATATTTTAACCCTTTAACAGCTGAGCTTTTTTTTTGGAGCGTTTGGCAAAGTTGGTACATGGTGAATCTGAATTCACGAGTAGCCGATGTGAGAAAAAAAATTATTCCAGAATTTTGCTACCCCCGGAAACTACCCCCAAATGAAAAAAACCACCCCGATCGCTTGAAAACAACTTAATTTCATTTCTCATCGTTCATTTTTGCCGGAAATTGAGGAAAAGTCATTCCGGAACACGTAGTGGGATTCCGAAGAACTTACGGATCAATTAACCCTTATAAACTACCCCTAAATTGAGAGAAATTCACCTCCCAATGGATAAAATGTTATCATCTAATTTTTCCGTTATTTTATCCCGATCTGAATCGAAATATCGAGTGTTCCAGAACGCATGAGCATATTTTGAAGGACTTACGGATAATTCCAGCCCTTATGAACAATTTCGATGTTTCGTTACTGTTGGGGGTAGTTTTCGATTCAAGATTTTCTTGCTACAAATTTTTCATGCGCTTTCAAAAATTTATACGAACTGAACCTCAATAAAAGTGCATTTTCAGGCGCATCACCACTGCCAGGGTCGGTTTTTGATCTTTTATTACCGTTAGGGGTAGTTTTTGATTCGGATGTTCTTGATACATATTTTCCATGCCTTTTCGAAAATATATATGAACTGAACATCAATGGAAGTGCATTTTTGGGTGTATCACCATTTATAGGGGTGGTTTTCCATGTTTCGTTACCGTCAGGGCTAGTTTTTCATTCGGATATTCTTGCTACAAATTTTTCATGCGCTTTCAAAAATTTATACGAACTGAACATCAATAAAAGCGCATTTTCAGGCGCATCACCACCGCCAGGGGCGGTTTTTGATCTTTTATTACTGTTAAGGGTAGTTTCTGATTCGAATGTCCTTGATACACATTTTCCATGCGTTTTAGAAAATATATATGAACTGAACATCAATGGAAGTGCATTTTTGGGCGTATCGCCATTTATAGGGGTGGTTTTCGATTTTTCGTTACTGTTAGGGGTAGTTTTCCATTCGGATATTCTTGCTACAAATTTTTCATTCGCTTTCAAAAATTTATACGAACTGAACCTCAATAAAAGTGCATTTTCAGGCGCATCACCACTGCCAGGGTCGGTTTTTGATCTTTTATTACCGTTAGGGGTAGTTTTTGATTCGGATGTTCTTGATACATATTTTCCATGCCTTTTCGAAAATATATATGAACTGAACATCAATCGAAGTGCATTTTTAGGCGTATCACCATTTATAGGGGTGGTTTTCGATGTTTCGTTACCGTCAGGGGTAGTTTTCCATTCGGATATTCTTGCTACAAATTTTTCATGTGTTTTCAAAAGTTTATACGAACTGAACATCAATAAAAGTGCATTTTCAGGCGCATCACTACCGCTAGGGGCAGTTTTTGATCTTTTATTACCGTTAGGGGTAGTTTTTGATTCGGATGTTCTTGATACATATTTTCCATGCGTTTTCAAAAATATATATGAACTGAACATCAATGGAAGTGCATTTTTGGGCGTATCACCATTTATAGGGGTGGTTTTCGATGTTTCGTTACTGTTAGGGGTAGTTTTCCATTCGGATATTCTTGCTACAAATTTTTCATGCCTTTTCAAAAATATCTATCAACTGAACATCAATGAAAGTGCATTACTGGGCGTATCACCATTGCCTAGGGTTGGTTATCGATATTTTATTACCGTTAGGGGTAGTTTTTGATTCGGATGTTCTTGATACATATTTTCCATGCCTTTTCGAAAAAATATATGAACTGAACATCAATCGAAGTGCATTTTTGGGCGTATCACCATTTATAGGGGTGGTTTTCGATGTTTCGTTACCGTCAGGGGTAGTTTTCCATCCGGATATTCTTGCTACAAATTTTTCATGTGTTTTCAAAAGTTTATACGAACTGAACATCAATAAAAGTGCATTTTCAGGCGCATCACCACTGCCAGGGGTGGTTTTTGATCTTTTATAACTGTTAGGGGTAGTTTCTGATTCGAATGTCCTTGATACACATTTTCCATGCCTTTCCGAAAATATATATGAACTGAACATCAATGGAAGTGCATTTTTGGGCGTATCGCCATTTATAGGGGTGGTTTTCGATCTTTTATTACCGTTAGGGGTAGTTTTTGATTCGAATGTCCTTGATACATATTTTCCATGCCTTTTTGAAAATATATATGAACTGAAAATCAATGGAAGTGCATTTCTGGGTGTATCGCCATTTTGTAGGGGTGGTTTTCGATGTTTCGTTACCGTCAGGGGTAGTTTTCCATTCGGATATTCTTGCTACAAATTTTTCATGCGCTTTCAAAAATTTATACGAACTGAACATCAATAAAAGTGCATTTTCCGGCGCATCACCACCGCTAGGGGCGATTTTTGAATTTTTGTTACTTTTAGGGGTAGTTTTTGATTCAGATGTTCTTGATACACATTTTCCATGCGTTTTCAAAAATATATATGAACTGAACATCAATGGAAGTGCATTTTTGGGCGTATCGCCATTTATAGGGGTGGTTTTCGATGTTTCGTTACCGTCAGGGGTAGTTTTCCATTCGGATATTCTTGCTACAAATTTTTCATGCGCTTTCAAAAATTTATACGAACTGAACATCAATAAAAGTGCATTTTCCGGCGCATCACCACCGCTAGGGGCGATTTTTTAATTTTTGTTACTTTTAGGGGTAGTTTCTGATTCGAATGTCCTTGATACACATTTTCCATGCCTTTTCGAAAATATATATGAACTGAACATCAATGGAAGTGCATTTTTGGGCGTATCACCATTTATAGGGGTGGTTTTCGACGTTTCGTTACCGTCAGGGGCAATTTTCCATTCGGATATTCTTGCTACAAATTTTTCATGTGTTTTCAAAAATATTTATCAACTGAACATCAATGAAAGTGCATTATTGGGCGTATCACCATTGCCCAGGGGTGGTTATCGATATTTTATTGCTGTTAGGGGTGGTTTTTGGTCCGGAACTTTTTTCTACTTTTCGATGTTATTTCAAAGCGCATACTTGAGATCGCGACTCTAAAAAAAATTTTGCCTTACAAGTTATGCTAATTTCTCATTTTTTTTTCGCAATTTTCGCACTTTTCGACAGGGTGTAAAACTGAAGGGGTGCAACCCTTGCGTTCGCTGAATTTTTCATGATTAGATGCATCATTCATCTTTAAAATGCGACCTTTACGAGGTCGATGTGTTAATTTTTCTGGATGTTACGATTTTTCAAAGTAGGTGGGAAGTTACGTGTCCCACCAGCCGTTAAAGGGTTGAAGAAAGAGTTTCCATTATTCAATACTTTCCAGAGTAGTTTTGTATTCGTAACTTTTAATTTGTTTTTTTTTTCTTTTTTTTTTTTAATTTTTTACCGTTTCGCCCTTCAGGTTGGATTGATTGATCCGCATACCGGTGGAATTGTCAGCGTGGATGCTTTTCACAAGGCGGCGATGGCTGCCTGCGAAGATCCCAACACGGAGCAGCCATTCATGTGCCTGGATCTGACGTTCATTTCCGTTTTACTCCAAGATGGATTCGGCCTCGATCCAAGCACCAAGTTATCGGTAAGTATATATCTCGATATATAATTTATATCTCTGATATCGATTTATCGAATTCTCAATGATGTATCATTTTTTTTTTTTTTTATTTTATTTTTTTTCTTTCGCTTAGCTCTACAAAAAGTTCAACGGTCATGAGCTCAGTTGGGCTCTGGGTGCTGCCTTTAGTCTTCTCGAAAAAGATTTTTAATAGCAAATTTTTTTTTTTCATACAAGGAAGATTTATTTTTGTAGGACAATTCGACTACGAGCGCAGCATGAACATCGTCGTGCTGTGTGGGTCGCTAGAAAATTTTATTAATACAAAAAGAACTAGATAAAAAAATTAAAAAATCAACGCATCGTACATGAATATTTGACGTATGTATTATTAGCCGTACGGAAGAATAAGAAGTCAATGGAATTGAGTACATGTCGACAGAGTATAAAAATATGGATGAAAATATGACAAAAGCCCATATGGCGTGTGATAACTACGATATATGACTTATTTCAGCATTTTTTGTACAAAATTGTGCACAAAAATTTAACTACGTATATACTTATTACGTAGTAAGCAAAATGTTCATCGTGTAAATAGCTTTACGGTAAAGTACGGATTTTTTAAATGAAATAACGACGGTAATGATATTTGCCGATGTAATAAACGCTACATTGCAATGTTTTAACAGGAGACATCGATTTTTAGTGCCTTTTAAGAAAAATGTGCTTTTTATAATAAAATTCAAGAAAAAAATTAACTGGTCTCATGTCTATATGCATATATTTAACGATATTTCAGCCAAATTACAGTATAGTCGACTGCAGCGAGTGTATTAAAATTTTTAAATAATTGTAATTCTTTGACCGATAATCGAAAGTCATATTGGCGTTCGGAAGAATTCGAATTTGTTTTTTTTTTAATAAATCACTCAAATTGCGGGAAAAAATCGTGCCCATAAAGATATATATACATATTGTTATGAATATAACAAATATATATAATTTAAATGGACAAAAAGCATTGAAAAGCCAATAAATTCAAAAAAATATTCGAAAATTATTGAAAAATATAGTAAAAATAAATTTTGACCTCTTCAAAACTGATGAAAACATTTTTTTTCACCAATGTAAAAAATTTTCTATCTGAATAGGTCAGAACAGTAGTAGAATCAACAATATTTAATGAGGTAATGATTGAAGTAAGGGAAAAAAAAATTAAAGTCTAAAAAGTGCAAAAATTCCATCTTAATCAAATAGGAAAAGTATCGCCATTCAGGCAGGGGTTAATGGCACTTAAATTTTGTTTTTCTTTCCATAATTGTTTTTAAGCTATAAACTAATGATTTGGACCATATCCAAGTGAAAAAAGTCAATTTGGGAAATAATGGATACCCTAATGTATATATATAGATATCGAAAGAGGGCGCGAGGACGCGCAACGAAGAAGAAGAAGAAGAAGAAGAAAAGGTACTTTATGGAAATTTGAAATTCATTTAGCATGTTTTGGTAAGAAAAAAAGTAGCTACTATCGTGCGATCGGTAATTTCGTATTCGAGAGGAACTATTGTGGGTGACCTTTGACCGCGCGAGCAAGTAGGCGTTAGTTATTTCATCGTTATAATAAACATTGGAAGGCGTCGCGGCGATTTACGCGCTCTTTCGATGCTTTCGCGTACAACGACGCGTTCTCCAAAAAGAGTCGTTGACGCAGATTTACCGCGCGCGCATGTCGTTATTTTTTTTCAAATAAAGCTATAAAAAAATAAACGACTATCGAGATATAATACGCACAAATAAGTAGTCATGATATAATATACCGAAATGTCGTATAGAGAGAAAATCGAGTTTTGCCACAATCAGGCGGTAAAAATTCCTTCGAACTTATAATAATAATCAATACATTATAAAAGGAGCCGAGTTTTACGGTTGAAAGAGAGAGAGAGGATGCGAAGAAGTGTGCGGTATGACCGTGTGAGACCTTTGCGTGGTGTTCGTATCTCCGTTCGTGTTAACCTAACTCGATCCGAGAATATGATGCGGGGGAGTCAAGGCGACATACCGAGACGATGTCATAGATAATACAACTTTTTTTTTTTTTTCTCTTCATGACCCGCCGTCGCGCGCGAATATATTAGTGTTAATCCACCTTTGAGACAAGTCAATGAAAAAAAATTCATTCGAATAAATGATCGCAACAACAAGACTGTTGACAACTGGGTCCGCGGTTAGTGCAGTAGTTTCCCGTAACGTTCACATCGCTGCGATTCTCCGAGAATTCAAGGTAAATAACACGTATTTTCGTGATAACTCGTGCATTTTTTTTTTTTTCTTTTTTGTTTTTCATAAATAAAACACGCATTAACGTTCCAATGATCGGTGTTTTAATCATTTTCACGTTCGAAAAAAAAAAAATGACTGTTTTCCTTTTTGCTGTGCACCAATTTCTCAGCTTTATAACGAAGAGATTTGAAATTTGAATCGCGAGTTTATTTGTAAAACGATATACAAGACAAAACAAAATATCTTTTTACGTCTCGGTGTTTATTTCATCGTTTGTATTCCCTGCTTATCTTATCTCCGTTTGAGAGTGTCTTTGAATCAACCTGCCGTATCTTCGATACGTTTCGTGCATATTTGTCGTTTCGCATATTATATCAATCATATTAAAATATTCGTACTCGTGAATGCAAAGATTGTCGGGCCGAACGGAGCGTCATCGCACGGGCGTTCGATTCTCCGAAAACTTCGTAAAATCACGTCGATAGGAAATTTTTCAATAACAACGAGCTCAAACGATTCTATGCCGTGTCGAGCCGTTCCGAGTGTTTCAAAGCCAACACAGATGGAACCGTCCTCCGACGTTTGCGACGTACAAAAAAATTTATCCCTCGCCGTTTGCGACTTGACGAGTCATTCGAGCGATAATTCCGCTCCGTCGGACGAAAATTTGGGAATAAATATTGTCGATGAGGCGGACGTCGAAGCGACGATGGGAGGACAAAAATTTCGAAAAGCTTCGATGAACAAACAAAAGTACAGGTCCATGAGGCCCTGGAGGCCGTTCGGCTCGGGTGAGATCGACGACGAATCGAATCGCCTCGATTCGTTTTACCGAAGAATTCCAATTTTTTTTTTTTGTTTTGTTTTTTTCTCTCTCTCTTTGGGTTTCAGCCGCGACGGCCGTGAATTCGGAGACACATTTTCTCGTGAAAATCCTGTCTTACAATATTTTGGCGCAAAATTTGTTGGATAATCACAGATATCTGTACACGCAGCACAATAAGGAGGCGCTGAATTGGGAAAGAAGAATTGTACTTTTGCAGCAGGAAATACTGAGGACCGAGGCTAATGTCCGTTGAAAGTATTAAAAATTGCGAGAATTAATGGATGAATTTTTGAATTTTCGCCGATGAATCGTGACGTTATTATCGATCGATTCGCAGGTGATATGCCTTCAGGAGATGCTGATCGATCATTTGGAGGAATTTTTGGTGGTTTTCGAGAAGGCCGGCTACGATTATCTTTACAAAAGGCGCACCAACGACAAAAAGGACGGTTTGCTGCTTCTCTATCGGGCGAATCAGCTGAAACTCGTGGAACACGCGAAAGTCGAGCTTTATCAGCCGAACATCGATATTCTAAATCGCGACAATGTCGCTATAGTTGCGAAATTTTCACTAATCGAATGTCCCGCGACACATTTTATCGTATCGACGACTCACTTGCTCTACAATCCGAGACGCGAGGACGTCAGACTAGCCCAGACGCAATTATTGTTCGCCGAGCTCGATAGGCTCGCTTTTATAAAATTTACCAAGTAAGAGCGAATATTCACGCTTAAATTTGTCTCTCCGTGGAGAAAAAAAATTCCCCCAATTCACGTTTGGCAAAAAGTATCTTTTGCCGAGGAAAAAAAAAAAAAAAAATTCACATTTATCATCAGGAATGGTCCGCGTTATCATCCGATCATCCTGTCCGGTGATTTTAATCTGCAACCGCAGACCGGAGTTTATAAATTCATAACGGAGGGAAGTTTCGAGTTCAGGGGACGAGGTCGCGATCTTCAATCCGTGCCTTACTGCGGTCTTGGCAATTCGCTGATACCGCCGTCTCTGCTCGTCACCGACGATTGCCAATATTACGATACATTGATAAAACGTTTTCGTGGAAACGGCGACGATACGACAATGGTAGATCCCATTTTTTCGTTCTTTTTTTTTTTTCCCCCTTCGTTCTACGTCGATTTTTGATTTTTCTTTGTTTTTTTTTTGTTTTTTTTTTCCCTCGAAATACAGCTCGACGATTTCAAGGAGCTAAAAGCGAGCTCGGACGAGCGCGAAAAAAGCAACAACGACGAAATGGAGGACAAGGTCGATACGCGAACGCTCGAATATCAGAATGTAAAAATAGCCGAAGGGCGGTACGCAAAATTTTCGTCCGGTTCGCTGGCTCATCCGTTTGGCTTGAGGAGCTTGTATTGTCACGAGAATAACGACGGCGAGCCGGAAGCTACGACGTATCAGGATAAATGGGTCACGGTCGATTATATATTTTATAGCGGCTTCGAGCCCGTCTCGAAGTACAATTTGCCGAGCGTCAGCGAGTGCGAGAATCTTCCGACGATACCAAACGGCGTCGTTGGCAGCGATCATCTCTGTCTCGGTGGGAGCTTCAAATTGAAAAAGACGAAACGATGAGAATACGATGGTATAAGAAGATCGGAACGATGAATCTTGAAGCTGTGTACATAAGAAAAACGAAGAGCTATGTCTCGAATAAATTGATCTTGAAAATTTCATTGGAAAGAGGAAAAAAACAAAATTATTTTGTCTCTGCGTCTTTGTTTTTTTTTTTTTTTTCGTTACAAAAGAAAACGTTACAAAGAGCCTTGGGCAATGATAAAATAATTATTTATTTATTTATTTTTTTATTTATTTATTCAACGAGAAAAACCCTTTTACATTATCGCGTTATTATATCGAGGGCTTAGGACCAGAAAGGCGTAACCCACAAAAAACGGACTATACTGCCATAAGGGCGTATCCCCAACTTTAACACGGAAGTTCCATATGAGCAAAATAAATCAGCCTACAGTCAGAAGGGCGTAAGCTACAATACTGCCAGAAAGGCGTAACTTGCAAAGAAAAGAAAAAAGTGGCTTACGCCCGTCTGGCAGATCAGTGATCATTTTTTTCCCGGATTTACATCGCCTGCTTACAGCCAGAAGGGCGTAACCCTCTTTTTATTTTTCGTGGCTTACGCCTTTCCGGCGGATAACCGCGGTCAGATTTTTCCGAATTTCGATCGCCCGCTTACTGCCAGAAGGGCGTTACCCCAAAAAAATTGAAAACTTGATGCGTGTAAGATTTACTAACCAGATGTGTACATTAAGATTGCCGTTTTTGGAATTTGATAATCTTGTTACAGCCGGAAGGGCACGACTAGAAAGTCACCGTATGAAAAAAGTATATAATATTATTATATACTTTTATTATGAAAAAGTATATAATTATATAAATATGAATAATTATATAAATATAATATAATATATAAATATAAATATAATAAATATGAATAATTATATAAATATAATATAAAAGTATGAAAAAAGTATATAATATTATTATATACTTTTTTCATGCGGTGACTTTCTAATCGTGCCCTTTCCGGCTGTAACAAGGTTATCAAATTCCAAAAACGGCAATCTTACACACATCTATAGTAAGTAAATCTTACACACATCGCGTTTTCAATTTTTTTGGGGTAACGCCCTTCTGGCAGTAAGCAGGCGATCGAAATTTGGAAAAATCTGACCGCGGTTATCCGCCAGAAAGGCGTAAGCCACGAAAAATAAAAAACGAGGGTTACGCCCTTCTGGCTGTAAGCAGGCGATTTTCTGCCTTGATTGATCTGCCAGAAGGGCGTAAGTCACTTTTTTTTTTTTCTTTGCGGCCTTTCTGGCGCTATTGTAGTGGACTTACGTCCTTCTGGCTGTATGCTGATAAATTTTGCTCTTATGGAACTTCCGTGTTAGAGGTGGGGATACGCCCTTATGGCAGTAAGGTAATGAAAAGTCGAAAAACAGTGGGTTACGCCTTTTTGGTCCTGAGCCCTCGATATGCAAGTGGAACACTCGGGTAATGAAGATTAATATACAAAGATTAATAATAATATCCTGGTAGTACCCGACTAGTGTAGAAGTAATATTATCACTAATATTTGCGCAAAAGTTCAAAGTAAAACAGGTAGAGAAGTATGGAGCAGATTGAAACTAGCCGAATCGGAGCAGCAGATCCGAGACTGATGAGCGGAGAATCATATAATACGATAATTATAATTATACAAGTTTTAACGGTAGATAAATAATTTTTAGGATACTTTAGCATAGGGAGAGAAGTTGCGAACAAGCGGAAGAGCTTGGGCGATGCAAGCACGAAGCGGAAAGAATATGGGGACCTGGAGTCAATGTTCGATAAAAGGAATCTGTGTTATGTAAAGTGTGTATAATTGCGCTCTCGTGTACTAAAATTATAATAATAATGATAAGTATATAAATAATCTACTATTGTGTTCTCAATATAATATTTTTCGCAATACAATTCCAATATAATACAGTTCGTGCATAAAAGTTTTGAGAGGCGAGAATAAATGAGAAAGCTTTTTGTTCAATTTTAAGTTTCTACTTTGTTGGACCAAAAAATGTTCGATTTTTCATCAATTTTTTATGTGAAAAATATCAAATATAGAATGTTGATATTCGGTATGTTTACCAAGCGATCTTTATTGAACACAATAATATCTTTTAAAACTTGACAAAAATATAAAAATTGTATCGGCTCTCCGGTAATAATTTATCAAAAGAAATTATGCGGTACGTTATGAATATGAATTTAGAAAAAAAATATTATAAAAATTGTATCGGCTCTATTTGGCCAGTGCCCGTTGACGCTTTGGACTTTTCGTACTCGACGACGCAAGTTTTGGCGACGGAAAATTTTTTCCCTCGTGAGAGACACCGATTCCGGCAGAACGAGGCGAAATTTTGAAAATCCACTTGCAGCTCGACTTTGCCGCCGTTGGGACCAATCGCGTATTCGCATTTGAGCTTTTTCTCTCTTCCCCGCATACAACAATACAAGTATCTGTAATCCGTCGTGTACAAAGTACTCATGTCGATCAAATCGATGCTCAATTCGCGCCTGAGTACTCCCGTTAAGAACACATCGTCTATCCAAAAATAACCTTTACTTGCGTAACTCTGTCCAATTAGCCTCGTCGCTATTTCCCTACCAACGAGATACAACCAGCCTGACAAAAAATCCGGATATGTATCTTTGTCATATTCTTCGTACGTGACGTACCATTTGTTGGCCGGTTCCCGAATCGGCTTCATTCCCCTCAAAACATATCCGGCAAAGATTTCCTTGCTATTATTTTTCGATAAGGCTCTCAAATTCTCCACTATCTCGTACAAATTGATCACTATATCGTCGTCCTGCTTCATGATGTAACGACCATTAGTGCAACTCTCGGTAGCCCATCTCAGGCCCATCGAGTGCTTGTAAGTTAAATTGCGATAAGCCTCGTAAAAATTGCCCTGAACGATATCGCGAAAGCGTTCGGCCTCGTCGCGTATGGCCCCCTGAACGACGCCCAACTTTTTTTCGCTCGCTGCGTCGAGCATGCCAAGCAAAAACACCCTCGTTATTCCCAATTGTCGTAGAACTTCGTTCGAGTATGCGCGTCGAAGTGCACCGCGAGGAGCCGGATCGCCCGCGTACGATGTCACGATCCATGTTAAAAAAGTCGATTTGCAGCTCGACGGTCGAATTTTATATTCGAAATTTTCAAGATTGAGCAATTTTTTGCTACTAAAGTTCGCAATGACGTATGAATATTCTTTCGAAGAAATTAGACGCGACGATGGATCATTAGGGCGGCTGTTTCTTCCGATACTCCTTTCCACGATATGCACAAAAATCAACAGAGAGACGGTACACAAGACGAGAATTATGGCAAACTTGATAAATTGACTCATATTTATTCATCGTTCAAGTTTTATCGACATTTGCTCGATGATTTCGCGTATAACCGACATGAATAAAAGGTTCGTCTATTGGAAAAAGGTGGAGAAATTTAATAAAAATTGGACATGACTAATCATACAGGTGGGAGAAAGAGAGAGAGAGAGCGTCGCTTATAGCGGAGCGACAATGAGAGACGAAGAATGTGTTTCACATTCACGTCAATGACCCTTCCTATTAATAATATATTTTTGGGCTTTTCGATAAGAACGAAAATTCGTAAAAATAAAAACGATTGGGTGACCGTGCATAACCTCGGTTCACACTTATATCCCTCTCTCTCTCTCTCCACCACTTGTGAATGGTGTTGTGTTATTATTATTATTATGCGATATCAAATTTGACAGCCGCGACGCCGGGGCCAACGGGTATCAAAATAAACTCGTAAAAACTCAGCATGAAACATTAAATACGTGACTCGAACGGGGCTTCGACTCGAAGAATCAGAGATGCAAGAAATTTGTGAGGATATTCGTACTGCGATAGAGCACGGCCGGACCGATATAATAAGATCGCTCCTTGGTGCATGTACGTACACAAATTATCAAGTCCATAACCTCACTTTTTTCGTGCTTCACCGCCTACGACTCACTGGATAACCAGAATCTTATATATTTATCTCGGCTAAAAAGTAAAAGATGCGTGATTCCCTGCGTCCGTAATTTTATTTTCGATCAAACGAACAGGTGAAAATGGGAATAACGGAGAAGGTGTGACCAAAGATGAGATACTGAATCAACCTTTTCTCGAAGAGGGAACTTTTTTATCCTATGCCTCGAAGGTACATAGCGCATATTATCGAATTTGATATTTCCCCCTCCCCCCCCCCCCCCCCATGCATTACTTTGCTCTCAACTTTCTTTGCGCGCCTAAGCAGATAAATCAGGTAGACGTGGTCAGGACTTTGTTGAGCTGCGGCGCGAATCCGACGATAAAAAATGCCCACGGACATAACGCCGTGGATCTCGCGGCGAGCGAAGTTATACGCTTGATTTACGTCGAGGAGTTGTTACGAGCCACCGCTGCCTCCGAGTGAGTTATATCGGCCTTCGCATGGCGCATACTTACTCGCATATTTGGAATTTTTTTTCCATAGCACACTTATCTACATGCAAGCTTTATATTTGTTTCTCAGAGTCGACAGGGTCGAGCAGTTACTAGCCGCTGGAATTGATGTAAATTCCTGGGACTCGGAAGGAAGCAAAAATACTCCGCTGCATTGGGCAGCTTGCTACGGGAACAAAGAGATAGTGGGATGCCTCATAGGTAAATATTCAAAACTGGAAGTATGATCGATTTTACGACAGTAAAAAATAATAATACCAGTAATAATTGAATAATAAATAAATAATTATATAAAGTAATGATAAAAAAAAAAATAATAGCAGTACAGGAGCAATGTATCGCATAAAAAATGGGGAATGGGTGATACAAGGATATTTAAAAGGGTACAGAGCAGCTATCGCAAGATGGTACCAGGTGCGGATAGAACAACACCAATTTATATATGGAGAAGAGAATTGGGGAGTGCTTACGATGGAATATTTGATAAAAGAAAGAGTTTGGTACATTAGAGAGGCGATAAGAATGGAGGAGACAAGATGGCAAAAAATTTGCTTGTTGAAAGATCTAAGGGCGATCACAAACGGCGAATCGTCAAAATGGGGGAAGAATTTAGTTAAAGTTTCAAAAAATATGGAAATAGAATACCTAATAACGATGGTAGGGGAACGAAGAGATGTAGGAAGAATGGAAAAATGAATAAAACGAGGGGCTGGAAAACTTGAAAAAGGAAATTCTAAGGAGAAAAAAAAAAAAAATACTGGTCCGAAGAGGGGCTGAATGGTAGGGACAAAGAAATGCGGGCAATATAGGAAGGACGGAAGAGATAGGAGAGAAGGATTTGAAGCGCAGGCTATGCAAAGAAGAGGATGAGACGATGGAGCATTTTTTTGATATGTAAAAAAGGTAGAGAGTTAGTAACGGAGAAAGCAAGAAAGAATGCAGAGGGTTGGATGGAAGGAATTGACGAATGAGCAATTAAGGGAGAAATTATAAATATGCTGTGTGGGAAAAAAAGAAAATTTATTTTAGATTTAAAGGGAAATGGAGGAGGTTTATAAAAAAAATGAGTAAGGAGGAAGAGAAAGGAAGAATAAATGAAGATTTGGAGATAAACGATATGCATTTCAAGGCTATTGTTAGAAAATAAGTAAAGGAATATATATGCTGTTCTAAATTATGTTATTTCGTAAAAAAAAACTTGACAAATTTATGCAAATAAAACATTACTACCAATTGAACAAATAATAAAATAAATAAATAAAATAATAAGTTATGCGTATTACGTAATTTAGTAATATTGGTAAAAAAAATAATGGTAATCGCCGTTATGCAGTAATATTAGTAAAAAAAAAAAATAATATAGCGTCACGTTATTGCGTTTCTACAGACAGCGGTGCTGACGTTAATTCGGAAAACGGATGCGGGGCTACGCCTCTTCACGATGCCGTAAATCGTGGCGATCTCGCGATTTGCCAATGTTTGCTGCACGCCGGCGCCGATCCTCACATAAGAGCATTACAAGGGTTCGTAATTTTCCTCAATCACATTATTCCGAGATTTTTTTCCCCTCACGCTTCTCTGTTTATATATATATATATATATATATATATATATATATATATATATATATATATATATATATATATTATATGTATATATTATATATATAATATATATATAATATATATGAATAATATATATTATATATATATATAATATATATATATATATATATTTGATAACAGAACATTCGCTGGAAAAACTCCGTACGATTTATCACGCGGTAAGCCAGCTATACAATCGGCGATGCAGCGCCTCGCTTCGAATTCTACGATCAAAGAGAACGAAACGTTGCACAATGCTACCGTTGCATTCACGGATTCGAATTTTTGCCAAAAAAGCATGTCCGCGAATATGAGCCAATTGTCGATTGATTCGGCAAAATCTACCGATCCTCTGTACGATATCTCGATACGCGAATCGACCGTCGAGAGTCCGGTAAGATCGGCGCACGATAAAACGGGAATTTACAATCTCATATGGCCAGAGCCAAAGACAATTCTCGAATTGGGCAATATCTCACCACCGTTTATAGCCGGCAAGGAACTCTTCATATCCATCATTCAGGTTAGAGAAATTTCTCCGATTTTTTGCTCGGAATTTTTCATTTTCTTCTCTTAGCGGGTGGTTTTTTTTTTTTTTTAATTCTTTCTCATTTCAATCGTTTTGTCTCGTTATTAGGGTAGCGAGTCGATTCACGGAATTTTGGATGTATGGGAGATCAGCAGAACGCACCTGCTGGAGCTCGGTCACAATGTTAAGATCGGCGAAGTTCAGCCGGGCTCGGGACGAGCCATCGGCGACAATAGAATCGAGTGCATAGTAAACGAGAAGCTCTTCAACGTTGCGAACGGTTATCAGCTTCATATATCGCAAAATTCGATAAAAGTTAGCGCCGGAAGTCTCGCCGGTTTGCATTATGCCGTATGTACGTTCGTGCAGATATTGCGATTGAGCAAAAATTCGAATGCACCGGAAGTCTGCGAGATCGAGGCTGTGCTGATAAAGGACGAGCCGCGATTCATGCACAGAGCTATACTTCTGGATATCTCGCCGAGAGGCAGAATTCCGACCTTGGAATATCTCTTGCATACGATTGATCTTTGGTCGTCGTTCAAAATATCGCATCTGCATCTTTACTCGAGGCTATCGCCCAGCTGCGACTGGCAGCTTTGTTATTCACGATCGGAGATGGTCACGCTCGATCGTTACTGCAGGTATTTCCCCCCCATTATCTTCTAATTATGTAAATTATTCAATTTTTTTTTCTTCGGATAGCTCAAAAAATCGTGGAAAGTTTAAAAAAATTGACATATTTTTGCATATTTTTGATAAAATGTGAAATTATTTGCATATTTTTGATAAAATGAGAAATTATTTGCACATTTTTGATAAAATGATAAATTATTTGCATATTTTTGATAAAATGAGAAATTATTTGCATATTTTTGATAAAATGAGGAATTATTTGCATATTTTTGATAAAATGAGAAATTATTTGCATATTTTTGATGAAATGAGAAATTATTTGCATATTTTTGTTAAAATGAGAAATTATTTGCATATTTTTGATGAAATGAGAAATTATTTGCATATTTTTGTTAAAATGAGAAATTATTTGCATATTTTTGATAAAATGAGAAATTATTTGCATATTTTTGATAAAATGCGAAATTATTTGCATATTTTTGATAAAATGATAAATTATTTGCATATTTTTGATAAAATGAGAAATTATTTGCATATTTTTGATAAAATGAGAAATTATTTGCATATTTTTGATAAAATGAGAAATTATTTGCATATTTTTGATAAAATGAGAAATTATTTGCATATTTTTGATAAAATGAGAAATTATTTGCATATTTTTGATGAAATGAGAAATTATTTGCATATTTTTGATAAAATGAGAAATTATTTGCATATTTTTGATAAAATGAGGAATTATTTGCATATTTTTGATAATATGAGAAATTATTTGCATATTTTTGATAAAATGAGAAATTATTTGCATATTTTTGATGAAATGAGAAATTATTTGCATATTTTTGATAAAATGAGAAATTATTTGCATATTTTTGATAAAATGAGGAATTATTTGCATATTTTTGATAAAATGAGAAATTATTTGCATATTTTTGATAAAATGAGAAATTATTTGCATATTTTTGATAAAATGAGAAATTATTTGCATATTTTTGATAAAATGAGAAATTATTTGCATATTTTTGATAAAATGAGAAATTATTTGCATATTTTTGATAAAATGAGAAATTATTTGAATTGTATGATATAATTATAATAAATTTCACCTTCCAATCCATCAATCCTTTTGTTTTTTTTTGTTTTTTTCCCCCCAAAGAGATCGTCATCTGGATCTCGTGCCCGCTCTGGATGTTGATTCGAACGTGAGCCAGCGTCATCTCACGCAAATGTGGCCGTTGTTTCAAGAATTACTCGCGACATTCCCGAGTCTGAGTTACGTGCACGTTGGACCGAGATTAGCGAGCCTCCTCGTACAGCCGGATAATCTCGATCTTAGCATGAGCATCAACGAGACCGTGGAAACCGACATGTCCGAAGTTTTTAAATCTTACTCGTGCCTCCAAGAGCTCTGGCACGTTTTAAATTTGAGCTCCGACACGACCCTACTGCTTTGCTCAAATGGCTTGCATTCCAAGCCGGAATTTCGTAGCGTGCCCAGCAACGTTATTCTCGTCGAGTATGGCTTTCAGGTGCGACCATTACAATTTTTATCTGCGGATAGCGCGGATCTATTATAAAAAAAAAAAAAAACAAACAATAAATATATCTTTTGCGCAGGCGGATTACGATTTTTCAGAATGGACGGAAGCGTTCAAAGTCGCGGGTGGAAATGTTCTTCCGAGCTCGGGCACGGCGAGTTACAACAGTCTTGCCGGTTGTCCGGCGTCGACTTTTGCTAATACGAAAAATGCGATAAAAACGGCCCTCGAGCAGGATTCCATAGGTATAGTGGTGGCTCATTGGTCGGGAAGTCATCATCTTACGCCGCATCCGTTCTCGTGGGTCGGTTATCTCATCGGGGCCGGACTAGCCTGGAATCCATCGAGCGACACCGATCTCGGTCAGCCGGAAAATTATGAAATATCCGATTCCGCTTTAACGACGAAACAGTAATTATCGCTTTTAACGTTTCTCAGTACATTCACGCCCATCTACTTTTGCGATAATTCAATTTCGATATTTACTTTTTTTTTTTTTTTTTTTTTTTTTTTTTTTTTCACCAGCCAACGATCGATAACCAACATTCTAAATATCCACGTGTTCCAAGATCCGGAATACAGGATCGGTGGAGCGATACTCGAGCTCGGTCGTGTCGATACTCTCGTATTGACGCTGAGCAAGAATCAGGATATCAAGGATTTGCAACAAATACCGGACAATCGAGGTTCGACGCTCTACAGATTGCTCACCGATCCCGACAACGTTAATCTCGAATATTTGTCCTCGGATCTCTTCGCCGTAAGTATATATACACAAAAATCGCTCTCCTCCCGTTTATTCGTTTTCACGAAAAAATTTTCAAAGCCACGACGGCAACAAAGTTATCGCAAAACTTTTTATTTGTTTGTTTTTTTTTTTTTTTTTTTCTTCTTCTCGTCGCTAATAGAAAATGACGAAACAGATAAAACGCGTCGCTCACTCGTTGTACGAGGGAAACGTAACGTCGAAATTTGGCTCGATGGAGATACAGGAATTGCAATTGACCGCGGATCTGATGCTGACCGCGTGTCGAATAGGAAGAACGCTGATCGGGGTTGGCGTGAATCCCAACAGTAATATGGGACTGGCGGTTATAAATTTAGGAGTTTGCAATTTACCGCCTACCTTCAGAACTGACATTGCCAATAAAATGCTCGCTCACATAGAACAGTACAAGGGCGCATGGCTACAGAGGCATTTGCCGCAAGGACTTCAAAGTTCATTGCTGGTTTTGACGGGTTCGCTGCATCGTTTCGTTCCGGAGCAATGAAATATTCTCGATTGCGCCCGCGCGCCGCAGCCTTGAGACGATCGATTTTATCCCAGTTCGCACATAAAAAAACACCCACGGGAAAGTTCCTAGCATGTGAAACACCTTTTTTTTGTTGTTTTTTTTTTTTTTTTTTTTTTTTTTCCCTCCGTCAACGATTCTCTCGTGCCGGTCGAGCGAAGAATGAAATTTTGTTCTTCGATTGAGAAAAAAAAAAATGTTTTTGGTTCAAACGATATGCCATTAATTTTAACAGTGTCGAGTCGATGAAATCGTCTTTTCAACACTGCGAGACGAAGCTCGAACATTCGACGAATGTTTGGGATCGTCGGGGTATTAATTGTCAAAGACTGTTGCATAATTATTTAGTTAATAAAAAAAAAAATACGAATATTGTACAATTAGCGATAAAAATTTATGTACAAATTTATTAAATGTGCTTGGTAAGTAAAAAAAAAAAAGAAAACTTCTCTCGCTTCGAGATTCGATAAGCTTGGAGAAAGTGATCGAGCGCGATTGTTCTTTCTCGTTGATGTCCGATCTCTGGGAAAATCGCGGCAAAGCTTGCTTGTAATAAATATTTTTTTTTTTTGTGAAATCGCATTTATCTTTGGGCAACGAAGAGCTGTTTTTGGAAGAAACATTTTTAACGGAAGATAATTTAAATTAGGATTGAGAGAATTCTACGAGTTCAAGGCGGTCCGGCGTAGAGGCCTGAAAAATGGGTGATTTTTTTTTTTAATAAGGAAAGAAACAACGGACCTTCTTGAAAATTTTATCGTACTTTAACACACGGAGTATAAAAAAAAATTTTAATCAACTAATTGTCGCAAAATGGCGGAATATTTGATTGATTATTTGACCCATCGACCCGAATCAAAGTTCATTCTCTGGATTATTAAAAAAAAACCATCCTAAATAAACTATAAACATTAATAAAAAAAAAAAGTCATTTTTAAAATATTTTTACTGCACGAAGAAAGAAAAAATTGTAAAAATCGTCACTTTTTTCGTTTAAGCTCGTAAATTAATATAGTTTCACGATTTTTTCAGTTCATCGGACAATAAAAATATATGTCAGCTGAAAATAATTGTGGTTTTTGCATTCCAGACAAGAATCAAGCGCACCATCTCTCTCTCGCCGGTTCGAGACTTCAGCGGCGAGGTTATATGCTCGATCGAATACTCCGCCATTTTTGCGACAAATAGTTAATAAAAAATTTTTTTTTTATACTCTTCAAATGTGCGTTAAAGTACAATGAAATTTTCAAGAAGATTCGATGTTTGTTTCCTTATAAAAAAAAAAATCATCAAAAATCACCGTTTTTAAGGCCTCTGCACCAGACGACTGCCTTAAGGACGAATTCTTACAAATTTTCAGGCACTTTGGTAACTGAGTAGGGGAGAAAGCGAATAATTTAAAAATTCTCAAATATCGCAGCTATTCGGAACTTGTTACGTTGCTCGTGACTATTATATTATTTCTATGATTCTCATTCCAGCCGCCCATTTCCATATCTTCTCTGTGGGCTTCTTCAGCCTGGGCGGCGTGCATTCTCTCGTGTTCGTCAATTTCAAACTGGTACTTTGGTGACGTTATGCCCAAAAAATCCGCCAAAGCTTCGCCCACATAGTCGCAGCCATGGAGAAGCTTAGAGCCGACCAAGGCGGTATGATACCATGCCCATGGCATCCAGTCGAGGGATTTCTAAAAAAAATTGCGGCCTTGTAGCACAAAAGTTGAGATACTTGAATTTAATGCCATCAAATCTTGAATTCTTTGCGGATTCGAGTTTTTTTTTTTTTTTTCAAGGAATATTTTTGTCACGACCGTATAGGAGAAATCATAAAAAACCTCAGTTCGCTCTTAAATATATCCTTGTAGACTCAAGAATCGTTTTTTTTTTTTGCGTAATTCACTTTTCGCACTGCTCGTTTGACGAAAAAATTAAAAAATGATTTAAAATTGTTTGCGATAAAACGTAATTTTTTAATGATTACCGTAAAAGGCGAATCAAAATTATACAAAAAAAAATTGCATTTACTCGCAAATATATTGAAGATTCATAATGGGTGAGAAAAAAAAAAAAAATTACATAATTATCTACGAAACTTGCTCAAATTGAGTTTTGAATGCGATTCTATAGCTATACATTTATAACAACTGTTTCAACCATAATTTTTTTAAAATTCTGCTCCAATTTGGATAATTCAATTAATTATAAAAAGTAATTACGTATCGATCAAAGGGATAATTTCACCAAGTATCTTTGTACAATATTTTGGAAGCAGGTCATTCTTTTTCTAATCGATTAAACGAATTTAAATAGAAAAAATTATCAAATTTTATATATATATATATAAAGTTAAAAAAAAATCGAGTTATTATTCCTAAAAAATATAGAAGAGATTTATTTATGTTTTGGTGTACGTACGGGATCAGCTGTAACGACTGGAGCCTCTGTTTTTGGAGCATCAGTCTCGTCATCGGAAGAATACTCGACCATCTCACCGTCGGAAAAATGTAAAATTCGTTTTGGCCTTTTCTGGTGTTTACGCGCGTCCTGAACAAACAGTACAACGCATCGCATGAGATCATATGGGTGCGGAGTCTTTGGCCCGTTATTCCTCAGTTGCTTTTAAGCGAAGGTCGGCTTCTCATTTCTATGAATAAAACCATACTTTTAAAAGTGACCTTCGCGCTTAAAAGCAAAACTGCGGAATACGAGCCTTTGTTTATTCCCGGTTTTAGCCTTTATGCTCAACATTTATACCTGTTCAATACTTTCAGAGCCTTCACCTGAAACTATACCAGAGCAGACTGTTACGCCTTCGATATTGTCTTGCAAGGCATTTTGCACTTCCATCTTATTACTTTTAAATAGAAAAAAATGTGCAAGCAAAAATTTCAGTCACACGCGTGTCGCTCTGACAGTTAACGTTTAATTATAACCACGGAATACGCTCATCACCACCATAGAGCTATGAAATGATCACGAACTGTCCGGCAGCGGTGTGTGGAGCTAGCGCCCAAAATGTTACGACCCAGAGGCTTGCTGCCACCAAGGTTTGCTCGTTGGTCGGTCTTTTCGAGACCGAGAGTTGTAGGGGATCGTTGTTGTGGAAAGCTATTGAAATAGCTCTTTGGCGCGGGAATGTTCAAATGAATCAAATAAAAGTTAGAGACACACAAACTATTTTAATAGAATAAAGGAATTTGAAATTGATATTACAAGAAATTAGACTTATTATTAGATTAATAATAGGAATATACGCGAACAAAAATGCAAAGTGCAAAGATGGATCTCGAATTCCGCGGACGGTTTTGTGCAACCATGCGAACCCGTTGGAAGTCAAGATTATTCTCCCTCTGCCGATGACTACGGAGTAAAAACTTATCTTCTAAAAATCGTAGGACTTGGACTCGATGAGCCCGACGGTGGGAGTATATATTTTCTCCCTTGCACTCGCGCTTTCTCTCTCTGCTCACGCACACGGCACATGCACTCACATACGTACAGCCCCTCCCTCGCAGGGGATGAAGCGGGCCACGCACACGATGAGACCACCAAGACTCTCTCTCTCTCTCTCTCTCTCTCTCTCTCTCTCTCTCTCTCTCTCTCCTACACTTACACTCTTTCACTCTAGGCCTAGCTGCCCTCGCTCTCCTCTCTCCCCCTCTCTCTCTCCTTTTTATTACAAGCTATGTGCAACGCTTATATACTTTGCCCTGTTCAAGGATTTGGTGACGAAAGACAGAAGGCCCTTCTCCACGGCTATTCGCAAAGCGGGCTCGACAAAAAGGGGTCCAAGAATGCCTGGACCTCTAACTCGTAAAACCCGATATTTGAGTGTTTATTAGGTGGGTGAAAAACTAAACTGGAGTCCGAGAAATTGAAGAAAAGTCACGTAGGCCTTACATGATGTTGAGAACAAAGCCCGTCTTTTTACAATCGCACATGTGGCCAGCACTCGTTTGCCGTAAAACTCAAGTTAAGGGTAGTGCCTTGTTACTTCAAATGTTTGACAAAAAAAGGGATCTCGAGAGAAAGTTTTTAAAGTGGTAGAGGAAAGAAGAGAAAAGAAAAAGGAAGCGAGCAGCAGACCCTTACAATTTATATATATTTATATGTATATTCTTAAAACATTTCTTATGCTATTCTTATATTAAAGTATTAAACGAATCGAATATCTATCTTATATCCTATGGAGCAGATGCATTTTGAGAACGATCGAATTTAAGTTTGAATTTACCCCGCGAATCCGTGGTATAAGAGCAGTGTTTAAAAGCGCGGTCGCGCGCGAATGGTAGACACGCGATACGAGGTATTCTATATTCACGGCGCGTTGTCGTAATATGCGTCCGATCGTCACAAAAACGAGACGCTAGCGACATCTTACAATTGTGAATATAGCTCGGCCACTTGTACCGCGCAGAACGCTGCTGGAAATCAGGTCTTGCTTGTAAAAATATTCTACTTCTACTGTGCGTGTCATTGTGCGTCGGCGGCGTTGTTCCGTGTACATGTAATTAGTGAAATTTTAGTCAACTCAAATTGTGGCTATAATCGTTTGATTATACGATTTCACATCATTCCAGAATTCTCCTTAAACAAGTAATTATCAATAAATTATAACATTCGTTTACGACGATCTGGCACAATTCGCGGAGTTCAGTGTTTCGAGCGTGTCACATATCCCCCCCCCAAGGACAGCGAAATCCCCCATTTATAAATGCAAAATTTTCTCAAAACATTCGGATGTTCTTGGCCACTCAATAATAAATATATAATTTTGCTTATTACGAAGTGAGACTCGATATTAGTGTGATTTCAATGCTCCTAAAGTGCAATCTACAAGACGAATGGGGTTAAGTGGTGTACACGCGGCGGCGTTCGGCTTTCCCAACGACGCTCTCTCTCTACCAATCACGCCCTCCCTCTCTCTCTCTCTCTCTGTTTGTCCCATGACCGAAAATATATAACCGTTATCGCCGTTAGCATTCGGAATGCAGTCGGTACGAGTGCAATCGTTACATAAAGATTCGCCGTTATATTCGAACGATTTCAAGATCATATCTACGAATTGTGCAGAAAAAAAAAAAAAAAAAAATACGTTATGCAATCACGAATTCGTTATGCTTCTTCGTAAAATATGAATTGTTCGATTGATTTTTTTTTTTTTTTCCGCATTTGAAACTAATTTCCATCCTGCAGGATTCGCTTATCTAGGCGCATATAAGAATGGGCGATTCCGACGATGAGTACGATCGCAAGAGGCGCGACAAATTCAGAGGCGAACGTCCCGAATCGTACTCCAGAGAAGGACGTAGAGACGATCGGCGGCGCGAGGACTGGGTCGATCGGTATGTTTTTTTCTTTGTATCTCAAATTCTCGCATCGCGTTCGTGTATCTTCTTCGTCCATTCGCCGGGAATCCCCCAAAATGGGTATGCAGTTTTTCCCGTCGAAGATGCAGGCCCGTCCAAAGTTATTTTACTAATTTTCAGAGCAAAATTTCTGTATTTAATTGCTTTTCTAAGCGATCATCGACGTTCTACGATGAAAATTTTGTTGCAAACAAATTTTAGTATTTTAAATTAATTAACGAATAAATAAATTAAATAAAAATAAAAAATTGAAGAGTAAATGTAACAAACTATCTGGATTATTGTTTGATAATATTAAAAAAAAAAGAAATTCTTCTGAAATTGGCGTAATTGTATAAATTGTAAAAAAAAAAAAATTTTCGGACAAAATATTTAGTATACACTTTATTTTTATGGACATGAAAATTTAAGGCCACGAGGGAAAGATATCGCAACTGATTCGTTCAATCGAGGGTATTAATATTAATAATAATTAATTAATAATAATTCAGCGGGTTATCATACGATCGGCTAATTCCTACCTTTAAGTTATCGATGAACAAAAAGGTCGTGAAAATTTTTCGATATTTCGACGTTTTCTCATTAAATTTTTCGGTTTTTGACAAAGACTCGTCGTTTCTTCATATTTCTGATTGACAATTTTTGTCAATTTTCCGATAAAATCTCGAAAAATTTTAAAGCTCAAAAACCATTACAGAGAGAATTCGCTATAAAGTGGAGTCCAAAGTCTTTTTGTGTAGAAGAAAATTGCAATGATCGGAGTCGAATCAGGACTGCAGCTCAAAATGCATGGAATTTTTTTTCTAACGCTTCTTATCACTAAATTATATTATTAAATGTAATATTATGGTAGGGAAAGATTTCCAATACCATAAAAAATATAAAAAACTGACAATATTAAGTAATAAAAATATTAGCAGATAATAGGAAGTATCCAGTCGGTACCAAGATACGAGACATACACACACACACACACACTCACTATAAACTATGAAACAATTATGAATGAAATTTTTTTTTCAATCATTGGGGCGCATAATGTAGAGTAAGTAAAAATAATGAGGGCGTATTTTTTATTTTTCGTTAAAAATGACGGATGCACCTGTTATAGGCAATTTAATTTCACGGATTTTGATATATATATAGATATAGCGTAACATGTGTGACGTCATAATGTTATATTTTTCAATTTGTTATATTAACGGTAATTTTGATTCAAATAAAAAAATAAAAAATACGTACTAAATATTTTTTCCTAAACTACCAGATTTTGAAATAAAAAAAATTTCATTTATACTCCCGATTGAACTAAACGCAGGAATGTAAACATCGGACAGTAGCATTTTAAGGCGGCCCATCAGTGACAAAACTAGTCAAAAATCGTGATGTGCAAAAAAAAATCATAAAACCTATCATAATATTTTCTAAATACTCTGTCTAAATAAAATTTATGAATTTCGATGACGTTTCCCGTGATATTTTATTCATAATTTATTATAAATAATATTATAAATAAAGTCTCAACTGATAAAAGTATTTAACGCTGTCAGAGCGATCAAGTCCAAAACGATAGCCGATATTCATATGTTTCTTCGCGTGCAGAATGACAGACATATATTGTATCCGAGATTTGCGCACACGATGTCTTTCGCGATTAAATTTCTCGGGAAAATCCCTGGCAAGACACAATTTTTTAAATACCATTGGAAAGTTCACGATTTCATCTTTCAATACTCAAAATTTGAAATAAGATCTCTCGTCTTTGTCAAAAGGTATCATGTCACTTCCGGTGAAAATGGAATCAACTGCCATAAGACCCATGCTAAAATAGGTAATTTTAAATTACTCGTTCGCAATAATTTGCCTGGCAACATACCCTGAAATTTTCAGAGAGTGTTCATTGCATCTTAGATAACACTCTCCCGAAGTTTCATCCATATCACCGATTTTTTAATTCACTGGTGAGCCAAAGGCAGTCGTCTGGCGTAGAAGCCTAAAAAAAGTGATTTTTGGTGATTTTTTTTTTAAAAGGAAAGAAACAACGGACCTTGTTGAAAATTTTATTCTACTTTAACAGACATTTGAAGAGTATAAAATTTTTTTTTTATTAAGGTAGTTCGGTCGAGTTTGGCCGAAGTCAAATTTCATCCGTAATTCAGATTTATTTACGTACAATTTAACCATATGAAAGCTATGATAAATTGAATTGTTGCATAAAAAAATATTACAAGCTTCTTTTAGGGTGTAAATAATAAGTTAATAATAATTAATACCCGGAATAATGACAGACTCAACTTGACTCATTCTCTACGTTAGGGAGCGAGCTAATCTAACCTTACGCATAAAGTTACTGGATTGCATTCGCGAGTTTTTTTGTATGCTTTAAAACAGTATAATGAAGAACAGGGGGGAAAAAAAGGCTCGTCTCGAGGCAAGTACAGTTGAATCAACGCCAGTATGCAATGAACTCGGAACTCGTCTAGTTGACATTGTATATCTTGCCGAACAACTCAAATGTGACAGTTGTTCAGAACCACTTTTGCTGGCGTTCATCGAATCTGAAGTGAGACGCGGATTAGCTTCGGTTTTCACATGTTTTTTCCCCTAGTCTTCTGCTAGCGAGCAGATCCGGTGTATGACAAGGACAGAGACCGCGGACTCGCATTAATTATTGAAATAAAAAAAAACCGTACGGTAAATCGACTTAAATCTTTGGTAAATATCTCGTATAGATATCAACCATTATTGTGGTATATTTTTTTTTTGCCCTTAAACGATTAATTTTTCGTGTACCTGAAATTTCGATAGTTGGCGTGCCATCTGAGCCTTATATGCCCTATAAGAGCAATGTTAACTTATTTATTAATTACGCAAAAACTACACGGTAAATTAATTTGAAATTTTGCAGACATGTAGAGCAAGGTCAACTCTTTTGATTAAATGCAAAAAAACAGGGTGTTAAACGTGAACCTCAATTCGACCGAACTACCTTAACTGATCGTCGCAAAATGGCGGAGTATTAAATTGATCATAGAAGCGCCTCGCCGCTGGAGTCTCAAACCGGCGGGCAAGATGGTGCGTTTGATTCTTGTCTGGAACGCAGAAACCACAATTATTTTTAATTGACATATATTTTTATCGTCGATGAACTAAAAAACCGTGAAACCATATTAATTTTCGAGCTTGAACAAAAAAAGCGACGATTTATATTAAATATATATATATATATATATATACGAAATATATTTACGTGCGCCCATCGCAATTCTCAGCGAATGGTCAAACAGGCCCCGCGCGAGACCGGACTACCGGGAGTATCGCGGCGGTGGCGGAGGAGGAGGTCGAGATCGTTATAGCCCAGCTAGATCTCAGGAGATGGCTCCGCCATTGAAAAGAATGCGAGCCGATTGGGACGACAGAGGCCCTCGATACGGAGGTCATCCCGAATATTATGGGGGCGGCGGTGGTGGAGGGGGAGGAGGCGGTGGCGGAAGCAGCGGAGGCGGAAATGCCTGGGGCCCCGATCATTTTCCAATGCCCCATCACGCAAATCATCACTATGGTAACCATGGAAACGCCAGCAGGTTTGTTTAACAAAAACCGATCTTCTTCTCTTTTCTTTTCCCTCTTCGTCATATCAGATTGTCGTTTCGCGGGCCATGTCGATGTTTAATTTTCGCGGTAATTACGTGCCCCGTATGATGAATACAATTGCACCGAAGAGAAGTCGTTTGACCCCGAAATTATTGGCCAAATTGAGGTATCTTCGTTTTGCGGAAAATTCGGAAAATTGCGTTTTTTTTTTTCTTTCGATTATTTTGCCATTTTTCCTGGGATACTCAACTTTTTTCGACACTATGCTCCGTGAGCTTTTCCTCAGTTGCGAGCTCGTATCAATGATTTTTTTTTTTTTTTTTTTTTTTTTTTTTCTTTCGTACAGCCGCGAAGTGGCCGGAAACTTCAGTAATTCGAACGTCGAGACTCAGCCACCGATGATGACGTTCAAGGCATTTCTCGGCACCCAGGAAGACACGATAACCGACGAGGAGGCTATAAAGCGTTACAACGAGTACAAGCTGGAATTCCGACGGCAACAGCTCAATGAATTTTTCGTAGCTCACAAGGACGAAGAGTGGTAAGTCCTCCAATTTTAAAAAACAATTATATTTCGTCTGTGTTGATTTCACCGGAGTATTTTTTTTTTTTTTTTTTTTTCTTACATACACCGTATTGATGCCCGAAAATATAAAAAAAAAAAAAAAAAAAAAGCAAATATGATATTGCTCATAAAATTTCCCGGATTACTTTGAGACTGCGTTCTTCTCTGCGTTGGCTATCGTTTAACGACCAAGGAGAGACGAATGTCGTTGATTCTTTATGTTTTGGGTCATCGAGCGAGAGCAACGAATATCGAAGAGTGTTTTTTTAATTGAAAAAAAAAAAAAAAAAAACAAAAAAACAAAAAAACAAAAACAAAACAAAAAAACGAAAAAAACAAAAAAAAAAACAAAAAAAAACATTCTACGTGAGAGACGCCTGGCTAACTTCTAACAATGTTACAAGATCTCTCTATCCCTACAGCACACAGTCGTCAACGACCTATGCCTCGGGCACAGATCATCTCGGCGTTTATTTTTTCGCTCCATTCTTAACGACTCACCCGCATCGCCGAAGACATGTGTGGCCGGTAGCTAGGATTTATTGTATATTGCTGCGAGCTGGGCGCGCAAAGCCCAAAATTATGCTCGTTTAGGCCGCGTTTTTAAACCCGTTATCACATATTTAATACATATATATATACACATATATATATATATATATATATTCTTTGAAAAAGAATTTTTTTTTCACAAGAATACGAAAAGAAAAAAATCTTGAAACATTGCGAGGCCAATGTTTTAGCGTTAGAATAGACAATCTGAAACGTCGACAATACCGAATGCGAGCAAAAGTATGATACTACAGGTGAGGCTCCATATATCGTAACCCGGCAATATCAATATGTTCCACCTCGTTATGAATATTAATGAATCGACGAATTAATCACTCGAACAAAACATCCCTCCCCCCCCTCCTCGGTCGCTTTAACAATTCACGAGACACTTGTTAATCTGTGCATGGGGATGGCCCGCGTTATCTTTGAGCGGAGTTGATGTAAATTTTTTTTTCTATTTTCAAAAAAAAAAAAAAAAAAAAAAAAGCACATTCGTGATCACGAATGTTTGCAATGATAACTTTGCGGTAATTGTAAAAATTGGCAAAAAGAGTATTTGAAGAAAAGAAAGAAAAAGAAAAATTATCAGCGCTAAAATTACATAAAGCAGCAGGTACATTCTAGATCCGTGTGCGCCTGCCCATTAATCGATCCTCGGATTCGGTTCATCATTAAATTCTCCCCAAATCGCCTTCGTTAAGACTAATCTCTCGTTTTTTTGTTTTTTTTTTTTTTTTTTTTTTTCTTTTTTTTCTTTCACTTTATCCCCGATTCTCAGGTTCAAGATCAAATATCATCCGGAAGAATCGGTCAAGCGAAAGGATGAACAAATTTCGGCTTTGAGGGTGAGAGTTTAATTTTTCTGAGAAGCGAGACACTTTTGTGGATGAAAAAAAAAAAAAAAAAAAAAGTAATCGTTGATCTCTCGGATTGCAGAAAAGGGTCGAAGTTTTCTTGGAACTGCTGAATACGGAACAGATCGACAAAGTTTCCGTCGACGCGGATCAGGCGGAGCCGCTGTTGCATCTTCTCGACGCGGTGGTCATCAAGCTCGAAGGCGGCACCGAGGACGATTTGAAGATTCTCGATGTTAAGCCGCCGTCCATCGTGCCCTTGAAGGAGATCGTAGCGATTCGCAAGGAAAAAGAGGAGGCCAAGGAGGCCAAGGAGGCTAAGAGCAAGCAATCATCCGACGAGACTAAGCCGGAAAGCGCGTGAGTATGAGAGAAAAAAAAAAAAAAAAAAAAAAATGCTCGTTACAATCGTATTTATTTTGGTTGATTTCGAAATTCAATGTTTACCTCAGCGAAGAGACGAAACCAACCGAGGATGTGCCATCCGAAGGTGATAAAGCGAGCGAAGAGCAGAACGGTGACGCGGAGATGAAAGATCCCAAGGAAGTTGCGGAGGAAAAAGAGCCCGAAGAAGCGAGGATCGATGACGAAAGTGCGGCCGAAGAATCGAAAGAAAACGCGGAGGAAACTCCCGCATCCGAAGAGAAAGGTATATTCCCGCAAAATCTCTTTCCAATCATTTTTTTTCTTTTTCTCCAAAAACTTTGCAAGAAATTTCCTTTGCTCGCGAAACTTATTATATTTGGCTTGAATCAACAGTCGAACAATCCAGCGAACAAGTAAATCCGAAGAAACGCAAACGCACCGATAGCAATACTAGCTCGAGCAGCAGTAGCAGCAGTAGCTCGTCCGATAGCGACAGCAACAAGCCCGAAACACCCAAAACAGAGGCCCGTAAGTATAAAATATTTTAAGCCCCCCTCCCTCCGGGGATTATATTTCCGGTAATTGGGAGTATAAATTAAATTTTTTTATTTCAAAATCTGGTAGTTTAGGAAAAAATATTTAGTACGTATTTTTTATTTTTTTTAAATTTGAATCAAAGTTGCCATTAATATAAAAAAATTTAAAAATATAACATTATGACGTCACACATGTTACGCTATATCTATATATATATAAATCCGTGAAATTAAATTGCCTATGACAGGTGCATCTGTCATTTTTAACGAAAAATAAAAATTATTCCTCATTATTTTTACTTACTCTACATTATGCGCCCCAATGATTGAAAAAAAAATATTCAGTACGTATTTTTTATTTTTTTACTTTAATCAAAATTGCCATTAATATAACAAATTGAAAAATATAACATTATGACGTCGCACATGTTACGCTATTTCTATATAATACATATATATATATATATATATATATATATATATATATATATATAAAAATCTGTGAAATTAAATTGCCTATAACAGGTGCATCTGACATTTTTAACGAAAAATAAAAAATAAGTCCTCATTATTTTTACTTATTCGAATTAGCACCGGAAGAAAAGCCAGCGAGCACGACAAATGAAAATATCGAAGAAAAAGAGACGAAAACCGAAGAAGAGAAGAAGGAGGATAAGGAGGACGAGGTCGAGTGCGTCGATCCAAAGAAACCGGATATCGAGCCTGAAACCGTGATCGATCTTGCGAGCGAAGACAAGGAAAAGGAGCCTCGCGCTCTTCACAAGACGAGCAGTATATTCCTCCGAAATTTGGCACCTACTATCACGAAAGCGGAAGTCGAAGCGGTGAGTTGTTCGAATATCATCTTTCGCCCCCCTACCCCCTTCCTCCCTTTTTCACCGTTTCGAATTTAAAAAAAATTCGTGAATTTTTCTCATATCCAAGATGTGCAAACGATTTCCCGGATTTCTTCGCGTGGCCATAGCCGATCCCCAACCGGAGCGTCGATGGTTCCGTCGCGGTTGGGTATCCTTCGAGCGGCAGGTCAACATCAAAGAGATCTGCTGGAGTCTCAACAATATTCGGGTAATTTGACGACGATTATTCCGTTGAAACCCCCCCCCCCCCCCCCACGATAATCGAGAGCTTGTCCCATGCAAAACGGTAATATCTCGGTTCGTAGCTTCGCGATTGTGAGCTCGGGGCGATCGTAAATCGTGATCTTTCACGTCGTATTCGCACCGTCAACGGTCTAACCTCGCACAAGCAAATCGTACGGCATGACATCAAACTTAGCGCCAAGATCGTGCACAATTTGGACAATAGAATCGGCTTGTGGAATATCGAGAAGAAACAAGATGACAAAGATTCCGTGGTCGGCAAGGATGGGAAAACTAATCAAAACACGAACGAGGCCGAGCAAGCTGTGAGAGCGGTTTTTTTTTTCTACAATTTATGTAGTTTTTCGTATTAAAAAAGACTTTTTGGGGCGGAAAAAATGCTAAAATTGACGTTTATTTGTGCGCGACAGGCTTTCGGCTTGTCCTCGAAGAATCCAGTCTTGAAAAACATCACTGATTATCTCATCGAGGAAGCATCCGCCGAAGAAGAGGAGTTGCTGGGTATGTCGGGAGATCATGAAGAAGGACAACTCGGCGGTGATGGCGATGGACCTCTCGAAAGAGATCCCACATTGATCAAAGTAATTATATGTATATATATATATATATATGTATTAGGGTGCTTAAAAAAAAATTTGATTCAAAAAAAAATTTGATCAAAGTAATTATGTGTATATATATATATATATATTAGGGTGGCCCTTAATATCGGTAAACATTTTTTTTTTTTGTCTTACCCCCTAAATCGATTCGAAATATTAAAAAATGATTTTTAAGACTGATATCCGCCCTTAATTTTAATATTAACAGGTGCCTCAAAGGCCCTTAAACCGCTTGACTGGTGGAAATTTCGGGTAGACAAAACTTTACTTACTATCAACTTGAAATTTGGTATCCGGGGGTTTTCTGGGTCGCTGAGTACGAATCCGCACTCAAAATTCAGAAATTCAAGATGGCGGATCCAATATGGCGGATCGAAAATGCAAAAAGACATTTGACGAGAGCAAAAGTTAGTACTCGAGGGTTTTCGGGGTCGCTGATCACGAATCTGCACTCCAAATTTAGAAATTCAAGATGGCGGATCCAATATGGCGGATCGAAAATGCAAAAAGACATTTGACGAGAGCAAAAGTTGGTACTCGGGGGTTTTCGGGGTCCCTGATTACGAGCACTAATTATCGTTCGCATCAAACGACTTTTCGGATTTTCAATCCGCCATATTGGATTTACCATCTTCAATTTCTAAATTTAGAGGGCACATTCGTAATCAGCGACCCCGAAAACCCCTGAGCACCAACGTTCACTCTCGTCAAATGACTTTTTGCTTTTTCGGTCGGCCATATTGGATACGCCATCTTCAATTTCTGAATTTGAAGTGCAGATTTGTAGTCAGCGAGCCCGAAAACCCCCGAGTACCAACTTTTGCTCTCGTCAAATGTCTTTTTGCATTTTTGGTCCGCCATATTGGATCCGCCATCTTGAATTTCTAAATTTGGAGTGCAGATTCGTGATCAGCGACCCCGAAAACCCTCGAGTACTAACTTTTGCTCTCGTCAAATGTCTTTTTGCATTTTCGATCCGCCATATTGGATCCGCCATCTTGAATTTCTGAATTTTGAGTGCGGATTCGTACTCAGCGACCCAGAAAACCCCCGGATACCAAATTTCAAGTTGATAGTAAGTAAAGTTTTGTCTACCCGAAATTTCCACCAGTCAAGCGGTTTAAGGGCCTTTGAGGCACCTGTTAATATTAAAATTAAGGGCGGATATCAGTCTTAAAAATCATTTTTTAATATTTCGAATCGATTTAGGGGGTAAGACAAAAAAAAAATTTTTTTACCGATATTAAGGGCCACCCTAATATATATATATATATATATATATTATATATTATATATTATTATATATTATAATATCATGAATATAATATATTATAATGATCATGAAGAAGGACAACTCGGCGGTGATGGCGATGGACCTCTCGAAAGAGATCCCACATTGATCAAAGTAATTATATGTATATATATATATATATGTATTAGGGTGCTTAAAAAAAAATTTGATTCAAAAAAAAATTTGATCAAAGTAATTATGTGTATATATATATATATTATATATTATTATATATTATATTATATTATGTATTAGGGTGCTTAAAAAAAAAATTTGATTTTTTATGCTCCCACCTCTCAAAACTTGAGTTTTGATAGAAAAAAAAACATCAGCTCTGTGGCTTATTGGACGTTTCTAATTATAACAGCCAATTAACGACTATGACGAACTTTTTGGAAGGAAAAATTTGAGACCATGGGGATTGTGTTTCAAATAAAAAGAATCTTCAATGATTTAAAAGTTGTAAACGATATTGCTGAACGAAAAGTAGCTTTGCGCGCGGAATTTAATTCATTATTAACCAAGGATAGAGATCAAGCGCTTTAGTCGCTGATTTCCACCGAAAGACGTATGCCACGTGTAAAAAAGCGTCGTTGGCATCAATCTTTACCGAAAATAAATAAACAAATGACATTTTGCGTTTTTTTTGCATAAAGTCATAGCGGAAAAAATTGTTGGTAATTCTTTAGTTCAGTCACTTTTCCGAAAAATGAGCCTCAACATTTTATTTTTCTATTTTATCCTTTATTGGGTTATAAATGATGATATTCAGTTGGGGGAGACTTAAAAAGTCGAATAAATAAATAAAATCAGTTTTTAGATTTTGTTTTTGAAAAGTGTTGATCTTAGAGAAAAATATTCCCCAAAGTTTTAGCTTGTGAGAAGATTGATCTTTTATGCTTTATGCTCTATACATTATTTGTCTAAAACCATTTTTTTTTTTTTTTCGAGAAAAAAATTTAGAATTTTTTATAAAAAATTCTGAAATTAGGAATAAACAAAAATTTATTTAATGAAATTTTTTTTTCTCAATTCGGCATACAATCCTCATGGTCTGAAATTTTTCTTTCCAAAAAGTTCGTTATAGACGTTGATTGGCTGTTATAATTAGAAACGTTAAATGAGCGGCGGCTTCCGCTTAAGCTACAGAGCTCCCTCTTCGCGAGGATATTTTTTTTCCATCAAAGCTCAAGTTTTGAGGGGTGGAAGCATGAAAAATCAAATTTTTTTTTTTTTGAAACACCCTAATATATATTATTTTAATGAGTATATTCAATCGCATGCCCTTTTCCGGTTTTTACGTACCTTTCCTTTTTCTATTCGATTTTTTTCTCCCCCTTGAGACCCCGTCAAGAGTGTTTTCCGCAGCCACTCTTTCCCAATGCCCTACCGCATCGCATTTGCACGTGGGCACAGGGAAACTGCGGAAAACCCATCGAGACGAAAAATAGAAGTAATTTTGAGAAAAAAAATTATTGAAAATCTCCAAAAAAGCGTTTTTTTTTTCACTCCTGCAATATCGATATTATATTCGCACCGCAATTGAATTTCATTGAATCTACGATATGGTCCAATTAATCCCTCCCCCCAAGGTGCTGGATCGATTAGTTCTGTATCTTCGAATCGTTCATTCCGTCGATTATTACAATCATTGCGAGTATCCGAACGAGGACGAGATGCCAAATCGTTGCGGTATAATGCACGTGAGGGGTCCCCAGCCAACTGCGAAGATATCGTCGACCGAGCTTTCCGAGTACAGTCGAAATTTCGAGGGTAAAATGGCAGCTTTTCTCGCTCCGGTCGCCACCGTTACGACCGACGAGTTCGACAAGCTCGGAGCTAAGAACGCCGAAGCGTATCCTTTTAATTTTTTTTTTTTTTCCTTTTCCCCCATCGCACGATTTTTCTTCATTCAATCCGATATTCGTAAAAAAAACTTGCGTTTTTTTTTTTTCTATTTTTGCCTTGACTCGGAAAAATAAAATCCACAGCGAGGTCGAGAAATTCGTTCAGGCCAATACGCAAGAGCTCTCCAAGGACAAGTGGCTGTGTCCGCTGAGCGGCAAAAAATTCAAAGGACCCGACTTCATTCGTAAACACATTTTTAACAAGCACGGCGAGAAAGTGGCGGAAGTTAAGGCGGAAGCGGAGTATTTCAATAATTATCTGAAGGATCCCAAGAGACCTCAGCTGTCGGAGCATCCGGGAAACAAGGCACCGGTACGAGAGGCGCCGCGCGAAGGATTCGCTCATTATCCTCCGGCGGGGTAAATATTTTTCGGTTCTCGGTATCGCGCGCGATTGGCATTTTATTAAATTTAACCATAAATATCAAAATTTGATTTTCTCGTACAGGAAAATTTGTTTCAATTTTTTTTTTTTTTTTTTTTTTTTTTTCAAATTTAGAAAAAGAATGTCTTGTGTCGAGTTTAGTTGGTCGCATTGTTAGTTATTTTTGTTAGTTCTCATTTGTTTTATATTATTTTCATCAAAATTGGCGAGATAATCTCGATTTTGGAGATTTTTTTTTTCTTAAATCCATTCCGGCGCTTTCAATTTCCGTAAAAGTTGAGCTAGCTAATTGAAAAAAAAAAAAATTCCACGCAAATGGACCATGTGAAACGAACGTTTTTTTTTTTTTTGTTGAATACGGCAAGAAACGACGAATTCGGACGTAAAATATTTTGTTTCAGTTTCGGTGGTTACGGCGGTGGATACGGCGGAGGACGAGGAGGTGGAGGAGGAGGAGGAGGAGGTTACGGAGGAGGCGGAGGATACGGTGGTGGTTTCGGCGGAGGATTCGCCATGCCACGACCTAATCGCGGTGGCTTCAACAGAGGACGGTAAGATACAAATTTTTGATTAAATCAAATTATACGGCTGATGCGAATGCTATTATTTTTTTTTTCCATATCTTTACATTCAGAGCTTTCCCACTAATATTTCGCAAATCTCTTATTTATGCTGGAATAAATTTCCAGTAAACTGCAATGATCATTATACGCGGACTAAAAAAATTATTGGGTTAAAACGAAAAAAAAAAATTAGTGTTTTTTTTTTCCCATTTTGTCCCGCGTTAAAAGTACGAGAAAAATGAGTCGCAAGAATTCAGTAAGTGGTATAATGTTTCCAGGACTGCTCCAGATTCGCCAGCGAGGCCTATTATAAGTTATAACGATTTGGATCATCTGGACGTGCCAGCGTTCTGATTTTATTTTTCCAGAACGCGATAAAAACCTTAAATTCCGTTACGGTTAATTTTTCCGTTGAAAAAAAAAATAAAAACCTCCATTAATCTCGAACTTTTGTGCCATCAGATGTGAATCTGGAGCTTTTAACACGTAATTCCTAAAACGAGGAAAAAAAAAAAACAAAGCCAATAGCCTCGATTGTAAATATTAATTCGTATTTTAAAAGCGTGTCACTGCATCGGCACAGTCTCGTGGTACTCGGTATTGATTGAAAACAAAAAAAAAAACAAAAACCTTTGAGCCTTGGGGAAACCAAAAATTGACATTTAATCGGATAACAAAGCACGAATTATAACAAAAGAAAAAAATAACATTCATCCGTAAGGTGGGGGAAGAGAGAGAGAGTGAGAAAGATCGGAATTCATTGTAAAGTGAATTTAAAAGAAGATCGACACGCAATAACGATGAGAGATGAACAAATAAATGTTATTTATCGATAATATTGCTCATTTTATTTTTACATCCCAACTCGTTATCCTCAGCTCAATTCTTTCCGCTTTACGAAGCAACATCGCATCTCGCTGATCGCTTTCTTGGGGGGGGGACCTCGTTGATCGTTCCTTTTTTTTTTTTCTCTCTCCTTATTCCTCGCTTGCAGAATCGCTTTCGTAGAATTAAAAAAATAACGAAAAAAATCGCAAAATTTCCACAGCAGACGATGGACGTATTGTGGATCGTGGAGATAAATTTCTTTAACCGTGTTATTTTTTTTTTTTTTTTTTTTTTTTCACAAATTTATGAATTTTACAGCGGTGGCGGTGGTGAATTCCGGCCTGTGATTCATTATCGAGATCTCGACGCGCCACGCGAGCCAGACGAATTTTTATAAATCAACCCGAACAAACAATTTAGCCGATTTCCAATGAAAGACGACAACCACGGTCTTGCGACTTCCAGAATTCATCGGCCGAATCGTAACTCCAGCAAATATAAAAAAAAAAAAAAAAAAAAAAAAAATCAATAATAATAATGATAAATGTTTTAATTTCAAAATGCCTACGTATTTACCGTGTATATATACAGAAACTATGATTATTTTCAGTAGTTTAGAATTACACGATGTAAAATTCGTTCATAGCGAAATTGTCGCATTAAAGTGTTATTAATCAATTTTGGAAGACCGCGATATGAATCGAGCTCCATCGTATGACCGATAGTATCATTGTTGAACGTGAGACTAGCTACGAGCATTGAATTGAGGGTAACGCGAAATTCGTGTCGGTTATATACGAAAAGAAAAGAAAAAAAAAAAAAAAAAAAAAAATGAAGCTTCGTTAAAACATTTCTAAACACATTCTGGAAATTATATGGAATTTGTATTATCCGTAAAATATGACAACCAATTATATATACTCTGACTTGAAATATATATAAATATATATATATATATATATATATATATATATATATATATATATATATATAAATAAAGACAGTAATGGGACATTTATAGCTCACGTGAATTCTTATATTTATTGGTTGTAATAATCGTATATCCTATCTACGTTATGCAATATAAATTTATCTATACAATTATTTGCATGGCTCCTCGATCGAATATCGGCTTTATCGTAGTTAATCGTAAACTACGTTGAGGAGGGTCGAGTGGCTACATCGATATCTGTTGAGAGATAATGATTTTTTTTTATAGATATGTCCACAAAAAGTTTAACCCCGAAGTGTCCGTAACCGTTTTCGAGAGAAAAAAAATTGAAATTTGGGCGATTTAGCACAATTTCTTATGGCAGATCGTGAAATTAGACGGAATTTCAAAAGTCAATGAGCGCGCAGATGATCCGTTTACGTGGCAAACTAATTTTTGCATATTGTCGGAAATATCCTCGGGACGCTTCCTGCAAAAATTCCGAACTTTGAACAACACGGCTGATCAGCAATAAACAATAATGTGGATGGAAAACGCGATTTCTTGTTATTAATCGAACCATAATGGGCTACGGCAAAACAAATGCCAAACGCAACATGCCCCATAACGTCACCCATGTGCCCGTATACGTTCCCTTTGCCGAATTACTTTTATAATCGAATTACCTTTCCGACCCGCCCTCTCCCTTCTAAGGCTCACAATTTGTTGAACTAATCATTAGAATCCTTTTTTTTTTTTTTTGCCAATTTTTGTCGATTATAAAAGGAAATCCAAAACCGCAGTCGAGAATTACAGCGCGGTTCTTTCGGCTGGGTAGCCCCGCGTACACCCATGTGTAACGTTCCAGGGGGGCAAGAAAAAAAAAAATATATTTGTACCCTTTCTAGGATTAATACTAAATTTTTTTTTTTCCCCCGACCAAATTACGTGGCTGGTTTTTTGAAAATTCGATCTCTGCAATGCTGCTCGTCGCTGTTGTCACCGCAATCGTCGATTCCGTTGCACTTCATGCCCTTGGTGATGCATCTGCCGTTACTGTGACGAAAGAAAGAAAAAAAATATACCGGGATTGATAAAATGAGGATTTTTATTTTTTGCTTCTCTGATCATTTTTGTATGAAATTCACGCAGGGAAAGGAAAAATTTGGAAAAAAAAAAGTCTTTAGTACGAATATTTCGAACGGATTACTCACAGGCAGGAGTACTCGTGCTTGTTGCATCGTCCCTGACATCCGTGAGGCTCGTCGGATCCGTCCGTGCAGTCTCGCAGGCCATCGCAAAAGCGCGCTTTTAGAATGCACTCGCCGTTGCTGCACGTAAATTCGCTACTCGACGGACAGGCTAATATAAATAATGTTAACGTTGTTAATAATTGTCAAATCTCCCAACTTTTTCAGCTATATATCGTGGCAACGGCGTTAAAAGCATTACAAAGTTTGAGGATTCACATCGAGCAGGCGAGAAAAATCTTTTGGCAAAAAAAAAAACGAAAGAAAAGATCGAAAGAATCGTCCAACGGGTCCGACGAACCGTGGCGATTCGTTTGATGCAGGGTGCGATAAGAAAAAAAAAAAAAAAAAAAAAAACGTGAAACACAAAAAAGCCAGCAGCGAAATAAAAATACCAAAATATACTCACACCAACCAAAGTCTTGACCTAAGATGACAAAAATAAAAAAAAAAAAATGAACAGGGAATGAAGAATGAGAGAACCAGCACCGCTAAGAATTATCCGAAATATCTAAAACTTATAGTCTACCGAATATTGCCAAAGTGAGTCTACGAGTCATGAGGATACGATTTTTTTTTTTTTTTTTCTATGCGATACGTGTAGCGATCGAGCCTACTCGGCCAGGTTGTACTAAAATTATTCCAGTAGATCCAGAAAATTTTTTATACCAAAGTATGCGAGTCTTTATCGGATTTTCTTTTTTTTTTTTTTTTTTAATTTTAATTGTTGCGAACTTACCGAGAGTACAGTTTATCTCGTCGGTAGCGTCCCAACAATCGATCTTTCCGTCGCATCGCCTCTCGAGAGGCAGGCAGGATGTTTCGTTGCCACATTGAAAATGCGTCTGCAGATCGCAGGCTGAAAACCAAAGACAACGGTCTCAATGAACATTTCTTTATATAATTTTAATTTTAGAAAAAAAAAAAGAGAATTTTTGTTACTATTGGAGCAATGATAATAAATCATAGTAGCAGTAATAATAAAATAATAATAAAATAATAAAATCCGTCAGATAATTGATTTAGGGAAGAGCTGTGAAAAAAGTCTTTTTTTTTATCTACGATTCCCCCGGATATGATCGAAGAAAAAGAAAGTAAGGGAAATAAACACCAAACTGAAGCCCCGCACAAACATTGATAAAGTAGGAAAGCCAATAACGTCAGCATATACACCTGTCGTTGCTAAACTGGGCTAATGCTGCAGTCTGATTTATGACAAACGGAGAATATATATATATATATATATATATATATTAGGGTGTGCGGAAAAAAAACAATTATTTTTTTCGGTTGCATCCACCAAAAAAAGTTGAAGTAAGGTAAAAACAGAAAAATCCTAAAACGTGAGGCCAAAAAAAAATTATTTCGAACGGCGCATTGCATTTGAATATTTTCCATAAGAATAACACAGGAAAATATTGGGATTTCTGAATGTGGTAGTACAACTCGTCAGAAAAAAATCACACAAAGATGTCATTAACATATTCTCATGGAGAATCGAATTCCCTACAAAAAAAGTTCCTACGAAAAATTAGCTCGGAACAACCGTTCAAGTGGAATATAACGCGAATGAATATAGTGGAAATAACGCTGTCTGAAATTGAATTGATAGGAAAAAAAATAATTCAAAAGGCTGTAAAAATCGAATTTTTCGCTTTACGAAAAAACTTTTTGGGGGTTTTTTGTAGAGAATTTTCTGCTCCAACATACTTGCATGAAATTGTTCTCAAAATATTTCTCTTATACAAAAAAAAAATCCAGTACAACAAGAAATATAAAAGAAACGACGTTCATCATTGATCGTGTTTAGAAAAGCTTTATTCAATGAATTTGGTTTAATAAGATAGAATAGGTTTTTTTTACATTATAATGCTTAATAATCATCGTTTCTTTTTTTAAGAGTCTGTTTGTTGCAATTAGCATTTCTATTTTCTATCGATAATTTCTATATTTCTATCGATAATTTTGCACTATGCCCTATAATACACTATGCACTATGCACTATAATTTTGCACTATGCATTTCTATATTTCTATCGATAATTTTGCACTATGCCCAATAAATATTGTAGCTGCTCTTCGTTTTTTGTTAATGAACCGTTATAAGCTTCTATCAAAGCGACGTTGTTAGAGCAGAACATTCTCTAAAAAAAAACCCCGAAAAGTTTTTTCGTAAAGCGAAAAATTCGATTTTTACAGCCTTTTGAATTATTTTTTTTCCGCACACCCTAATATATATATATATATATATAGATATATATTAGGGTGTGCGGAAAAAAAAACATATATATATATATATATATATATATATATATATATCTATGCGCAAATCAGCCGAGATTTTGATTTTAAAAAATGTGAAAATGATGAATTTTTTAAAAAATAATAACAATGAAAGTGCTTACCACAATCGTATTCGTCCGAATGATCGTAACAATTCATATGACCGTCGCAGTGCTTGACGAGAGGGATACAGAGCGTATTTGAGCACGTCCACTCGTCGTCCAGGCAATAATGCTCGACCTCAACGCATCTTAATTTAAAAAAAAATTCAATTAGTGTCAGATTATTCAAATTTGAAGTTTCAATCGCGATATAGAATTATTTTTTGCTATATTGCAATATTTTTTATAATTCGGCAAGAGAAAATTAAAAAAAATTTTGCAACAAGTCTTGCAATGTATCAAATTTTACGTATAAAACGAAAAAAATATATAATTTTTGTGTTTTTTTTTGTAAAGCAAATTTGTAAAGCAATTTTTTTTTTAAGTTTGCTATTTTTCAGAATTTTTTCAATAACGATACCTGAAAGCGTCAAAATCGAGTCGATGGCACTTTTGTTTGTTGATGAGACAGAGACCGTTGCATCCCGTAGGATCGAGCGGATCCGGTCCGATTCGGCAAATCGGTACTTCCTCGTCGACGAGAGCGACGCAGACCTCGGCCGCGTAACAATCGTCGCAGTATCGCGTGACATTGCGACCGAGCGTTATTTCGCTGCTCGTCGTTGGAAGGTCAGTTTCCGTTTCCGTTGGAAATGTCGTGTCTTGGGAAAATAACGCGATGCCCTCGGTCGACGCTGCGCTCGATAGCGGAGGAATCGTCGTAATTTCGATATTTGCCTCAAGATCGAACGAATCGGGCGCGAGCGTGAAATTCGTTTCTCTCGTGACGTTCGGAGTCGAGGATCTCAGGTACTGCTGAATAATCTGAAGTTTCTCCGGTTCTGGGTGTGTCAAACGGGGAAAAATGGGCTAAAATTAATCAATTTTTTTTTTTTTTTTTTTTTTGGAAGAGCTCGATCGATTCGCAGAGGTAGGTACGAGAAGCGGTGAGCTTTTTTTTTTTTTTTTTTTCTTTTTACGAAACAAAAAATATCAGTGCTACGTTTTTCTTCGTTGCAAAAAACTGCTCGGGGATTTGGACCAACGCAGGGGTAAAATAAATGAATGGTTGGGAGAGCGAAGAAGCAGAGCGATGTATGGGCAAAAAAAAAAAAAATGTACATTCTTGGGAATGCCAGGGCCTTTCTCGTTGATTGTAATATCCATTCGAGAATAACGGATAGTGGATGAACGATGATCGAAGTTGTCGCGGTATAGGATAAAGGGGGGAGCTCTTCTCTAGACGGACGAGTATAGCTGGCTCAATCTCCCGATGAGAACACGCGTTCCGGTCTCGGGGAGATAGCGATAAAAAGAAATCCTTCTGGTTGCTACTGCTCCTCTTGTTGGCTCCACTCTGCTCCTTGAGAATTTTAAGCCTCTGTATGTGGTTGTTACGACGAGTATGTCGTCTCCCCTCTCTTTCTCTCTCTTTCTCTCTTTCTCGGTGTCTCGGTTACGATTCGCTGATTCTCTCGTGGCTACTACACGGAGCCTTTGAGATATTGCATCTCTAACAAAAAACGAGTTGCGGCAAGAGAGAGGAAGAGAGAGAGAGAGAGAGAGAGAGATAGGGAGAAATAAGGAAAAAGAGTAATGGCGAGAGATGAAAGAAGGATGAACAGAAATGACGATGAGCGAAGGAGTGCGGAGTAAAGGAGGCATAGAGCACTCAAACCGTGAATCCTCCTGCACCTTTTTGCATCGAACAACCTTCATAATAATTCCCTCTTGGGCCAAAGCCGTCAAAGGAACGACCCTCTCTCTCTCTCTCTCTCTCTCTCTCACTCTCTCTCTCTCTCTCTCTTTCTCTCTCGGCTCTCAGGGAGAAGAACGATAAAAATATCAATTAATTTTACTGCAAATTGCTCATCGAACGTTTCTACGAATGTCGAAACATACCAAGCATTAAACAACGTCAAACCAGCCATAAAATTTTCGTGAATATTTTTTTTTTCTTTGGCACTTGCTCAAAGTGCCAAAGTCCATGAATCAATTGAAATTCTTCAAATTAATACTTTGACGAGGAAAAACAAAAAATGGGCAAACACACATCGGTGGCATATAAATTGCCCCAATAAGACAATAGGGGACTTTCTTTTTGGAGATAAATAAATTCTGCTCCAATGCCAATTAACGGACGAGTGACTGGAAGAAGCGAATACAGTTATATTCGACAGAATTTTTTTTTTTTAGCATTTCGTTTGTGATTGAAGTATGCGCTTTTGAATTTAAAAAAAAATTAATTCGTAAATGTTCCCGACACTTTGAGCGACGTCTTGAAAAAAATCATTTCCAAAAATTCAAGTGACCGCATTGAGAATGAAATATACCTCATTACATGTACAAATTAAAAATCAAATATTCAAGCGACAATAATATGTGATGAAATGATAAATAATATAATTATATCAGTTATTATATGAATATTATTATTAAAATCGTAGAATTAATGTGATTGAATGGTGATTTTACCGAAAACGATATACAGGGCAATCCCACCGATGCCCAGTAGAGCGAGAATAGCGATGAGAAGAAGTACGATGGATCTCGTGCATCCAGTGGCGTCCAACGGTCGTGCAAAGTGCAAAGTCCATCCGTGACGATTTTTTCGTAAACGCGCTGGATGCGGTGGTGGTTCACCCCTCACGCTTCTACGTAGATTTACGCGATTCTGCGACGAGGGTGTTTGCGTTCTCGTTGGCAGGGAATAAGCCCTCTGTAATCGAAGGAAAGAAAATTTTACTTAATTAAAAAAAAAAAACACATCTTTTACTCCGTTCTCGAGATATATTCATCTGAGCTGAAAAATGAAAATATTCAAAAAATGTTTGATATCGAAAAAAAAAACCCCAGCGGACTCTCACCTGAAGTTCCGCCATCGATAAAGCATATTTTTACAGAAAATTTCCTCCTGGCATCGTCATTGTGCCTCGCACATCCGGTCTTATGCTTCGGAATTAGTTTCCAAAATTGTTAATTACGAAAAATCATATTTCTCATCATTCCGTGGCCTTTGGACCCTTCGATTTTCTTGGACTCGTGGGATAAAATATCGTATATGGCAGAAATGAAAATATATCCGGATTTTTTTTTTTTTTTTTGGCACTGGAATCGTTCGTGATTTTTTGTTTTGCCCATTAGTCATCCGCGATCCGATACACTCGATACGGAAGAGGTAATCGGATAACCGTCCGACGAGTCATTGATATTACTACTTCGACGAGGAATGTTTTATTTGTATAAAAATTCGCGCAGCTCCCTGAGTCCTCAATTATTTTGATAATAATTCTAGACGCGGTTGGAACGATGATTGGGGTCTTATCGTTGAATAATCATGACGCACTCGAGAATGAGATTCTAGCGGAAATGTGCTATAACCGCAAGATTAAAAAATAATAATAATAATAATAATAAAGAGATAGCGTCACGGAAAAGTTTGTATTATTATTATATATTATTTTAATATTAATAATGACAATTAAAATTATAGCTCGTTTAATTTCGGGCTATTTTATTTAATTTGACAGGAATCGCGAAATCGATGTAAAATAAAGAGAAAAAAAAAGTTCCCACCAGAGCGATCGAAATCTTTTCACAGCTTACAAATTTTTAAGTATTAATTTTACTGAAACTTCAATAATAATTGTGATGTAAATTTTTTACCGGGGATACGAATTAATTATATTTAAATATAACTCATTATTTATATATTGATTTATACTTAAACATAATTCAATTTTTATCCCACTTTTTTTTCGTATCTCGCATTCCCATTATAAGGTGGATGTCCCAGTTAATGAACAGCCGGGAATCAATCCGAAAAAATAGTTATCACACTTTTTTTTCCCTCATTTACATTTGATGAATTGATGAAAAAAAATTCAATACATTGCCCAGAATTTCCAAGGGGATTGGAGAAAATTGAAAACTGTTCAACAACTCGGACGTGTCCTAAATTCGTTGTTTCCAATTAATGACGGGATAGATGGAAAGTGCCGATTTTTAAAGCTAAATTCCATAATTATATCGAAAATAGTAACTATAGTAACTATAGTAACGATTCGATATATGTAAGCTATCATTGAATATATATCGGATCGTTCAACAACTGGGACGCGTTCACTATCCGGGCCTTGGTTTCGTTCGAAAAAAGCGCATCGGAGGGTTTTTCTTTCGTTTCAACCGAGTCAGCTGCAAGGTTTCATCGAATCCACGGAGATATGCTATTGACAGTCGGAGCTTTTTACGATTATCAGCGAACCGCGAGCGAGTGCTCCATTATACCTGTGATACTATACTAAGAGCAATCGGTAAATCGAAATTTTTTTTTTTACTTTTGTGTGCGTGAAATTATATTTTACCTCACGGAGTTTATCGCAGTTATTGACAATTTTTCGATATCTACGCGAGGTCGTGCCCTATTTTTTTCCCCTGTATCGGTAATTTTATCCCATTTTTATCTTCGCCATACTATTTTTTTTTTAATCATTCAAGTACCGATCACATCCGCTTGTTCGAGAAAGAAGAAAAAAAAGCATCACTTCGATCGCACATGGCTTTTCTCGCAATTTTCAAAATTCGAGTCTGAAGGAAAATCCTTATTCGCCAAATGCTCTGATTCTACGGTAATTATTGTCGTGAGAAAAATTTTTGTTAAAAAAAAATTTTGATTTTTACGTCGAATGCCGGTGTATTTCGTGGGTATAAACGCTTCGATGGCAACCACACGGGGAGGATTTGGCACAGTTTCAGATATGAGAGAAAGACACACGTTCACCGGGACACAACTGACATCGGTTTTACTGCTTATGTAGACCCGAGGCTGGCGAACCGTGTTGTGCTTCTCTCTAAATCTCTCTCTCTCTCTCTCGTTCTTTCTCTAACGCTCGTCGGTGACATAATACATATTATAGTAACCTCGGCATATATGCATATAAGCAATGCACAGGTATATAATACCAGCATTAAGATTAGAAGCCACCGAGTCGATGCGTTGACAGACTCGTTTTTTTTTCTCTCTCTCCCTGGCAGACTAATAAATATAATAATAATAAATAATAGTAATAATAGCAATAATACAGTATTACTATTACTATTACTATTACTATTACTATTACTATTACTATTACTATTACTATTACTATTACTATTACTATTACTATTACTATTACTATTACTATTACTATTACTATTACTATTACTATTACTATTACTATTACTATTACTATTACTATTACTATTACTATTACTATTACTATTACCATTACTATTGCTATTACTATTACTATTGCTATTACTATTACTATTACTATATTTACTATTACTATTATTGAAACGTATTTTCGTCACGAGTCCAACTAGTAAAATTGCTTGCCAGAGATAAAGCAAAGATCGAAAGAGAGTGAGCAGGCAAGGAGGAAAATTTATCGCTACAAGAGAGAACTCTCACTCTCATTTTCAATATTTTCCTCTCTCTCTCTCTCTTTCTCTATTTCTCTTTCACTCGCGGTGCTTTCACCTCTCGATGTTTTCCTGTTTCCGTTCTATTTCTAAGATCATCGGCGACGATCCGAGAAACGATTCTTCGACAGGGTCCGCGGGGGGGGGGGGGGGGGGGGGGGGGGGGGGAATGAGGAGTTAGCAGAGAAGCCAAGCATACGAGGTGGCAAGCGATTTTGCGCGTACACGAACGCGGAGAAGACCCATCCGTATGGTGGGTATAATTAAGGACCGGAGGAACCCGAAACCCATTTTGCTCCCCCCCCCCCCCCCATCCGTCCCTCTCGCGATCACGAAAAGCTCTCCCCGGTGGGTTTTCTCTTGGTATACGCACACGCTTCTCTCGTTCTTCGTTTTGGTACAAACAACATTGGTCTAGGCCCGGAGAGGCCTCCAGACATCAAAGACGAGAGAGAAAATAACACTCGCGAAGAACGGGCTATTTTTGCAAGCTCTAAGAGAACTCTCTCTCTCTCTCTCTCTCTCTCTCTCTCTCTCTCTCTCTCTCTCTCTCTCTCTCTCTCTCTCTCTCTCTCTCTCTCTCTCTCTCTCGACTTTGTAAATTTTCTTTTTTTTTTTTCAGTCTAGCATTTTATTCTGACTCTCTTTCCCACGTGTGACTCGATTGTATCGTTAATCGTGATTATTAACAATTTCTGTGTACATCCGTTTGAAACGAATTTCCAACTTTTGACTATATAAACAATATAATATTTATATTATCGTTGGATAATAATATTTTTTATAATCAGATACGTCCGTGATTTGAAAATAAATTTTTCACAGTCACAATTTTTAAATCTCGAAACTCAACTCTGCCTATCGTCAAGATGCCTAATGTCCTCTACGCGTGATCTCGCTTGGTGTCCATTTTAGTCTGAAAAATTCGGTTGACGATAAAAAAAAAAGATTTATTTTCTCAAAAAAAAAAAAAACCCTCGAGCGACAGTAACAAATTTTCCTACGCGAAATTTTCCTTCAATGTGACGAAAAAAAAAAAGAAAAAAATCACCTGAAAGTTCTGTTCCTTGACGTCAGTGACGAAAATCGGGACGTCCTTGCTGCGCCAGTGTTCCTGCGAGTATATCGAATTGACTTTCATGCCGGTACGATTTTTCGGCGTCTCTATGAGGGCGCGATCGTCATTGAGCTCGATGGAAACGAGTCTCACGTCGGTCGTCTCATTTTTCTCATAATTCAATGGTTTCGGTCCATTGCCCGTAAAACCGGAAGTAACATTGTTCGATATGGAAAATATCGAGTTTCTTCGTTTGTCCCTCGATAATTGTGACGTAAAATTTTCCGCCTGAGATTTGAGGATCGTCGTCGGATGACGATCGGTAATTGCGAATATTGGCTCGTGGCTTAGTCTCGAATTTTCGACGAGTCCGATTGTTTCGTTATTCGTACGAATTCGTTCGGCATTGATATCGTGACTGAATGCGGAATTTCCGGTTTGCCTCGTGATCGATTCATCGGCAAGATTTTCCGGGATTTCCGTCGTGCCCACGTGTGACTTGTTCTTGCAACGTTTGCAATCCTTTTTTTTTCGTCTTCTGCCGGGTTTATCGACGATCTGGCTCGTTCCACGCGCCAAATCGTTATCGTTCTCCTCTGCGTGGATTCTTCCGGAGCCCATCGACGAGTACATCGACGAATCATTGTCGCTACCGGAACAGCGTGTCTTCTCGCGATTCGTAACGCGAACGGAAAAACGATTTGGATTATCGATATTTTCGATCGTACGTCGCAACGGAAGTGTCAAATTACGATGAAAATTCGTCGTATTGTCGTTCCTCTCGAGGCTCGACAATGGCGTCAAATTATGAGAATTTTTTTCCACAATTTTATGATTCTTCGGCCAGCTCGGATTTACCGATTGACGATGGAAATGATGATGATTATTGTTGTTGCTGTTGCTGTTGTTATTATTGTTGTTATTATTAGTCGTCGTTGTGAAATCTTCCGGAATTACTGCGATATCCTCGTAAACGTGAGTTTCCGGCACGTTTCGCAATTCTTCAATGACGATCGGTCGGGCGACGTTTCCTCGGCAGATCGGTGACAGTCTCGGGTTCTCGATTCTCGTTGATTCCTCGAAGTATCTACGCTCGAAGCGTCGAGCCGTGCGTGTTGAGGCCTCCTCTTCGTAGCCCTGATTCTCCATCTGGAATTTCAAATGTTTCCGGTTAACGCATACGCATGACGATGCGAGAAAGAGAGAGAGAGAGAGAGAGAGAGAGAGAGAGAATCAATGAGTCGATTCATCGCTGGGAATTTTTGCTTATCGATATGACGAAATTTCTTGGCCAATGTTCATTGAGAAATGAACGATCGGTATAGGGCATTTGCGTGGGAAATATGTGCCGGAGTTGTCGAAGGAATTGCAAATAAATTGATAATCATTAATTATCGAGTATAGATGACTCGTTTAATTTGAAAAAAAAAAAAAGAAAAAAAAAAAATGAGCGCTTGTAAGGTCATTTATCATCGATTATTTTATAAAAGTTACTTGTGGCAATTATAAAATGCAGACCCTTTACTCCGTAATATTAGCGGTTACTTTTGTTTTGCCTTTTTCATGAAGGAAAAAAAAAATAGCAAAACAAAAGCAAAGAGCTTAAGATCGTTACTTTTTTTGCTGCGATTTTTTGTACAATTAACACACTGTACTATTATAATTACAATGATATAATTAATAATAATATAATAATAAGTATTATTATATAATCATAATTATGCGCATAAAATTATAATAATGTTGTTAAAAAAAAATACAACGATATTAAAATAATAATAATACGATATTCTTAGAAAAGTTGTAGAAAAAATAAATTAAAAAAAAAAAAACCCTGACTAATTAACGAAGCATTCTTCGTCGCGTTAATAAAATCTTTTTATCGCGTCACCATTGTCTCTCTTGTGAAATTATTCTCTCACACAGCACGAGTCTCTCAATGATTTTCTTGAAGATATCATTGATGAGAGAATTTTATGAAAAATTTGTTTCGAAATCTCATTAAAAATACGTCTCAATGATGCTCTTAATGACCTCGAATGCATCGTTTTTTTATCTTTCTTTTTTTTTTTTAAGATCTGAAAATTTTATTTAAAACCGAATTATAAGTGAACATTTATAAGATTTTAACAGTTTTGATCGAGTTGGGAAAGAAATTTAACAAATAATATTGATTATTGTCCGTTGGAGCTCAAACAGGTCACGAAAAAGAGACACGAACTTGATAAATCCCAAAACAGGTAAAAATTCGACCCATTCGAATTCCTTCAGCGAACTTTTAGAGATATCTTACTGAAATGTGTCGAGAACTCATTTAAGATACCTATTATTTTTTTAAGACCCATTTGAGACAACTTTATGCCATTCAGGTGGCCGCGTGGGCTCCGCCCATTCTTCCAAAATTATCAGGCTTTGCGTTGGATTTTTTTTTTTCTACAATTAAAAAAATCTAACTTCTTTTCGAATTTTTTTTTACTCTGTGCCCCCGTTAGTCCAATATCCGTCGACGAATTATATCGAGGATTATCGTACATCCGGGGCAAGCAACATGTTCCCCATTTACGTGCGACACGACGAAATATTCTATTTCGAGATTTTGCTTCGTAAACTTTCCCTCCGATATACATGTATTGCGTTAAAAATATTACAAACAAAAAAGATTTACCTCGAAGCTAACACTTCGAGTCACAAAAAATAAATACACATATATGTACCTCAAACTCATCCTGTACCATTTTCGTTGATTCTCGAATAATAGGGAAATAAATCTTAACGTTTTATCCCTTATGCCGAGTTATAAAACGAGAGAGAGAGAGAGAGAGAGAGAGAGAGAGAGAGAGAAGACTATACAGAAGACGCGAGATCAAAGATTAATCACTGTAAAATCCAAACAAAACAACATTGAGGGGGGAGGACCTGTCGCGCATTGCTTTCAATTTAGCATGTCTTCTCTAATGATCGTTTTCACTCGTCTATGCCTTTGCTCAATAACGTACAAGAACTCCGTCTCGTTGAGCATTTTTTTTTTTTTTTTCGCTCGCTCAAGTCAAGCGGAACGATGAAAGAAATATTTTTAGAACGAAAAGCTCGAAGACCGTGTGCGTGTCGTCGTTTATTCGTTCGTGCGATCGCTTCGGACGATTATACATCACATAATATTCTTCGGCGTATCTCACACGGTAAATCCCGGCAGTTGTACATTTTTGGTTTTATTTTTCTTCTTTTTTTTCATACACAGAAACGTTTAAGCCACCCTTTGTTTACATTATATGCACTTTGCTGAGCTAAAAACACTTGATTATTTTTTTGAACTACGATCAGTCACTTCGGGCATATTTCCATACCAGAGGGCACGTAGATTCGTAAAATTTGTTCATTTTACGAAACGTTGGAGAATGAGAAAATTCAAATTTGTGTTTTTTTTTTTTTTTTTACGGTAGAGGCACTTCCGTAAGAGCCGGGCTGACCGAGTAAAAGAACAGCACCCGATACTCGCGAGTCTCTAGCGACTACTAGATCACCATGAGCTTGCCAGAGTGGAAGCTTGTACGACGTTGTGTCGTCGCCGGGAAAACGTACTCCCGGGTCTAATCTTCGACCATACGAACAGCACGTTTTCAACTCGCGAGAAAGAGAGAGAGAGAGAGAGGGAGAGAGAGAGAGAGAGAAAAATATATATTCGCATCGAACGAACGGAAGAGAAGTGGAGTGGAAATCCCGCACGCATCATTGCTCGTCTATGTGGGTGATATTTTATGTACTACGTGTAACATTTATGTGACATAAAAGCTGAGACAAGAGTGCGTTCAATGATCGGAGAGACGGGAATCGAGATTCGTCATCGCACTTTTACAATTGTATCGCTACCATGCATCGCTCGCACATCGAATACATATATGGGGAATTTCACAAAAAACCAAGAGGTCATGGACATATTTGAAATTTGTCTAAAATATATATATATTAGGGTGGATCGAAAAATTAAAAAACTTTTGGCTACCCTAAAAAATCAAAGATATCATTGAAATAAAGGTCTCCGTGCAATGATTCGATTTTTTGACAATATACAGGGGGCGCGCGGGACGTTTAAAAACGCCATTTTTAGCGTTAAATTCACTTTATCACTGATAACCGCAAAAACAGTTCATTCCAAAAATTCTGATTTTTTTATATAAGGTGCCCGGATATGTACCCTTTCAAACCCACATTCACGGAACATCAACGGATGGTTCATATCTTCGAAAAAAATCTCTGAAAATCAATATTTTAACTATTTTTCAATTATACCCATCGTTAAATGTTGATTTTTTTCTTCTAAAACGTTTTTGTATTTGTTCCATCTTTTTTTTCTTGTGAAACTTGGTATCGGTATTGCTTACAATCCGAAAATTGCTGAATAATAAATCTTTATTTTGGAAATTTTCATATTCACGAAAAAATGGTGTGAATCAATAAAATATAAAAATTTCCAAAATAAAGATTTATTATTCAGCAATTTTCGCATTGTAAGCAATACCGATACCGAGTTTTACAAGAAAAAAAAGATGGAACAAATACAAAAACGTTTTAGAAGAAAAAAATCACCATTTAACGATAGGTATAATTGAAAAATAGTTAAAATATTGATTTTCAGAGATTTTTTTCGAAGATATGAACCATCCGTTGATGTTCCGTGAATGTGAGTTTGAAAGGGTACATATCCGGGCACCTTGTATAAAAAAATCAGAATTTTTGGAATGAACTGTTTCCGGTTATCAGTGATTAAGTGAATTTAACGCTAAAAATGGCGTTTTTAAACGTCCCGCGCGCCCCCTACATATATATTGTCAAAAAATCGAATCATTGCACGGAGACCTTTATTTCAATGATATCTTTGATTTTTGAGGGTAGCCAAAAGTTTTTTAATTTTTCGATCCACCCTAATATATATATATATATTTTTTTTGCGGATTTTTATGTATTAGTCCCATCCCTAGGAGGATTTTTCGATTTTTATCTTCATTCAGTCAGGAAAGGACATCAAAGTTTCTTATAAAACGACATTCAGGGCCAATTTTTCGAGCAGAAGGAATGAGAATTTGTAAAAAAGTGAAAAAAAAAAACAATAACTGCTAGATTTATTACCTACTTTTGGAAAAAAAATACGCCAATATCACAGAATCACGTGATTCTGTGATATTGTGATTACGAATTCTCATTCCTTCTGCTCAAAAATTGATCCCGAATGTCATTTTATGTGAAACTTTGATGGGCTGTCCTGACTGAATGAAGATAAAGATCGAAAAATTCTTCTAGGGATGTGTTTAATACATAAAAATCCTCGAGAAAAAAAATATTCTAGACAAATTCCAAATACCATCGTCTATGACCTCTCGGTTTTTTTGTGAAATCCCCCATATACATGTACATAGGGACTATGATGTCCGATCTAGCTAATAGGTATCCGGTCGATATGACTATGTCAAGGAAATCGTTTCGTTTGATTGATCGCTCCTGGGCCAGGCTGCAATTTACCACTACAATTCCCCACACACACACACACACAAATATGTCTACGCGTTCAACACTCGTGTTTCTAGTCGAATTTGTCCGCATTTTTGTCTTACCAAAATTTTGTATTATGCAATTGCAGAACAGACAGCACAAAATTCAGAAAGAAGTCTGCAAGACTTCTTGCCTATAAGAAATTTCATATTCTACAAATTTAGTTATTAACATTTTAATGCTTCATCGACCGTTAACAATATATGTAGCACATGTTTGGAAGTTTTCCGCTCTATAAATGAAAAACTATCCACCGTAAAGGAAAAAAATTCCGTATAAAAGTTGCAGAGAATTTAATTATCTGCGAAGAAAGGTTCCCACTGTTTTTTGTCGTACTGGTACACACGGTTCACGAGATATTTCATAAAACGTGTTTTCCAAGATGGTGGCTGAATCTCAAGGGACAGCCCCGAAAACTCAGGAGACGACCCCGAACATTTTCCAACAAGAACATCAATGTCGTAAAAGATTGCATTATGAACCTACTTTTTTTTTGTTCCGGCTCCTGGACTATTAAATTAAAGATGGAACTGACGACTGTAAGAGGTCTTTAAGATGTTTTTTTGACTTTTGTGCTGTCTGAGAGTTTACTGACGATTGCCAAAACTTTACTCGATTCTCAAATCTCGGAATTTTTACGCCATATTAATTTTCAAAGCATATACATCATACGCTGCTGATGTTTTGACAATTCTGCACGCTCTGGTGAACATACGTAATGTGCAGAAGGCTGCAAACGATAGTGGCTTGAGGGGGGCTATTAGTACAAATGGGGAGAATCGGTGATGGCACAGCCATTTTTTATATCAGCGCTAAATCATCGAACTTTTGGTAAATACGAGTTAGAGATTCGAGTGAAAATTAAAAAAAAAAAAACGAAATCAATGAATCGTGATATCGTTTGTCGGAATAAATCGCAAAAATGAAAACAAAAGCCTGGTACTGTGACCGTAAAATGGCGAAGAGTTACGGAGTATGATAAATATTTTATGAACTTTTTTTTAGTGAGAAAAAAAAGTACAAGCTGTAAGGCCGGATGTGAAACGGAATTTGCACAAAGTAAAATAACGCAGCCTGCTCACACACACATATATATATATATATATATAAATATGTGTGTATCTATCTTGTTTATTATTATGAATGGCCGGAAAGTGAATGTTTGCACAATACGTGAGTTTATATATACGGTGTAATATATTACGGCGTTATATGCGCACTAATGACTGGTATACTAATAATTCGACTAGAGAATCGAGGAATTGTCGCGCGTTCGTGATATATATATATATATACATATAATGTCGTATGGCGTGGAATATCGGATCCATCTATTTCACCACGTACACGCCGAGGGCGTTGAAAGTTGTAATGCATAGGTTATAATGCAGAACACCGCGTTGCGGCGACTGGTGCTGCCGCGCACGGTATGTAATTGCGTTATAATTGATTACAGACGTTTGCCACCGTGGCTTGTGCGGAGCCTCGATACGCTTTGCCAGAGACGCGTACATGCGTTTTACACGAGTATCGAAAATTCAGCCACCGCAAAAATACACACACACACACACACACACACACATACACTCTATGAACACAATATACGTGCTACTCTACTTTTACTAAAATATATATTATGCATGTCACACAGCCATTGCTTGAAATTGCCTGGGTGAAATTTCACGCGTTCGACATGCCTTCGTCTGTCTTTCAATTACCCACGAATGATTTTTTTTTTATCGATGACAGAGCTGGACAAAGTACCAGAAAGTACTTGAAGTACAAAGTACTGTAAGTACTTGAAGTACAAAGTACTGTAAGTACTTGAAGTACTCGTGTATTTTAAGTACCAAGTACCGTAAATACTTGAAGTACTTAACATTTGAAGTGCTCTCGAGGTACTAAGCACCTAGTACTTCATATTAAGTACTCGAAGTACGGGGAAGTACTTGAAGTGCGCAAAGGTACTTGAGGTGCCGGAAAGTACTTAAAGTACAGAAAAAATACTTGAAGTACAATAAAGTACTTGAACTTTTAATTGCAAATACTTTAAAGTGCATGGCATGTACTTGAAAATTTCAATATAAATCATTGAAGTACAGTTGAGTACATTGAAGTACATTGAAGTACAGTTGAATACGGTTGAGTACTTGTAAATTTGAGTACGATTCTTGAAATACTTTCAAAGTACTTTGTACTTCAATTATTGTATTTCAAGTACCGAGTACTTGAAGTACTGCCCAGTTCTGATCGATAAGTATCTATAAACTCGTTGCATTATTTTTTTTACCGTTATTACAGACTCTCTCTCTCTCTCTCTCTCTCTCTCTGTTTTTTTCTTTTTCTTTTTCTTTCTCTTTCTTTCTCTCTCTCTCTCTCTCTCTCCGGCAGCTGGAATGACAGCACGTCGAGGGGGCAACGAGTGGACAGTGAGAGAATATCCACGATAATTAGAGCCAGGTTTTTTTTTTTTTTGTGGGAACGCACGTCAACGCACGGACATTTTGTGAAGCGAAAATGTCCAATAGGTGAATGGTGTTCGTTGAACGTGAACGATCGCACGGGAGGCACAGAGCTGTTTACGATCGTTACGAAGGATGACATTTTCACGCGACAGTTTCATGTCGTGTGAGCTCTGTGGACTATCGTTTTTTTTTTTTTTTTTTTTTTTTTTTTAACGTGTGGCAACGGCTCTATTTATCGCTCTTGCAATGTAATGGATCAATTGCAAGAAGAGCAGTTGTGCTCTGAGGGTCCCACGTGTATATATATATGACACAATAAAGATCTGTATACGATTGATCGGTACCAAGTTTTTAAAGCACATATATATATATATAGAACGACAAAGCTCGGCTTTTCTTTTCCCCTTTCGCCTCTTGACTGTATCGCGCGATATATATATATATGAAACCTATTGAGGCCAATAATTTACAATTAACTTAAGCTACAGCTCCATAGATATATAAATGCGTAAACATCCTCATTCAATTTCCAAACAACATGATCGAATTTTTATAAATCTAGTTGGATGGAGAAAATCTAGAAGGATGCTTGGTCATCGACGAAAAAAAAATTAACACCGAAGAGCCAAATCAATGACTCAACTGACGACGTGATGTATTTAAATTCGAAATTGCCCTCAATTGATCGTCGTGTAATGTTCCCAAGTCACACTCAATACAACTTCACGATTTGAAATAAAAAAAAAGCGAACGAAGCATTAGTATATTCTTTGCAGGAGTAGTAATGCGTCAGTTGTTTTTATTTTCAGTTATTTGAGAAATTTGAAAAACGACGAAGAAAAAAAAATGAGAACGAGCAATAAACAATTTGATTCGCGAGTTCTTGGGAGTATGAATCGACGTTGCATTATTAAGGATATTTTTCTTATCTATAAGCAGGTATTGTTGAAATATTTTTACAATAAATCACAATACATTTGTACATCGAGTACAAAGCACAAAGTAATGTAAGTACTTGAAGTATTCGTGCATTTCAAGTACCAAGTACCGTAAATACTTGAAGTACTCGGTATTTGAAGTACTACATGCTTGAAGTACTTGAGTTATCAAGTACTTGAAATCCGTCAAGTGTCAAGTATCAAATACTTTTCAAATTTTCAGGTATACATCTCGTAAATTCTAGTACCCATATTTGATTTCTTAAGTACTGTTTAAGCTCATTTGATTTTGATTCGAGTATTTCTTGTATCAAAACATATTTTCACATTGTGCAATTCACTCTGGTTAGGAAGATTGAAACAGAAAAATTTAAACGAAGAATTAGAAATAATTCAAAAAAATAACACCGACGATTGTAATTAAGATTTATTTAGCTTCAGGTTTGAAAAAGAAAAAAAAATGAAGAATATAATACACGAATTGTTAAAAACGGAGTCATGCATTGACAATGACACCGTAACTACCGTAGCTTGAGCCTTTGAACGGTAATTCCTTACAATTTTAACCGAAAGATGGCGCGGAACGGTCCTCAATTATACATTCAAAGACATTATACATGCAATCATTAGCAAGGCGTATTCAAAAGTACTTCACACTTGGTATTTGAAAAAGTACTTGATGTACAGGAAAGTCCTTGCAATTTTAATTGAAAATACTTCAAATACATGACATGTACTTGAAAATTTAAGTACAATACTTGAAATACTCTTAAAGTAATTTGTACTTCAAGTATTGCCCAGCTCTGTCCGATAGCAATCTGTACCAGAGAAATATATATATATATATATCTATATCTATATATTATATAAAGCATTTGCGGTGTCCATATGAGAGCCCCTCGGTTCTTGTACACGGTGGCGGCGGCAAGATCTTTATATAATATAGTACATATTTATATATATATAATGGTTACAATATCGAACTAGAGGCAAAAACCCAGAAGGCCACTTAACCCGCATCAATACGAGAATCGACGAGAGTAATTAGCGAGTTTATATAGTACAGTATCGACAGCAATGCCACAGCTAATTACTCCGGCAAAGAATAAACGGTGCCATACATCATACAACCCGAGGGGGTTTAAAAAGTTTATATCATATACGACTCATAATTAACGGTAAAACATGAGAGATATTCAGAGGCAATGAAAGACAATGAGAGACTCACTCAATGTACTCATACATTGAGTGAAAATCTATATTTTTTTCTTAATCAACATTGTGCGGTTGCAAATACTCATCATCTTCATTCTCACCCTCTTCATCGTTAAATTAAAAAAAAAAAAAAGTATTTCATTTAAAACATGAAATTTTCATTTAAAATCGCTTGGAATGGTCTTTTTTATTTCAACAAAATGTCCCTTCCCGTGGAATATATCCTCATACTTAAAATGTCACGACAGAATCGTATCGGGTATGTCAAGTTTGTACGTAGTAATCGCGATAAAATCCACGAGTTCATTGGATGGATGAATAAATTCAGATCTGGTCTGCGCGTGTCTCGTTTCGTTGGAACGTCATGGAATCTCATCTCACAATCGGCAAGATTCTCGCACGGAAGAGAAAGAGAGCGCGTGCGTGTGTGTGTGTGTGTGTGTGTGCTTTTTACGAGCATGCGAGGGAGTATTTCGATTCAACAGAAGCAACATAACGGTTGAAAGAGAGAGAAGCAACGTAACGAAGAAAGAGAGGAATGAAGGCTCTGATTGGGGAGCATCTCGCCATGATTGTCCCAATTATCGCGACTTGACTCCTCGATTGATCCTAAGAGAGAGAGAGAGAGAGAGAGAAAGCGAGTGAGCTACTATACAATCTGACGTCATCGAACACCAAACTCAGTCTTACTAACCCTCTCTCTTGTCCACGTCCCAAAGATATCGCGGTCGTATCTCACAGTTCGATCTTCATATTTTTCATTCTCATCCTCTGTCTCAGGCCGGACCCCCCCGAGTGCCAAACACAGGTGTCCATCGATATTTTTATGACTGTACCATCGATTGCGAAAGATCGTTACACGACGGGGCAATTGAACGAGTAAGTATAAGAGTAGGCAAGCTGAAAGGGACTTTGGATTTTGGGAAGTCGAATCTGAAGCAGCGATAGAGAAATTTCAACGAAAATCCCCGTGGATGATGGCTGTGTTGCGACCTGTTCCACTGCTCGCCGACAGACGATCCGACGTTTCAATCGAATTTCGTGTGTATATGGCACTGACCCAATTGTCCAGAAAGGCAAGTGCCTTTCCAGCGAAAAAAAATAGTTGCGAGATCCGTCAATGCCTCGTGAGAGCCAGCGGGTCATGACTCGAGAATGCACAAGAAGGAAAAAGAAAAAAAGATCGGTTGGGAAAGAAAAGTATCGAGGAGGCAAGAGACGAGATACAACGAACGATAGAGAGACATGTTCGGAAACAAAAAAATATTTTATCGTCAGGCAGGCATCATCGGTCATCGCTAATCCCCCCCTCTGAGAGTCGAGCAAATTGGTTGCCTAAAACGTTCGAGAGATCGAAAGATGGGATATAGCTCTGAAGGCTATTTTCCATGTGGTGTTATATGAATATTTTGCCGCTGCCGTGTATAAGAGTCGGAGCCTTTTAAGAGCAGAGTGTCCAGCTTGAAAAGAGGATGACTCTGTTTGGGATTGGGCTGCTTCGAGTCGTCGTGTAAGATGTAAAAGATGTGATGTAACCTCGAAAAGGATAATTATGTTTGGTTTGGGCTGTTTTACGACCATATACTTCAATTCCAATTCAACGCCTATATAGTCAAATTTGAAAAAGGACGACTCTAGGCTGGGCTGCTTTTTAAGTCGCCTGCCCAAGGGGTGCGTACCCCCCATGGAAAAAAAGTATACTTCAGATATACAAAAAATATATCTCTATATATAGCGGCAACAAGTTCTATATCTCTCATATATCTTGGATATATCTATAATATACCTGTTATATATATATATAACAGGTATATAATAGATATATCTATTATATTCCTCCGTAATATATCTATTATATTATATTATATTATTATATTATATATTATATTATATATTATATAATATAATATATATATAATATAAATAATAGATATATTACGGAGGAATATAATAGATATATCTATTATATACCTGTTATATATATATATAACAGGTTATATATATATATATATATATAATATATTATATTATAGAATATATATTATATTAGTAGTAGTAAGTTTTACTTGCATAGCCTTTTCGGCTTTTTACAACACTTCATTCACTATATCACTATTACACTGGGCCCACTATTTTTAGTTTTTTCTGTTCATTTACGGAACTATTTTTCTCTCTCGATTTTTGCAACCTCATTGCTATTGGCCCAGTGTATTTGTGAGAACCTACAATTTAAGGTGGGTTTCGAACCACCGAGCTCGCAGAAAAAGCATCTGGAAAAATCCATTGGTGCCGGCCGCGGGATCGAACCCTGGCCGCCTGCGTGGCAGTCCAGAGTCGGACCAACTGGGCCACTGCTCGCTCTATATATTATATTATATAATATATAATATAATATATAATATAATAATATATATATATATTATATTATATATATATTACGGAGTTATAAAAATATACTTTGCGGCAATAAGTTCGATATCTATTATATATCTCGTATATATCTTGTAATATACTTCTTTTCCATATGGGATAAGCTCCAAAAGGAGTGCTATACTTGCGTTGGGATTTTTTTCGCCTCTATTCGAGGGGCTCTCCAATTTTAAAAGAATGACTCTGTTTAAGATTGGGCTGTTTTACACCCTTTATATGGAAGATCTCCATTTTGAATAGGTTCGTTTGCATCGGGAAGCTAAGACTCGCTGCGTTCGAGTCGCATGAAACCTCTGGTACATGTATACATGTATATTTTAGCGATCATGGTGAAATCGGGTGCCGCGCACGCTCTAGCGCAATTTAACATCAGAGAGATAGAGATAGAGAGAGAGGGAAGAGATTTTAACATCTTCCGGGAAGGCGAATGGAGCACATTATACATTCCACGTAAAGGACATTTGCGGATATATTATTCTCGAGTGGAATAGAAAGAGAAAGAGTCTAAACCGCGCTGGAGTCTCGGGTGAACTACGTGATTCCGTTGGTCGAATATTTTTCTCATCCTGTTGCTTCTCCGAGTCCTCTTGGTTATTCGAGTGAAAGGAGAGTGACGCCGCAGATATTACGGGAGCGCGATCCTTTTGCTTATATTTTTTTCTTTTTTACCGTTGTTTCTCGTGGGATATGCTCCGAACTCGGAGTTACGGTGGACCGTGTGTGTAATATACGGATAGAGCGTAGCTCGAGCGACCGAGTTCACCAGTCAATTTCGCACGCGGATCTGTCGTTATAGTAGTCGTCGTTGTCACGTCGGCGGAGACTTGTTCCTGTCAGTTTTTCTTTAAAAAAAAAAATAAAAAAATAAATAAAACAAGAAACGATTATTCGCGTGTATGTGTGTGTGTGTGTGTGTCTACGCGAAACTCTCTCATTCGCGTTTCGCGGAATAGATAATTTCACCTCTCGACCCTCTGGCTTAATTACGGGTAGCAGAGAGCTATGCAATTACCCCTCTTGCCACAGGGATTATTCCATGGCCCCGAAACATTGTGCCAACCGCACACACCTCCTTCTATCCGGTGCTCCTGACAGGTTACGATATAACCCGACGACAATGATTCTCCGTATACACACAAACACACACACGCGAGTTTATCATAAGCGATTCTTTGTATATATTGTTGCAATTACATTGCATGATTGACGGGCTAATAAGCTCGTTTAATGTACATGTATTATTTGTAATCTCTTTGGATTCGTTAATGGATTTTTTTTCTCGTTTTTCCCCTCTTCTATGTTGCTGCCGTCTCGGTCATCTCAAATTGAAGGGGAGGAGATAAAAGTTGAGTTGCGCTGATCGAATCGGGAGATTCTGACAGACGCGTTCGAATTGGTGCATCAAATACATCAACTTTGAACGTATTATTAACGCTTCTGTCTCAAGCGTCCACGATATGAAATGACGATTTCAAAAGATTCAATTCATTTTTCTAGGAAATCGATGCATGAAACGATATACGAGTTCAATCGAAATTTCATTGCCCAACATATCTACCAGATATTAAGAATTCCGAACCTCTGTCGGTGTTGACACCTCTATCGGAGAATGAGGCTTCCGCAAACATATCTACCCAATTACAAGTCTACGGAATACGAACTTACCATGCCCCGGAGAGTTTTTATCTGGTAGACTTGTATAATCGATTAGAGATGTCAGCGGAAGCTTCATTCTGATAGAGACTATCGGACTCTTGTAAAGTTGTAATTTCGTGGTTCGAAGAGCCTAAATTCTAAATTCTGATAGAGATTTAATCGAGCGCTGAGGTAACCGGGTAAAATTTTTCATCCAACCAAACTTGAAATTTCACTAACTCGACCGTGAAAGTCTACCACCAAACCTCACGAATCCAGTGAATTTTTTTTTATCGACATTAACACGCGAATCTCCCTGATTGGAAAAAAAAATCCCTGATTGGAAAAATTTCCAGTCTGAGGAACTTTTTATCCGGCCTCGGGCAGCAAAAGTTGATGCAATTTACTTGCGCAAAAAGTGTCGTGGAAACGCATTTGTGAAAATTCCATCGTCACGCGTCAACAAATAACGACGCAATGTCATCCCGATGGGAGTTAAAAAGAAGAAGAAGAAGAAGGAAAAAAAAAAAAGAAATCCTCTCTGCATATGAATGCGCGCGTTGTTCATGAGAACCTTGCGGATTAAAGATTTCCGCGAGAAGGAAAGTAAAAATTCTTCGTTCGATGAAGGCAAAAGCTGCGGCGTACGCGCGGCGAACGATTCTTTCGCCCTCGATCAGGATCGAGCCGATATATCTCGAGAGTCCATGCGGATGGCGCGATGAACAAACCGCGCCGATGCATGATTCAAGGAGCACCCGCGGTTTTACTATTGGTTTTGCGCGTTATATGTCCTCCTTCTCGGTGGCCAAGAGAGCGAGAGAGAGAGAGAGAGAGAGAGTGAGCGAGTGAGAAAGAGGGAGAGTTTGTGTGTGACGCATCGCGTGTAAACGCGGAGCTGAAACATCACGGATATTACATACGGTTGCATTTTATCTGTCTTCACTCGGTTGGCCTTTGTCGAACTCCGAGAAACGAGATATGCATTATAATACGGTGAAGCTCAAAGGGATCGCGCGAAACCTGGGCTAAGGCAACGAGAATCAATCGTGAAATACTCTTCAACGAATATGTGATGTTTTATTTATTTATTTATTTTTTTTTTTTTTCAATCTTCTTCAGACTCGTATAAATCCTAATTTATGGTCTCGCACGATCCTAACGCGGTATGGTTGAAAGATAGTATATATGCTCGAGCGACGTATTCGTGAAATGAAACTTTAATTTTTTTCCCCCACGATCTTCTATTATTGTATTATTATAATTAATAATCAGCAGTGGTAGTAATTATTTAGCAATTTTTGCCATTTGCGCTTAGGAATATATTTTTTTTTACATATCCTTCGTGCACACATTATAATTAACAGTTATTACAATTATAATAATATATTATAATAAAAATAAATGTGCGTGTATGTGTGCGAGGACGAAAATTGATTTTTAAACTTGTGGACTAACACTGGCAACGATTGTTTCAGGTCAGTTTATTATTATTTTTTTTTCACGCGAAAGATGTACAATAATGAAACTATTATTGCATTTATAGCTGACATGGCAAGGAAAAGCAAAAAAAAAAGATCGAGAATATCGAAGGAGAGATTCCATCGAGGAATCCGACCATATAATAGGCATTTGCGATCTCGAAATACTCGAACGTTCGCAGCAGCTCGTTTACTCGTTTCCCGTATAAATTGTGCACCCTCTCTTTCTTGTTTTTTTTTTTTTTTTTATCATCATCACAATCCTGTTTCTACTTCTTTCATCGTACCAGAGGGTCGTATCTCCCAGCAGAACAAAAAGTTTCTTCAAGTTTATAAAGCGAAAAGTTGAAGAATAATAATTTTTTTTCGTACTATTATTATTATCATGGTATTTAAATTGATCCTGCATGACTCATGTAACGGCAAAGAGCCACCAGAAACGTGTATTTCCTACTGATAGAGCGAGGGACGATAAAAATACATATGAGCAAAATTGAGAGTCTCCGAGGCGCGCGAGAAATTTTTTTTTTTTTTCTTTTGTTATTTCTTTTTCGTTTTCATTTTAGCGAGCCGTCAACGCGCATTTATATGCGAGAGGACCTTGTCCGAGGATCGCGGACACTCCCGCCACGGTGGAATCGTTTATCGTTTCAGGTTTATTGTTCGAGGGAGAGAGGAAAAGAGAAAGAGAGAAAGAGAGAGAGCCAACCCTATAATCCCTCATGGTTTATTGTTGAGCAAATAAACGCGCGCGTGCGGTATATAATATAACGCCCTCCTTTTCCCTCGCGCGGTCCTCTCTCTACCTACAATCTCCTCCGCCTTCTCCTCTCGAGCAAATTAAAAAGGGTTGCTGAGCTTGTTACAAAGGCTCACACACATCGCGACGGAGAGACAGAGCGAGAAAGAGAGTGCGCATATCTCAAACGATCGACGGAAGTGGGCAAGGTTCCTCCGACCTGTTTTTTTACTGTTTTATATATATATATATATATGACTAGGCTTTTGTGCGGGTCGAGTGCTACGCCCTCTGACTTTCCAGCCAAAAGAAACCCAAACAGTGTTCGCTTTCAAATTGGAAACTCCTCGTACAGGGGACATAATATGAAGGTCAACCCAAACAAGCCCAAACACATCATCCTTTTCGAATTGGACACTTTCATGCAGGGATATCGAAAAATTTCAACCCAAACAAGCCTAAGCAGTCATCCTTTTCAAACCGGACACCTTTATGCAGGTATATCGAGAAGACCAACTAAAAAAAGCCGAAACAGTCATGCTTTTGAAACTGGACACTCTTCGCATATAAGAATATCGAAAAAATCCAATCCAAACAAACCCAGTTATCCTTTTTCGAATTGGTATCTTTTTTTATGTGGATCTGAAAAAGGCTGACCCAAACCAGTCATCTTTTCAAATTGGACGCCCCTTTTATATAGGACTATAAAAAAAAAAAAATCCAACCCAAACAGTCATCGTTTTCAAATCTGGCGCCCATTGCATATTCGTATTAAAAAAAAAAAAAGGCCAACTCGGAGTTATTCTTTTCGAATTAAAGACCCCTCTGCATAGGTCTCCAATTCTTGTACGCAGTGCGCTGCGGCGATATATTTATATGATATATGTGCATGAAGTGTTATTGATACCATACAATATGTACGTATATACACGAATCGCTTTACAATGTATTCCCTTTAAAATGGTCTCGAAGGCGTGTCCGTGGCGCAAGATGCACTTGGGGCCCTTTGAGTCCACTATAGCGGCTCTTCGTTGGTGGTCACAAAGTATACACATGGATGCAAAGAGATTAATTTTCTTCAAACTTGATTGTTCTTTTTTTTAAACTCAGTCCCAGCAAGCTCGATTGTGAATAAACGGTAACTTATTGTACAGAGTCCCACTTTTAAGATCGACCAGATTTAATTTGAATAAAATAATCGTTCTTCGGGCAAGTAGTTTTTAATTTTTATTCCCAATTTGGATCTGGGCAACGCGAAAACGTGAATTGATGAGAAAGCAAAGAAGGATAAATAAGAAGCAAGTACCCAGGGCCCGAGGAGACCTCGGGGTACGTTGGCGATAAATTATTTCTCACTTTTTCCAACAAACGAACTTTTAAGTCACGTTTTTTTTTTTGTTTTTTTTTTCACGATGTGGCAAGCAGTTTCATCTTTGCTAAGATTGCACTTGGCTGAATCCAAGAGAGCGTAATTCATTCGAGTATCATCACACACACACACACACACACACACACATACACATACCCCGGAGACACATTACCCGAGATCTTTGCGATTTGAATCCCAACAGTGTTTCAGCCACCCACGCTCTGTATACTTTCTCATTAAACGTTGCTCCATTCTTCCTTAAAACTCAACGCCACGCAAGCACACACGGATGGTGCTTCATTCACCAACAATTACGTTTTCTTTCATCAAAAATGAAGAAAGAACGGCGAAAAAAAAAAATACATCTGCACGCTTCTTTTTTTTTTCATTCCCCTCAATGAATTGTCCATCCATTCACATATCAGCCCTCTTTACGCTGCTTGTATACAAGGGAAGCTCGTCGAAGAAGCTTGCCTTAAATTTACGCGTTCGACGTGCAAGATAAAAATGAATGCGAGGGAGAAGTCTCGAAGACAAAACGCAAATAGAAAATAAATGACAGAATGAAGAGGGTCTCGTCTTTCCGCTGTACGGCAATCGACGAGCCAGTCGAAGCGTCTAATGGTTAATTAGTTCTCGAGTGGTATACGCTTGTAAGGCTACCGTCGTCTCTCCTTACGCAACGGACGCGGGCAGGGTAGCAAAAGGTGGCAATTAACGTGCTGCACTCGGTGGACTGCCCCAAGGGGTTCGTATATATATATATATATATATATATATATATATATATATATATATATATATATATACATATGTGTATATAAACTCTGAAGCATCGACAAGTCCAGACCTTCAACGTCATGACTGTGCCGGAACGGGGAAAAAAGGCTTATCCACTTGAGAATGATCATTGGGATAGAGCTAGCGTTTTTTTTTTATCGAGCCATTGAGAATATTTTTTGCAAAAAAACTGATTCTTCCGAAGGTAAAATTTTTCAAATGCATCAAATGTTATATGGCACTTAGTTTTTTTTCAAATTTAAATTTACTTGAATGGAAGACAAATTAATAAAAACCTAGAAACCGCGATGTGCCTTTTAAGAAAGTTGTAATTTTGGAAAATTAAGGTTTGAAGGAAAGTGGCACACGACATACTGAGATCAAAAATTAAAAGAGTCAGCCAGTTTTGCTAATAATCATCGAACATTAATAAAATTTGATCGACTTTTTTTTATGAGATATAATAGCCAATGATTTTATGTCCTTTTGTAGACAAATACACGGCTCGTTGAATCAGCATACTTTTTTTCAGAATGCTTGAACGAAATTGTACAACAAGAAATATGAATTTTTCATGCACGAAAAATTAATAATTTTTTAAGAGCAGCAAGAGCGATCCCAAAAAGGTTTTAGGAGAGTCTGCTCTTTTTTTTTCGCATGCAACGTCAATGCTCTCGCCGAAAACGAGTTTTCCACTTGGATGAGACGAGAGACAAGAGATATGAGCAAAAAGTTGGTCATTGCCCGAATGGAGAATACATGCGGAAATGGAAGGAGAAGAGAGAAGAATGCTGGGAGCAGAGAGACGGTTTGTTTTTCTACTATCGGAGAGCAGGAGAACCTTCTATCTCACATTTTTAGGATTACAAGGTTTTCCTACCCTAAACTTACTTCAGGGGTAGAATCCGAGATCTTTGTCCGCAAGAATCTAGCTGAAATGTTTGGCATGGCTACGAATGATCCAAGTGCGGGATTATAATTTCGGAATGCCACGACAGCGCCACTTCAAGGGCCCGAGCAGTAGCGCAAGTCTGGCGAACCACAAATGGGCCCGATATGGCCCATATCAATGTTAGGGCATGCCACAGAGCAAATTTCTGCCCGGGAAGTTTACCGACAACACTGATAGCGTAAAAAAAAATCTTCCATTACCAGAGAAATCGTCATTTATATCAGGGTCTCTCTGTTTTTGGGAACATGATAACCAAAACTGAAGCAAAGATCCAATCTGCGAACTGTATCTCTAATATCCGTTATAACTTTTTTCTAAAGAACAAACCTTTGCATCGTTTGTCTCAATGTTCGAATCTCGTTGATTGGGCAACTGCGGAGAATTCAATCCGAATGGGCTTCATGTATATCCATCCACACCTAATTCATACCTAATAGTTACATGCGTGCTTGTACATATATATATATATACAACAAATGGCAGAGCAGATTAGGCTGGGCTCTATTGATCAAGCTCCAACACACCAAATCAATCGCAATTCGGTTCGATAACAACGCGTCTACGCTATTTCCCCGAGCCCCATGAATTCCCCTACGGTCCAGCATTCGATTTAATTGGCCCATCGATGATTAATTAACGAGGCTCGTAGCGTTTCACCCCCAGGCCTTATAGTTATCCCATCCCTCTCGCTGGCTGATATCGGCCAAACGTTGCACGAGCTCTGCGATCGCACTTTGGTTGCCTAGCACTGAGACGCATCATGGGCGCAAGTGTGCGCGGCGTGTTATACAGCAGACAATTCACGCACACACGCGCGCGCGCGCGAGGGATATGGTACTCGTGAGAGGGATGGTTTTCCTGCACGTGTCGCGCCATATGCCATGGATTCCCAATCTATCCGGTGCAAGAAGAGAGACCGTTGCGGTCTCCTCTCTGTTCCGTTGTTAGCGCGGTGTAACAAGCGCGTGTACCGGAGGTCGTTACGTTGCGTCGAGCACCGCTCCTTCATGCTCCACCACTCCGTTCTCCCTTTTTGGGTTCCGGGCATAGTGTTCTGTGCACGTAGCGGCTATATAGCACCGCATGTATATAGCACGGAGCGATTGAGGTCGACCAAAACAGCCTCAAACGCGGAATTTCAATGCAACGTTGTAATACGTCCCTCATCGCTCTGTGGTACACGCAACTACTATAGCTAACCGTTCGACAGCTTCTCTCCATTAATTTATCCTTAAAAAAACAGGCGCCTGTTGATTGGATTCATTTCACCGGGTAAAGGTAAAACTAATCGAAGGAACGATAGTTCCTTGTTCTACACTGAAAAAAAAGTTTCCCGATTCGAGCCATAATTATTATTGCTTCAGCCATATTATATGGGAAAATACGCTACTGCCATACCATCTAGGTAATAAAGCCATACAAATATGACTGACACAATATCGTTGGCGTAAGCATACCACTATGTCATGACAGACATATACCCAATAGCTCCGCGAATCTGACAAGTATATCTATTTCAGCAATACCATAGTATGGTTGAGTTCACCATCACGAGTTATGCGTATGCCAACCATACTAGTATAGCTGTCTTATAAACGCTAGCATACGAGGTAGACGAACACCAGCCATACTAGTATAGCCGAAGCAAGCATATACAATGTTGTTTCGTGGATAGCAGTTTTGTCAGTGTAGGCAGAATTATTTGTATACCAACAATACTAGTAGAGCTGTTTTATAAACGCTAGCATACGAGGTAGACGTACCAGCCATACTACCAAAAGAATATGGCTGAATTATAAATTCATTTTATGTAGATAAATTACAGGATATTGTACCTACCTATACTCGTATAGGTAGGTATATATAGTAGGGGATATTCGGGTCACAGTAAAAATTCAGCCAATATGTTTCATAATCATGAATATTTATTTTAATCATCTGTTATCGATAATGATATTCATACATAAATATTTTGCAAAAGAGACTTGATTTTTAGAGCTAATGAAACACACCTGGAAGTTTGAGAGAATCCCATGGCCCGGAGACATATGATACTCTCCTTGCAGGAAAATGACAGTTGACCTAACCTACAAAAATTCGCTTGTTATACGATTGGCGTTTATATAACAGGAAAAATAGTCCTTTTTTACATATTCCGTAGATAAGTGAGAACAGACTTACCTTCAAATGTTGGTATAAGCTCATCAAGATTCCGTTCGTTCAGTTTCTTCTTCACAAACTCGTTCATTGTCAAATTTTGCGTAGCGAGGTTTCGTTTTCGCGCGAGGCAGAGGCATAGACACCACGCGTTAACAGATTACTGTAGGTGTTCCAAAAACGTAGTATAGTTGCGCGAGCCATATTAGTATAGCTATGTGTCACAACGTTATTCTCGCAGCCATACTATATGGTTGAAATAGCTAGGCATGTAAAAATCAGCTACTACAGCTATTTGAACAATACAGTGTAGTTTCGCGAGCTATGTTAGTATGGCTGATTTACAAAAACGATAAATTTCCAGCTATTTATAATGACTAAGCTAGCCAGACGATTGAGTGTCGTCCACAAAGGCGCAGTATAGGCGCCGTAGACAAAACTGCTTTGCCTTCACCAGCGATATTATTGTTGAATTAGAAATACTTCACTAGTCATATTTGTATGAACTTTACGGCAATCGGGATTTTCTAAAAGGGCTACTGCATTTTTTGTGTGGGCAATATTTTTTCATCAGTATACCTATAACTGGCCAACAATAACAGTATTATTGTAAATCCCGAACCATTTTTTTCAGTGTAGAATGGATAGAACGGTCCTTGAATAGATGAGTTTGCTCAAACGTTGAAAAATCATGAAAAATGATGCATCCCCCGGAAGAAGATGGGGGGAGTAAGAAAGAGAAAATGATAGAGGACTTTTCGAGGGAGCGCGAGCCCTGTATAGTCGTCGTCCGGTCCGAAAATTTATAGGGGCAATTTGCGAATTAAGTAATCCTCATAAGTAACGATGCCTCTCGATGCGAGTGTCTCGTTTGTATCCCGAGGATCTTGAGTTACATGCACACGAAGAGTCCACGCGAGCGCAGAGGGCACAAGCAGGTGAACGACCGTCTCGGTAACGCGTGGACGATTCTTGTCGACGCCGAGGAACTCCGGTATAAAGTAGTACGCACGGGACATATATATATATATATATATAATATTATATATATATGCATACTTGTGTTTTTTTTTTTTGCTTGGGGAGCACGAGCTCGCGTATATGGCGAATCGTGGATACGTGTATATCGAATGACTCGGTCACTTTGGTGTCGTTTGACTTTATTTTTCCTCGATACCTTCTTTTGCACCCTGGAATACTTTTTGACAGCCTCGTAAAACTCGTCTCGAGAATCGCGATTTTACCGTTGAGAACGAATTTTTATGATCGCAGAAAGCGAGAGAGATATTCGACTTATTGTCATCGACGAGGCCAATGAAATAAAATTCACGAGACAACGATAAATAACTATGAGGGAAGTTTGTTCCGCATAGTGAATTACGAGAATGGCACATAAATGAAAAATTTCTGAGGGGAAGAGAGAGAGAGAGAGGGGGGGGGGCAATGTAATTTGTGCGAGTAATGTAATACGACCCTTCGCCATGAGAATTTCTCTCTATTCAACCAATATAGAACGAGAGAAAGAGAGTATAAACACAGTCTACGCACGAGGATACACTTGGCTACGCTATGAGCTGCGTCAAGTACTTAACGCGAGCGTGTACAAACGCGTTATTTGCTCGGCACGGGCTTATTGGAGCTCCGGGCGTGTTTGCGTTGTACTTTTACCATTAAACGCTCTCCGCGTTCCAGAACTATAATACCCATTGTCGAGGTTTATATATCGTTGGAAAACAAACGCCTGAAGAATTCGTTGCCCTCCGTATCGTTCACCGTAAAAGTTGTCATGAAATTTAATGTACGTAGCAGATGGAATTTACAAATTAGGGTATATGAAGTAAAAATGTATATATATATATTAGACTGTTTCAAAATAAATCGATAATTTTTTTTTTTTTCTTTACACAATCTTAAACTATACTTGGACATAAAAAAATAATCCTCGCGAAAGGAGGGGCCGGTCCTTCAAGATTCAGAGGTATCTCATCGGACTTTTGTCTTTTTTTATTTCATTAATGACTAATTCTTTTACAAACCGAACACCATTCTGACTGACACATTTTTTATTTGGCTGAAACTTTTTTTACGGGTTCTATGTCGAAAAAAAAAAGATACGCGCTCGAGGAATTTGTTTTTTTTTTTTTTTTTTTTTCCTAATAGAGGGGGTTGAAAGTTTGAGATTTTCGTGATTTGTGCCTTGGAGACTCATTTTCAAAAATTCATAACTCCGGTTATTTTTAAGCTAGAGAAAACTTTTTTTTTCATTCTGAAGACAAAAGAGTGAATTTTGAGAAAAACATATTTTCAAAAAAATTTATAAAAAATTTCATATTGTTATAAACAATTGAAATGTTTTGATCAATTTTTTAACCATGGCCCCCAAATTTTAACGATTTCTTAATACAACCATCGTATTCTACGTCAAATTTTCCATAAAAAACGTATTTTTTTATTAATGGAGAAATTATGTTTACCGGTAGAGATAAATTAATTTATCTAGCGCGGCACGTCGTATCGGCGCGCGGGTACCTTTGCACGCCTGTTTTTCTAACCCCACATCGTTTTTCTCAATAACAATAATGATTATTCAACTCTTAGTCTACTTTGTCAATCGAGTACAAATTATTATTATTAGCAAACAGGACTTTATGATTAATTCAACAAAATAAAAACATGTTAGCAAATGAAAAAACAATTAATTACGATTTTTATAAAAATTTTCTTAAAAACGTTATTTATCAGTAGTTAATAATCTCCTACTTAATTGTAGGAGAAAGTACAAAGTAGGAAGTACCTTAAAAGGAAAGTAGGAGATTATTAATATCGATTTTTGTATTTTTTTTTGTTTTTTTTTTTGCATTTATCGACGTATATATCGACCGATAATTGTTGCTGCGATCATCAAGATTGTTTTTTCTAGTATATTCAGTATTTATACATAAGTTTGGAATATATTCATCATTTTAGGACTAGAAAAACGTTTGTTCCATCCATGCAAATTAATTATTCACGTATTAACGAAATAAAAATGACAAAAGTCCGATGAGACACCTCTAAATCTTGAAGGACCGGCCCTTCCTTTCGCGAGGATTATTTTTTTATGTCCAAGTATAGTTTAAGATTGTGTAAAGCAAAAAAAAATTATCGATTTATTTTGAAACAGTCTAATATATATATTGCCTTTCAAAATTAATAACTTTGTCGAGATTCGATAACTGTACATTCAAATTAATATCGCTGATATCGAAAATTAATAAATTCTTATACGAAAATAATTTTTCCTGCAACGCTAAAATGAATTTTTTTGCAATTTTAATAAAACGCGATTGTAAAATAATATAGCTGTAGTTTAAAATATTTTTCAATCATGTTTATCAAATTTACAATTCGTTCGCGACATTCATGTTAAATTAACAGATTCTTTAACGTGATCTAAACTCAATGTACAATTAAATGGGAAATCAATGAGTCAAAATTAAATTCCAAGCGTGCATACTCAAATTAAAATTCATTCGGACAATAAATTCGTAGATAAGTGTAGTTTACGGAAATGCCACTAGATGGCGAACGGGCAGAGTCGTTCTCAATACCGAGGCAGCACTTGGCCGTGTTTATAATTGGCTAAACCATCGAAACTGTGAGATCTGAGATTCGCCTTCTTATGTTTTTTTTTTTGACAGTCAATTCCCTCCGGAACTCCTGGACAAGTTTTATTGTATATTAGAGTGCAATACAATAATTTACGAATTCGTTTATACTAAATTTCTGATTTTCCTTCGAATTTTCAATTCAACTTACATATTATAATTTATATTAATTTTAAGTCAAAAATTGTTTACAGTATTGTTCCGCAAATTTGGTCGATCACTTTGGTCAAGACTAACTACGCGGATGAAAAATATCAACGATCCATATAATCTATTCTCGTTAGCTATGGATATAAATAGTTTCGATCTGAAATATTTTCTGACACACGGGGATCACTTGTCTCTCACCCAGTTTTTCGGTGTTTCCGTTTGTTCGATCGATCCTACCGTTGTTCGCATCAAAGGCAAACTATACATCTCGGGAGAACATAATTATGAGAGTCTCATTGAGTGACAATGATTTTACGGGAAAAATAACGCGACAGAGATATCCGCGGAGCGCTATAGGGTGTTTAGCGCGTTGCGTTGCCAAAACGGTTGTTAAAAAATTTATATTCATCAAGACACGGCATTGGCAATGAGCCAGACGTCATTGTAACCGAGTTACTTTTGTGGCGTCGACAATCCAGCATTCGTCCAATTATTCCTGGATACCCGCGCGCCCCAAAAATAAAATAAGACGAATTTCCTCTCCGAGAATTCTTCGCTCAGAGGATAAAATGAGTATACAGGCGCCAGTCTCTCGGGCCCTTGTGTGCAACACGCAGTTTTGACTCTCCTCGTACGTTCAAGTGAGTTTTTGGTACCATCGCTCGAGTTTCTTCGAGACCAAAACGGCGAATCGTACTGATGTACCGTGACAACTTGGCGAACTTCCAGCAAGGGTCAGCTCTGGACAAAAGGTAATTCGGGTACGCGACGGCGAGACACTTTTGGGGGAATTCCTCGGGTATTGAAAAGGGCGAACGAAATTATATGCTAGACGAGCATTTATAACAGCGAGAATCTGCAAATAAAACTTCCTCTGCGAAGGTCAAGTATGTTTGCGCCTCAATCCCCGTCGAGGGTGTCGAGATGGAAAAACAAATACGAGACAGTCCACATCGAACAGTACCAGGAAAAAAAAAAAAAATCCTCATTATAGAGAGCCAACTGCGGAAATTTTCCCGTTCCATTGACTCGAGATTTTTTTTTTTGCAGCTCGCTGATCAACCGTAAAGTTTGGAAAAAATATTCGTTCATTGTCACAGCGGGTATTGGGAACGAAAAAGCTCGAATCGAAGAGAAAATACGCGAAGGCAAGTGAAACGAAAAAAAAAGGAAGATCGCTTGGAAAAAAAGAAAAAAATCGACCAGGAAGTGACTATTGGTTGGAGAGAGAGAGAGAGAGAAAGAGAGAGAAAGCTCGAAGAGATAATAATTTGTGGTGTAACGTTCTTATTTTCTACAATTCGTCGGGAAACCGATATGGGACTTTCGACCTCTCGTAAAATTAGATTTGGCAATTAGTCCGGGATTGCCGTAACGAGCTACGTCTATTAGCAGACGTCTAATCTAATCCATCTTCGTATACACGCGCCACATCAACGCCTTTACAATAATATGATATTTTGACTGGGGCTTCGACTTAATGTCCAAATGACTAACCGATTACAATTCGATGAGCGTAGATTACGATCAATGGCTCAATTGTGCTCTTTGGGGGGGGGGGGGGGGGGGGGGGGGGAGAAAAGAAAGCCCATGATGAGGCTTCAAAGAATGTGTGGTCGAAGAATTATTTCTTTTTTAACAATCGAAAACTTCCTTTCTCGTGTACAGACCTAGCAAAAATGGAAATTATAAGCCAGGTAGATTTGTGGTAAAAGCTTAGTAACACGACACTCTGTCACCGACAAGACGTAGAAATAGCAATATACTTTTTATTTTAAAATTTCTTGGATTACTTGAGCCAACAAGTTAAAATAATCTCGAGGACCGACCGTTTCACAATATTTTCTTCTTCAATCTCAAGTGTGCCGCAGAGCAATACAGCTCCTCTTGAAATAGTACGCGACAGATAGAAGAAGAGCAGAGAATTCAGAAAAATATTATAGCTAATATTTAACAAAGTGGTATACTGCACTTATTGGAAATTAGAAATTATAATCTAAAAAGGGCCGGCTATTTTGTTTTGGCAAAGTAACAACAAAACAAAGTTTAGCTTGAGTTTGTATGAAAAATTGGCCAACTGGAGGATCGTGAGAATGTACAAGAGACGCGCGCGGCAGTGTTGTTTTTTTTTTTTTTCGTATGATTATAGCGTTCACGCGAGTATGTGTGCTCATCAGAGTTCTCCTTTCAATTTAAGGTTTTTACTACACTTTAAATACAGCCTGTATAGTTGCGTGCAGCAGATTTTATTAACAAGACGTCAACGAGGCTCGAGCTGATTAAAGCGAAAATGAGCTGTGGGGCCTTTGGTCTTCAGAATATCTCGAGGGAAACACAGAGAGGGAGAGGGAAAATCGTGCAAATTGACAGAGAATTTAAGAAGCCTCAGAAGTTTTTTCCCGAGCATGTTTTTTTTTTTTTAAATCTCTTCCGATAGCTCGATGTTGATTTACTTGCAACGAGATTCACGAATCCGCAATGAGCGGTTGTTTCTCGTGCATATTGACTTATATTTCTGTTTCTCGTGCATGAAGCACTCTTCGTGGATTCAAAAACTTTTTTTTCTCGAGTCAATCCAATGTTTTTTTGATTTTTTTTCACAATTTCTTATCAACTCATTTCGGAGTCGAATCTTTTTGTCTTTTGTGGATCTTTGGAATAATTTATCGTTCAAAAAAAAGTGCAAAGACGTGAAAGCCGAGTTTCATTTTAGAAAATATATTTTTCAATAACATTTCCGATCATAAAAAGGGTTAATTTTTTTTCTCTCAATCGAATACAAACGAATACAAACGAATACAATAAATTGATTGAGAAAAAAAAAATTAACCCTTTTTATGATCGGAAATATTATTAAAAAATATATTTTCTAAAATGAAACTCGACTTTCTCGTCTTTCCACTTTTTTTGAACGATAAATTATTCCAAAGATCCACAAAAGACAAGAAGATTCAACTCCGAAATGAGTTGATAAGAAATTGTCAAAAAAAAAAAAAATCAAAAAAACATTGGATTGGCTCGAGAAAATGATCTTTTTAATTATCGTCCCATAAAATTTTATAAAATCTTTGCTAAAGTAGTAATGATCGTCAATCTAGGCAATCTTGAGTCAGAATCATTGTCTTTTTGATAAAAGCTTCGGAAAATCTTTTTTCTTTTGGCCACGGGTAAAATATAATTTTTTTTTATTAACATCGCTTGAAAGATTCCCACTCTAACAATTTACTCGTAGGCTCGGCAGACATTGCGAACAATTTCGTAAAATTTACAGCATAACCGAAATTATTGGATCAAACGAAAAAAAAAAGTTCTTTTTCATTCTCTCTTCGTTAGGGATAATGAAATTTTGGAAAAAAAAATCACAAAATCAGAAAACAAACTGCATAAACGAAAATCTGAAAAATTTTGAGAAAAAAAGTGTCTAAATTCACGGCGAACGATTCATACGTGTACCGAAGTGGGAGAGGACATTTTCACTTTACCGATCTCGAGACCGAAAGCCGAACGATAAATCAACGTGCGGGGATGTAGCTCAGTGGTAGAGCGTTCGCTTTGCATGTGAAAGGCCCCGGGTTCGATCCCCGGCATCTCCAATTTTTTTTTTTTTCTTTCTTTTTTTCTTGTCAATCGATCATCTCAATCAATTGCACATGTGTCTCTCGTGACCGATTACTACATAAATATTCATAAAAGTTCATGTTTCGACCATAAAATATTCTGCAAAGTATCCGAGTGCATATTTTTGAACACTGCGCATTAATCTCCGGTTTAAAAGTTTCATCGATCAATCGACAATAATTCGCAATACACCTGTACAATCTTTGAGCATTCAAAATATAATAACAGCGATTTGCCAGCTTCTCTTTCTTCATTTTTTAAAAAAACAAAGTACGTACCATATTATTATTCGTTTTTTTTTCTCGAATTATTAATATTTCCAATCGTAAACCTTTTTCCACGTCCCTTCCTCCTTTGTTCCCATTTATATTTCTCGAGATCCCAGAGTATTATAGGCAGCTACTTTTTTTTTTTCCTAATGCACTACCATATCGCATTTGCACGGAAAGTTTTTCAGTTGCATTACCATCAGAAACTCAGAACTGCTTTTGTTTCAGTATTCAGGCGTGCAAGCCAGTGCACATTAAGTGAGTTCATCTGATGATCGAATTAACAAACAGATATTGATTAAAAAATTCCGAGTACACTTATGAGTATCTAAAAAGTCATCTGTTGAAATTTAAAACTTTCCGGATTTTTTGTTTGTGCGCAATTAACAAATAGAATTTTTCTTAATTAACATGGTCTCTTATGGATTGTCGTGTTTTTTCCATTTATAAACCTGAAATTTGCAACCATTGACAAATATAGTTTCGAATGAAACTTTTATAATGGATACAAAAAGATGTGAAGAACGTTTGGATAGCTTTCTCAAATCTATAGGATTCTTGTGAACTTTAGAATTAATTAGTTTGTCTCGAAAAAATACTGATTTTTTGGAGGTTAGCCTCCATATTACATGCTAAACTTATTGAACGGACTACGCTAGTCGTAACAATTTTTCTTTTGACTAACTCGGTACCAGATGAACTTCCTTAAGCGCTAGCGCATTCCAGTACTGGCCACAATAAGACCAATACTGCTCAAGGTATTTCTATCGTTTTGACTCCATCTTACAATTTTTTTTTGAAATTTTCTATTCGCATTAGTTATAAACTTATTTAAGAGTATGTAAAATTTCAAAAAGACTGATATCATTCCAAAATTGAGACAATTGCTGTTGAAGTCAGGAACCTTTTACACGTATCACCCATATCGAACGCATTTCCCGCTTTTTCCTGCGGATTTCCAACGGATCTTTAGATTTCAACGTAACACCAAGAGAGGCACTACTCTGATATTGTGTGAAAGTTTCAGAATGATCGACGATCTAGTTTTTTTTTTGGGTATCACGAGTCAAAGTTACGAGCTAACCACGATTTATAAGCCTTGAGCCGTCCAACTCTCTTGTTTCTCATGCGTGCCTCGCTCATCTCTCGCACCACCGTGCCAATTCCCCCGTCACCGGTCGCGACAGAACTCCCTTAAACTGGAAGATCGCCAAAGCCGGTTGAATGTTCGATGTATTTCCTAATTATTTCAAAGGATCTGCACAATACGCGGATCTGTCAATTAACGAATAAAATAAAGCTGAATGACTCAAGAGACTGCAGATATATGAAGCCCAAGCAGAGAAAGCAAGCGATTGGTGAGTCCAGAAAACTCATCCATCAAAGTATAGTTCGGTTAATTCAGGCTACGATCCCTCGGCAACGAATGATTCTTGACTATAAAAGCGGGGATCTCGAATCCCCGGAACAAAGTCGTAAGAATCGTGTAAAACGTACTTATCCTGCTGTAAACGTCTATATAACCACTTTGGCATATCGAATAATGCTTTGTACAAGAAAATAATTTAATATCGTGTATCCGAATGGAAATGGGGTACCGCGGAGAGTCATAACGATTGGGATTCCCGCAAACCTGAGTGAGAGTGCTGCTGAGAGATTCGCGCTCGGAGCGTATGTCGCCCCTGCGAGCCGAAAGGGCAGCACCATATATATATATATATATATACATGCCCGGATAACCAGGTAATGATATACGAAGCCACGGAGGTTCTCTCAAAACTCACCAGGGCAAGGAAGGATCGACTGTGCTGCTCGTCGACGATTCTCTCTCTCTCTCTCTCTCTCTTTGTCGGAGGAGAGTGCAAGCGGGAGAAGAAGACACACGAAGAAATAGCAAAGACGGGGAAAAAAAAAAGAAATCTCGGGACGGCCCGGCCGAAACGGAACTTGGTCAGGGCGCAGAGATTTTCGAAGACTCCGCTTCTGCCGCCGCGCGCGATCATTATATCCGCTAATAAGTATGGTATATCGCCGGCGATTACCCGCTAAGTATAGGGTTGCAGACTCCGGTTGTATCGAGAGGAGAGTGTATATATGGGAAGAATAAAGCCGGTACTAAGGCGCCCTCCCTGCCATTGGCGATGACCGCACGTCACTGGTATCCACCATAGAGCGAGAGCAAGAGAGAGAGAGAGAGAGAGAGAGAAGATCCATCGGTCGTAATTTATATCGTCGACTGTGTGTACTCTTCGCGCTCTTTTGCTCTCTGGCCCCTTTTGGTGCACTCTCCCGTATATAATACTCCCAGGGCCAACGCAAATAAATCATAAATTCATAACTCCGCGGCTCTGGTGTACGAGTTCTTCTCTCCTCCACGCGTGCACGCGGGTCGTTCGGCTAACCCAGCAAAAGGCTCATACCCATACACGCGGATCCAAGTAAAGTTATGTGGATCGAGCCTTTTGTGCCTTTTATCAATCGCGATTGGCTCACGCAGGCATCGGGTCTTTTTTTTTTTTTTCATCAACGATTATTTGTATCGGAAAAATGATTCGTTTTATAATTTACTCGGGGGCCAGGCGCGAATCTTCTTCGATTTTTTTTTTTCCCCCCGCTTTTCTCAACCGTGCAAAGTGTGCACTATAAGGATATGCTCTGGGACGATCCTTGAATTCATTATTCCAAGAATCCATATTTTCTGCAGCAATAATCGATTCTCTCTGGTCGATTAATCGTGAAATCGATCGATACTAACTTTGAGATGAATTCTGTCGGAATTTTCTTGTTATTATACATTTTCATCTGTTCCGTTTTTTTTTTTTTTTTAATTCAAGGGCGTACAACTATAGCTATGTATCCAGGTATAATAAAGAGAAATGGCAAATTCGCGGAAACAATTTTTACATTAAAATTGCTCGCCTTACTTCTCTCGTGTTCTTTGTATTTTCTGGTTGTTTTCTTTATCAAGACAATGCCAACTCCGCTCGATGCTAAAATCGAGCCGTCCTCGATAATCCGGGGTCCCTCTGTGGACTGGACGCAATAATGGCGCGAGAAAGTGCCGAAATGTAATCCCCAAGAAGGCTCACGCTGGCGCCTTCCGAATAATCTCTTCCCTCCTCTAAGCTCCGGGGTATGCGCGCCAAAACTTTTACGATTATTTGCTCTGCGTTATACGACCACGACGCGTTCTCAGCTCACAAACTCGAGTGCAATTTGCAAAGGATTTTGTGCAACAGCTAATACGAGATGAACATTCTCTCGTTGAGGAGCACTCTCTGAGCATAAATGTAAAGCGAGGAGGAATGAACGAAATTAATCTATACGGAAGAAGCGAATTCCAGTCTTAGTCGATTAGAGATTTTTTTGACAATTAAAAGTACGCAAGAATCGACCTCTTGGTGCCTCAAACGAAAGGCGACAAAAGTTTTACGTATTTTTTCGAGTTTAATATGAAAAAAATTTCTCCGGCAAGACTCGAGAGCTCAAACATTCCAGAGCTAAACTCTCGTTGGGATGACTCCACGAGACACTTTTTTTTTTTTTAATCTCGAGAAATGGATATTTAGATTGTGGAATGCACGAGGCACGACTATCAAACAAGTGTATGCATGAAATTGATGTAAACAAGATACGAGAGACGTCTACGAGAATATTACCAGCCCTCGCACTGATCAAACAATCGCAGGGTCTGGACTCGAGCGACAGGTTACCTGTTTCGCTATCCCCGTTGTAGATATGTAATTTAATGCTTGGGACAAAATACAACGAGCACATAGCCGGATCCTCGGTCCCTCGAGTCGCCAGGTCCGAGAAACGTTTTCACACCATATATATATATATGTATGTATATATATATATATATATATGTATATATATATATATATATATATAGTAATATTGACACGATACGGAAAATTTTCACGGAATTTTCTGGTAATTCCAACAGGAAGAATGTTATAAAACGATGCAATACTGTCCTGATCAAACAGCAGTGCATTTAAGTGTGAGTTTGACGAAAATACTGCGAGGGATCTTTCAAAAATTGGTACAAACGTTTATTAGGACTCCAACCGTCCGTGATGCTTATGGCATATTTATAGCTCTATACCCGAAACTTCAGTACCAAATAACACCTCTATACCAGAATTTAAGGTAGTTCTATCGTGGTAACTAATCCATAAGATTTAAATTTTTTTTTTTTTATATCTTCAATTTTAATATATTTATTCATTTCGCGAAACGTCAATGCCCCTTATCGACCTAATTACGGAGAAATTAATACTTGAAAATGCCAGTTCCTCAAGGCAAATTTGCTTCGGTATATAGAAGAACCGATTTCCGATCACTTTAAAACGATATATCTTATCGAAAATCCAAAAGATTCTTACAAAAAACGAGACTTAGATTCATTAAACATGTAAAAATCTAACGGGCCTAAAAAAAAATATGATTGTCGACCAATTTTTTAAGCTATACTGATTTTAATACGAGCATCCGGGTAGTGATACACAACTTGTGGCATAATGTCGTGACGGTGAAAAAATGTGGCAACGCGATATCGAAACGAAAGCGGTATTTGACAAGTCGAACAACATAACCTCTCCGCGTCAACGTCAATAGAGCGGGCGAGAGAGTGAGAGGGCACGAGAATGAAAAGAGAAAGAAAACGCAACGTTGCCACACGTAAATATCATACGAGATCTAGTAATACTCGAGTCGTTGCAATTACTATTTTACTAGTTACATAATTATTTATAATAAACCGTTGATTAATTGTATTCACCTGGGTAAGCTTATTTAATATTTATTAATTTTAACCCATATATCCAATATTTTTAGGAATCATCATTTAGACATTTATAGCTAATTGACTAGTCTGCAGCGATAGAACTACCTTAAGCATTCCAATAAGTCTGAAAAATAACAAGTGCACCATGAAACAAGTCTCTCAGGTATGAGCAGCGCCCAAAAACCTCTACCAATGACATTTCTACTAGAATTAGGTCTTTGCTGACATTCGCACCAAATCACATGTCTATCACACAAGAACTCTACGGCGCGGCAGATAGTATTTTAACGACAGATTACTTGAATAAACACAGGATAAATTACCGGTAATTCAACATCAGCGATCCCGGAAAGTTATGGTCCGGTAGATTCATAATTGGGTAAGTATGTCAGAGAGAGAAAGCCTTATTCTCGTAGAGATATTATTGATTTGAGGTGTCGGGCACTGCTAATTTCTGGGTAAATCGCAGGCTTGTTGGGAGAGCTCATAAATACCGGTTGAGATTTTATTGGGCAGTGAAATTGCGGATTTAGGGTTTAATGTGCTATTATTACGCGTATACGAAAAAATGCGTAGGATCGTCTTGTTATCTCGAGAATAATTCATAATACGAATAAATGAGAGCTCTGCCAGGATTACACACACGTTTATGTACCTGAATTTTTCCCCTGCACTTGTCCATAAATTTACGAAGATTTTAATGTTAATGCCTGAGAATTCTCTACGAATCAACATAATTTGGTAAAACGAACAGCAAGCAATATAATTTTGAAGAAAAAGTGACTTCTCGCATAATTCACGTCTCGCGAGAGAGGGAGTACGAGTGAACATCTCGTTCAAAAATAAATCGAACCCCTAACTCCAAATCTCTCCCTCTCTCGTGTCCAAAAGGGGGAAAGTGCAAAAATCGCGGGTGTCCGGTCAGGGGCTATCTCTCTCTCTTTCTCTCTCGTGGAGTGCACACATCAGACAGGACTCGTTTCGTCGCGCGGTGTATAGTGAAACGTGTGGCCTGGTCTCGCGTGAGGAAGAAAGAAGGGCGCGCATCATGCGTCTTCATTTGTATAATGAAGCTGTCGGTTGGCTTCGCCCTCTCTGCCCTTCTTGCTGACCACCGCGATGTCCATGCCACCGAAATACGCAGCTGCATGTGCGCGACCATCAACAAGTATATATACATATATATATATTATACAGCTCAAGTCAACAAGCGAGAATGTCTCGCGTGAATAAAAACATAATTAAAGTTCTGATTACCTACGAGAGCATTGTCGTACATAAGTACAATGATCTTCAAGTGGCACGTTATATATATATATATATATATATATATACGCACAACAGATCAGTTATGGTCGTTCTCTCACTCTTGTCGCAAAAACACACACTCTGCCAGCTTCGTTATAATGCCTATTATAGGTTGAATTTTTGTTTAACGACTATTTTTTTTCATATTCTTTTCTTTCCCCCCGCAAGTTTAATGGTGATTGTATACCATCTGTCTAATAATCTTAAATTAAATTAAATTAAATTAAATTAATAATAATAAATCTGAGAATACTCAACCGGATATTGTGATGAATCTAATAAATAAAATAATCTTTCCAATGACAATCCGAATGGCAATCAATTGCAAGTCATTTTTACTACGCGACAATTATTCCTAATACTGTAAGTTTCGTAAAGTTTTTTTTTTTTAATCCCGATCATCTCGCGCGAAGCCTAATTCACATGATATGAACGATAAAATCTCTCTCGTACAGAATCCTCATGAATATAGCCTCTCACGAGGGCATACCAGGCATGTTTTCTGACAAATTCACTCGTTAGTCACCGAGACGCTTGAGCCCCCGGAGAAAGAAAAAAAAAAAAAAAAAAAGGGAGGTGTGCAGAGAGTGTCGTCTAATTCGTCTCGGGGTAACTGAATGGAGAATGGGAGAACAAAACGAAGAGTGTCGTGTCCCATTCGTCGTCTCGCATTCTTCTCGTTTTCTTTTTTTTTTTTTTTTCTTTCTTTTCCTCTATATGGACCATCGCGGCGAGGACACGAAACGATATAACGAAGAGTGTAAAGGAACCGTTATGCGATTTACAATTTTGTACAGTATACGATACAACACTATGGGTTATATACGTGTGTATGATGAGAGTATTATGTTGTTGGGTACTTCTATATATCCGTAAAGTCGTTTCAAAGAGAGGCAAACTTTGGTTTTATGTGTGTATGTATAACGCTCGTGTCGAGTGGAAAGAAAAAAAAGGGTCGCTTTTGCCAGTCAAACCCCATATACACTTGACTTCCCACGCGTTTCGCCATCTTTTATTTCTTGAGATTAACGAGCTCGCATACTCGTATAGTGAAGAATAGAGAGACTCTTGAGAGTATGATCTTCTCTGGTGCTCGATGATTACATACATACATACATACATACATACATACATACATACATACATACATACATACATACATACATACATACATACATACATACATACATACATACATACATACATACATACATACATACATACATACATACATACATACATACATACATACATACATACATACATACATACATACATACATACATACATACATACATACATACATACATATATATATATATATATATATATATATATATATATATATACATGAATTGCATCTTCTCTCTCATTTGAGCTTGCGTTTCAGTTCACACTACTCTCAACCAATCTACTCGAGAGTAGAGAGTGATACCACTGCATGAACTGGCTCCTGAGAGTGGCCTGCTGCTGCGTTGATTCTCCGATGCAGCAGCTACCGAATCGTCAAGATGGTTTACTATTTTTAACCTCGTAAAGAGGTATAAAAATAATATTCCCAGAAACTTCCGGCGTTTTATCGCTCTCTCTCTCTCTCTCTCTCTCTCTCTCTCTCTCTTGGTCGATGAACCATCTATGAATGATCTACCTACTGAGGATCTTTTATGGTTCGCCTGGTCTCGTTGAGATGTTTATTTTGTAAATCAAGACGTGATTAACCCTACGTATAACCGTATAAGCGTCGAAAAATTAGTCTTTGGAAAAGGCCTGTAACGAGCTCGTCGTCGTAAATACTATTTCAAAGTATATATCGTTCGATGAGCCGTGAAATAGAGATGCAATCGTATGCAAAAAAATTTTAATCATAAAGATTACATCTTTTTTTTTGTTCCGAACAACGGGACCTTTCCGGTTAACCCTTTGGTCGTAGTGGTAAGTATTCTTATCACCTATTTTATATCCCTTTTCTTTTGTATATTTAGAGAACTTTTCAACATATTTCATTGTGGCTTTTTGCCATTTCTGATAGTATACTAATAGATTTTTAAAACTCAAGAGTCATTGTTGCGATATAATGTAAATTATTATTGTTGAAACAAATTGATTGAAAAAAATCGTGAAAAATTGAAGGAATGCGACTCAAAGGGTCAATCGATTCCCTCACAATGTGGATATGGCGTTTGATGTTAAAAAAAATGCAATATCACGTGAAATATTTCTCCAGAAGGTGGCTTGGTCCTAGCTATTCTCATTTCACGGATTCTCCTTTCGCGGCGAAGGTAACGCGAAAAAGATTAGATGGACATGAGACACAAACGCTGATATATACGCGCGGTCCTTGAACTCGACATTATTCGTGCATTTTCGGTCACACGGTTTATCGAAATGTCCGTGAAAGTATAACGATGGAATTGTCATGATAATCAGCTAAATATTCTTACAAAAAGGTGTGTTATGTATAGGAAAACGAGTTTGAGCATTTGGAACATAGATTCGGAGGGGGACAGTGTTTACCGAGAGGCGAAATGCGCCAAAGGACTAGCAGAGTTGAAAAGAAAATTAAAAAAAAAAAAAAAAAAAGAGGAACTGTTACCGGTCTCTGCTGTTACATGACACACGGTGTGGCACGTACAGATAGTGGACATTCTGAGGTCGATTGTACTATTTCACTGTGGGTATCTGTGCGGTCGGCTCGTCGCGCGACCGCTTTGAAAGAGTGAAAAGCTGCTGCTGTTCCTCGACGTGATGGCGAACGAAATGTTACGCTTGAGTGCTCTTAGTTAGACGAGGGTTACCGCCAAGTGAGATAGAGCTTGTGTGCGTGTGTTCATGAGAGAGAGAGAGAGAAAAAGAGTACAGGATGTGTGTATATACACACCTGGCGAACCACCTACATCGTTTATAATGCACGATACATATATATATATATATATATATATATATATATATATATATATATATATATATATATATATATATATATATATATATATATATATATATATATATATATACGAAAACTATCTCGATGGAAAAAAAATCGCCTCTCGCGTTACTCATACTTTCGTCGGTCGCTTGAATTTCAATGAGCTCGGTCAATTTTTTTTTGTTCGTTCGAATCGAATTTTACAAATTCTCCTCGCGTATCGAGAGGGCGTTAGTCATGATTCGAACATATACCTGAATCTAAATTGTCCCCTTTTTGGATTCAACGAAATTTGGTCTTCGTGCCCTATCGGAGAACTTTGAAATGGGAATAATTGAAAAGCAACCTCCTCGTGCCCGTTGAATTAGGAATCCTTGAGAAGTTTTCTAGGTTATGAAACATATTGATCTCTTTGGATTATACTGCGGACCAAATAACATCGCAAAATCGATGATAGCAAAGTATTTTTTAAATATAAAATTGCTTTCGGTAATTAAATCGTAGTTAAAAGGCAATCCAATGGCTGCCATTTGGGATATTTATCTCGCATTGGTGTTTATTTTAACGAATTCTTCGAATTTAAATTTGGGGGCTGGCCGTTAATGGGTCACGCGTGGGGGGGGGCCTGGAAAATCCATAAGCTCGTGAATCCCATGTAAGAATAGAAATGCCGGAATACGAGAGAGAGAGAGAGAGATAGACTCGTTATCGCACTTGGAAACTTTCTACTCAAAGTTTCAATCTAAAGCACCTCGGAATATATTTTACCAAGGTGTGCGCGCGTATATAGCTCTTGGAGAATTTTATAATATAAACTCTGGTCTAAATAGTCGAGTTATTCGTGGCACACACACGGGCCACTCTGCGGGATAAAATCATACGCGTTTTGCACAATCGATTATTCGTTGGAGTGAAAACGCGAGGACTCTCGTTCCGTATATACAGCGTGTGCGCTGCTTATAAGCGAGAGAGAGACTCGTATCCCGATTTGCCAAAACGATAAAACTCTGGGAATATATAGGTCGTATACACGTTATAATCTGCATACGAGAATTGAAGATGAGTGATAAAAAAAAAAAAGACCTCGGCACACTTTGAATCGAATATTGTGAATTTAAATATTTGCCGGATAAAATATCATTCCCGTGTTTTGCTTTTTTTTCATATTTTCGCTCTTTGCCAATAACGAGGATTCAGCGAGCCGTGACTATGGGCAATGTGGGAAACTTAAGTATATTGCCCCGTGTGAGCTATTCATTGGAATCAACGCGAACGGTCCCTCGACACTGCGGAGTATATTTTTTATTTTTTTTTCTTAATATAAATCTTTAAATTTGATGATCAGAACGAGGGTCAATTTTTTTGTTTTTGTTTATCGATGCTTGACTATTTTTATTCGACAATCGGTGTATGCGCGAGCTTTAGAAATATGTTTTAGGACAAACGGTGAAAAAAATATGTTTTAGGACAAACGACAAAAAAACGGCTCGTTTTTTTTTGGTTCAAAATCGAGTTCAAATGCGGAATATTGCTCAAAGGAACCGTGTTCCAATGGGACAAGGGGAACGATTAGTCGGAACCTAATGAGGAACAGTTCCTTCTTCGGTCTCTTTTTTGAGTCCTCTTTAGTGTATTCCAAAAACTCAGGCTATTTTTGCAATGGCTTCTTTTTTCAGTGACCTTTCGAGTTTCTTCTTCGGGAAAGTTAATTTTTTTGAACGAATCCTTTTTCAGGCTCTCTTCGAGTACCTTTAGTTTACTCCTTTCAGAGTTACAGTGACTCTTCTTTCAGTTAATACCTAGGAGTTTCAGTGATTCCTTTCAGTCCCCAAAAACAGGCTCGCAAAATCGGAACCATTTTACAATTTTTTACCAAGTTATCCTTTTGCAGTCTCACGCATCTATTTCATTGGTTTCATTTTTTCCCGTTGAATCGGTTCCTTTTTTTTTTTAATTCCAATCAAAAGTTCCGAGAACCGCCACGATAGCGCCTCGGGTTCACGAAAAAAATGATTGTTGGCTCAAGAAATTTCATAAAATAAATTGGTTTAGCAAAAACGATGAAAACATATAAACTAAGGTGTAAATATGCGTGTGCCTCCTTTCCCCCCAAAGAAAACGCCCCTAAATTTAATTGATTTTTCAATAAAATTCTCAAAGCCATTTCTCATCAATGATATCTTGAGGATATAATTCAGAGACTTGTGGCTGCGTGTGTTGATATTTACCGGTTAAAAGAGCGTGTAATTTCATTCGGAATTTCGGATACAAAAATTGACGTCTCGAGTATACACAACCCTCCACAAAAAAAAAAAAAAAAACAAAAAAAAAAAAGACGTATCACGAAATATGTTGAATTGGGAGTTTGAATGAAATTTTTTGTTTTCTCAATCATTGGGGCGCATAATGTAGAGTAAGTAAAAATGAGGGCGTATTTTTTATTTTACGTTAAAAATGACAGATGCACACGTTATGGGCAATTTAATTTCACGGATTTTGATATATATATATAGATATAGCGTAACATGCGTGACGTCATAACGTTATAGTTTTCAATTTGTTATATTAACGGCAATTTTGATTCGAATAAAAAAATAAAAAATGCGTCCTAAATATTTTTTTCCTAAATTACCAGATTGTGAAATAAAAAAATTTAATTCAAACTCCCAATTGAGAGTATATATCGAGTACGCTATGGACATATGTCCAATTGGCTTTTGAGTTCGGTTGTGTGCCTAACTTTGGCTACAGTACTATGTGGGAACATTTTGTTTGAAGTTTTTTTTTGTAAATTTTTTTTTTTTCCAATTCCAGTCATTATTCATGACGATTGAAGCAGAAATCATGATTCGTCGAATCATCGATGACTCTCGCGGTCGGCGATGAATCAGAGAGATCTCTTAATTGAGTGAAGTATAAGTGGCTTGGGGAAATATTTTATGCTATGCGAAAAAAAAAAAAAAAAAAAAATGATTGCCTAGAGAAAACTCGTTTGATTGAAACTGTGCATCGATTACGATGATCGAACGCATAGTTGTCCTCGGGTTGGGACAACCGATTCTCATAACAGCGAGTTGTATGATGCAACGGATGAGAACGTTCGAACGATGAATGATGCATAGCTCTGACTGTCACTTTCGATTCGATTTAACGGTTCGCGGAGTAAAATGAAAACTGCAAACTGGTATAATTTCATTGAGCGACCATCGAATGGAACCTTTTGTACCAATTTATGTGCTATATCCGTACGGAGCTACCGTCTGCGCTTTTTTTTTTTTTCTCTCAATGAACGAGCCTCTTTGTTCATCTCGATCTACCCATACACGAATCCAGGCGGATTTTATTTTTTCATTTTTTAACTCGTGAACGCCGGACTGTAATCTTCAATCGCTCTGCAACGATCTCACGGAGTTCAGGGACGCTCTGCGCATAATCGGCAAAGTTCACTCGATTCTCGAGACCGAAGAAACCGCGAATCATTGATTTAAAAAAAAAACAAATTTGGAAATTACGCAACAGCGAACAAAATTTTTTCATTGCTCGAATCGGTGGACATAATTTAAAAAAAAATGCTTTTACGTCAAAATAGCTGTAAGTTAATTTTTTTTTTTCAATGGCAACTTAGGAACATTATTTTCGAAGGAACAATTTTTTTCCTATTTAAATTTGTTTTCTTCGTTTCTTTTTTTATTTCAAAGTTTAGCCGTGCGCATCTTGAATTCGATATATGCGGAAAGCAAATCCGTTTTCTTGACTGTCGCGTACCATTTGGTTTGTTATTTTTTTTTTTTTTTTACATCGTGCTCGCGAGATAATGTGATTAGAGTGCAAGCGTGCATCGGTACAGTACCTGTACACGTATATGACGAAAAAAAAAAAAAAAAAAAAAAAACGAAAAGAAATGCCACTCGGGTATTATTATGCCAGAGACCCTTTGTGAACATCCACCAAACGATACATATCTTAGCTTTATTTCATTTTCTCGTTTGTTCGCGAAACTCCGAGGAGACTCTCGACTCGTATACAATCTTTGATCTCCTCTAGCCTCGTGTGTGCATGCGCATATATATATGTATCTTGTAACTTAACGATCATTGAGTTTCGGGATACCGGACAGAATCCTCATGTGCGAAATATTTATTTAAAAAATAAATAGGAAAAAAATCCATTTTGAATGAAAAAAAAAAAACTCGTAATTGCGGACAGAGTGAGAAAGAGAGAAATCGCGAGAACTCCTCGGACTAGGCATAAATTGAAATTCATCAAAGTGAAATATACTTTAATGGTGTGAAATTTCGAGCAATCTTATCTTTTGGCATTTCTCAATGAATAAATCGCGTATTCCCGTATCTTTTGATTGATGCACACACGCACGAATAACGAAACTTTCTCGAATCGACAGATGTGAGCAAAAGGAAAAAAAAAATATTTCGTTCGCGGTTTACATATATAATAGTTTGGGGATTGTATTACTTTATTTGCCCTATTCTTGACATCCGAGACCAGCGGGCAAACAAAACTCCAGCGGTTTTATGACATATATAGGCGACTATAGCCACATGTAATAATGATAATAATCAACAAGCGTCACCCGGAAGTAGGAAATCATCGCTAGCTGCTGCAGGTCGCGTGTAGACCACCACATGGCGCTTTTTTTTTTTTGCAGTGTAACCAGCAACGCCCCCCCTTCGCCTACGCACGCGCTTAAATATTTCATTCTACATTATTGTCCCTTAGATTAGGGGAAACGTACGCGGAATTTTTAATTCTTTATTATCCGAAGTTGTGCGCATAAAAACGAATTTCGAGGCTGCGAATCAAAATTTGTCTGTGACGCGGTTTGCGATAAAATCGCAATTCGATGTATTTCGTGAAATTTCTTTCTTTTTTTTTTTTATTGCTGGGGAGAATAACAAACGTTATAACTCGCCTATAAAATTAAAATGAGACTCTAACTTTGGGAAATGAATTGATGAAATTTTTAGACACGCCAAGAAAGTCCGAGAATTCAATGGACAAAAAAAGTTTAGCGCTGAAAAATTGAAAAAGTTTCTTCCTGAAAGATTGAACGTTTTTTTTTTTTGATTGATTGCTTTGATAATGATTTTGTGGAATTATTATGGTTATTCAAGCTCAACGTTCCGTGCATCTCGTGTGCAGTTTAATTTTAGGCGATGGATAGCCAATGATGCAAAGGAGCTAAAAAATCCTGCAGTTTTATGAAAATTCATTAACTTTCTTGGCACGGCTAGTCGTGCTTGCATAACGAATTAAATACGGAAGTGCTGAGTTCGGTCAAAGCGCGAACAGATGTCTGGGGGGGTTTTTTTTTTCAATTTTCGCAAACTGTGATAAAAGAAAAAAAAAAAAAAAAAACAAAGGCCTCATATGCATTTTTACAAGTTTCATTGGCTGGTGATCCAATTTCGAATTCACGAGAATCAGAAGAGGTAGTATAAATCCGGACAATGTGCAGAAAATAATAGGTACAAGCATCGACAACGTAAAAGTAATTTGTACGAGGTAAGAGGTCATTGATGACTTCGAAGTAGCCTCGAACTAAAAAAAAAAACAAAATTTATGTTGCTATTGGTCAAAGGACAAATTTAAAGATGGAGTAACGAGAGTTTTATAAAAGGATTGAGGATCCGAAATTATTGATGATTTGAATTAAAATATTTATGGAATATTTATGGATATTAAATATTTATTCTTATCAATAATTTCCATTCGGACGATTCTTACCTCGATTCTTCAAAAGTTCATTAAAATTGCATATTCCCGCTTGTTTTTTTTTTTTGCATCTAGACGATATTGCATACACGTAAGCACAAAAAAAAAACCACTAATTCCGCGTTGAGTTGATGCTATACGGATAACCGGCAAGAACGCATGTAACATCAAGATTCGATTTCTTTTTTTTCGATCTCTTTGAAAAAAAAAAAAACAAACAAACAAACAAACAAAAATCGTCACATAATCTGGGTATGAAAAATTGACGTTTAATCGCGGATTTCTCGGACGCGTGACCGACGCACGTCTCTCACGCACTCGGCATCGCACGTCGAATGAATGTGATCGTGTCGGTAGGCCCAGAAACTGTGCGTTCACGATACACACGACGGCGCGCCGGACACCGCCGGTTGTCATGTACACAAAACGGGGCAACCAATGAGATTGAACGGTGAGAGCCCGTACAGAACACCGAGCCAATTGGCCCTTACGTTCGAATCTCTCGCTTCTTTATCGAGCGCTTAAAAATTCACATCGGACATTGCAAAGTTCGATCATTGACAGAAAAATCTGACGAATCGACACCGTCGTGTAATCGACGCAAATTTAGGATTTTGAGACTGAAAGATTGCTGCCTTTGAGAAAGAAGAAAATTGAAACGCTAGAAAGTAAAAATTTGCTTTATCAATGGAGGAAACGCGTGGAGAGCTCTTTGTCGTTCCTACATTATTCGATGTTGCTCGCAGAGAGAGAGTTGCTGAGAGAGATTATCGACACAGTGGAAATTTAGAAGAGTTACTGGCAGAAGATATTTTATTGTTTCAATTAATAATAGCGCTCGTTTATGAATTACGATTGCTACAAATATATTAGACATGGAGAATTTTTTGCTCAAAACTGATTTTTTGCTCAAAACGATCCATAAACAATAGAAATGAGATTTTGGCGACCGAGCTAAATTAGGATTAGCCTTGGGCAGTTTACTCGATTATTGTAATTTTTCTTTTTTTTCGGACTTTGCGAAACAATGAAATTTACAGAAATCTCATTGATGGACGGAAGATACTTTTGTTTATAATTTTTTATAATTTTTCATCATTTTCGTTTCAATATGACGATTGCTTCAAATAATTACCCGATTTTTGGATTCACCATTGAATTGATCCAATTCCCAAAATATCTCCAAAAGCCATGGAGAATGTTTTACTCAAAACTGATCTATTGCGATCCATAAATGATAGAAATGAGATTTTTGCGACCGAGCTAAATTAGGATTAGCCTTGGGCAGTTTACTCGATTATTGTAATTTTTCTTTTTTTTTCGGACTTTGCGAAACAATGAAATTTACAGAAATCTCATTGATGGACGGAAGATACTTTTGTTTATAATTTTTTAATTATAAAATCCAACAGGTGTCATTGCTTTCATCATTTTCGTTTCGATATGACGATTGACTCGATTTTTGGGTTCGCCATTTAATTGATCCCATTCCAAAAATATCCCCTCATTTGTTAAATTGTGATACGCTAAATCATTTTTTTCCAGAGAAAATTTAAAAGAATATTTCCCACGCTGTGCTTTTTGATTGCACCATGTGCAGATCGAACTATGATTTTTGATGGATCCTTCGATTCGTAATGCATCGTTGATAAAAGTCAAAGTTACATTGCAACGTAGTGCTGGTATGAGATATTTCGGCAGGGATATTGGATTGAAATATTTTGGGTAAACGCTTCCAATTTTTCTGCAATAAAGTTCCCCCGAGTCAAATCTCAAAAATTTCAACATTCCTTTTGTGCATCGCAAATGATGAATGAAAATTCGAAACAATATTCAACTATAATCGAAAATTCGAGCACAGACGATAATTTCACAAAATTATCATTAAAGCTAAACAAAAAAAAAAAAAGTTTTTTACACTAATCATAAAATATCATAAAAATCATAAAATCAAAATTTGTCAAAGTTGGATTATTTCTTTTAAAAAATTTGACATTTCTTGTCAGGAAGTAAAGAAGGGATTGAAATTTTTTTTTTCCCCGTTTCGAATGAAATTCGATCTCGAAGTAGCTTTTGGCAATTTTCACCAAACAAGCCATAGCGAAGAAACGATATTAAGATTTTTTTAGGAATGGAAAATCGTGAAAATTTCTCAAATCTCGCAGACCCTCTTCCTATGAACATTTTCGACGGATAAAAATCTTATCGCGCGTTTTTTTTTTCTTCCCATGAATTTCTAATTATTCCCGAAGAATAAGCCTTCCCTCCCGACAATCTTGACGCGTTTATTTTTCGTTATTTCGTCACTGACACGCGTCAATCGTTTCACAACGAAAAGAGAGGTCATAGCCACGTGACAGTGGTTCGAAGCCATTGAGCAGAGGCAATTAAACAAATAACGGGAACCAGGATCGTGAAGAAGCGTATCGAGACAATCTGACCGACGTTTTTTTTTTTTTTCCCCACTTTTAACTTTTACTCGCCCCAAACGTTTCGGGAACGTCGAACCGGAAATTTGGCCAATCCCCGAGCTCGAGAAAATCAAATGCGTTTATAGCGGGACGCAGCAAGCTTCATCGCTATACTACGAGAGCTGGGAGTCTCGGTACACGAGAGTACATGGCACCAGTTTATGCCGAGCGGTCTACACGGGCAGGTGGGTGGTGTGCGGAGTGTTCGTTCGTCTCTCGTGTCTATATTTTTTTTTTTTTTTTTACTCATTCACTCTCGGGAGGTTTTTTTTTTTTTCTCAACAATCCAGTTAATACCGTTGGGCAAACGAGTGTTCAAGAGAGGGCAATGGGTGCAAATGAAATTTAAAAAAATCACGGCCCAAAACGACGAATTCCCGAAGTGTATATAAAATTTTCAAAACATACTTCTCCAAATTTGTTGTTTCGACTGGTTTTTTTTTTTTTCGTGCATCGAGAATTCACGTGCGGCAATCGAGGATTTCGCATCCAGTGTGAAGTTTTTTCCATCCGGTGAGTGGCCGAGGATACCCGAGAGAGACTGGCGATCTTTCCTGAAAGTCGAAATTGCGTGTTACTCGTGAGTAGTCATTTTTTTTCGTTTTTTTTTTAGAGGGGATGTTCCCAATGGTAATTGCCTCCCTCGATCGAACGAATTTTTCGGAAAAATCTCGTCATTATAAATATTGAGAACTGATTCGTTTGCAAAAAAAAAAAAAAAAAAACCTTCGTCCATATTCGTTACAATTTGTATCACAGGTTTATAAGCCGGAATATCGCGTGGGAAACGTCTGACGGTGGCGTTTTTTGCTCGACAAGAGTCGGGTGTCTAGTTCGTAAAACTTTTTGAGAAGGTCATGGGCGGAATGTGGGAAGCAAATAATGCGCCCGTATATCTACGTAATAGGATCGTACGAATGAAGATATCGAGTGACAGTGAAATTGAATAATCATCACAGGGAAATTTACGACCGTTTTATGCGCTGAATAACTCACCGAGTTATTCGTGAATCTGGAAAGTACAGTCATGTTAGAAAAAAAATAGTTAATTTTCGAGAGCTGTAAGTTAAAAAAATAAACAACTATTAATTTATAACGAGCCATCTCTTGTAATTTTCTGGGAGGTTCAAGGACAAGTCTGATTCGTATAAAATAATTTTTGTTTCGTTTTTAAATACAATAACGCGATGTTTTTTTTTTTTTTTTTTTTTTTTTTTTTTCGTACGTTGATAATTCGCTCAGCTCAATTGGACAGCTAAACATTTCCAAGTTAGCGATAACATGTATACCTTATTATTGATGAGCGTGGGGAAAAAAAAAGGATGACCCGCACGAAAAAAAAAAAAAATTTTTTCGTAATACGACACTATTACGAAATACCAGAGAGGCTGATAATTTTTCTCGTTAATTGTACCTGGGGAAATTATGTTTGTAAAAAAAATTCATAGCTAGAAGTACGAATTATTGTTTGCCAAATTTCTATGGACGACCGCATTCGTGTAGCAACAAAGTTTCGTCAAAATAAAAATACAATCTAATTCCGTGGTTTTTTTAAAAATAAAACTTTGAATCGCGTTGAAAAAAAAAAAAAAAAAAAAAGAAAACTGTACATCCAAGGAGCGACCCCCTCTAACGGTTCACGTTGCGAATGAAAAATTCTCCGTTATAGCTAATGCTAATTTTGGCAGGGTCAAACGAGTTTCGAGCAAACGTCGAAATTCCGTAGTATGCTAAAAAAAAATAAAATTTTCACAGACTCAAAGCTGTCGAATCGAAGATTTGCTTTTCATTCGCTAAAAAATCTGTTAATGGGGAAATTAACGACGAATCCGAGGAGCTTTGAGGCTAGGATAGTCGCGAATTACGCTATACGAGTATGCATACACCGCAAGTGTGTTCCACTTTTAAGCATTCCACGCTCATTCTCATCGACCCTGGTGCTAAAAGTTTTATAAAACAGCCACAAACTCTGTTGTAATGCTCTCTTTTTCATATTATTATTATTATTTTCGTAAAAAGTCTTTAGTGTTTCTCGAGGATGGAATTATGGAGAACAATAAAATTTTATTAAGAGCGAAAACGAGTTCGAGGAACGAGGACATCGTTTCAGAGAGAGAAATGTATCATGTCTTGAACCCTGACACAGGAGCTATCTTTGTTCGGGGTCTGCTCCCCTGACCCCCTATCGCTCTACGTACGATATAATCGATTATTTCGCGAAACATACGACATTACAATTTGTCGAATAGTACACAGAAAGATCTATTGATCCTAGGGTCACAACCCAAAGTTGGATTTTAAATTTTTTAAATGAAAAAATTCCGAGAAAGTCACAAAACTTTCGATATTCTTATCGCAAGAGAGCAAAGTTTCGAGATTTATTAATAAGGCATTTCCTTGTTGGTCCAACCACTTTTTTTTTTTACGAAAACACAGCTCAGATACTTTTTATACTCTACCGATTTATTGTGCAGCTTGAAAAAAAAAAAAAAAATCTGGCAATTATTTCAGATTTTAGAAGGTATAGTTTTTTTCGAGAAAATTGTGTTAAAATTACGATGAAAACCTTCGATATAGTTGGTTTTTTTTTTGTTATTTTTGAATTTTATCCCGATGCAACGTACGATAGCTTGAATGCAATTTAATTTAATATAAATAATAAATTTATGCATCTCTGGTAATTTGTGTAAAAAAAAAAATCACGTATCTTTTTACCTATGGTAGGATTTACATGCATACGTATAAATATAACGAAAGACCGTTTTGTATACTGGGAAAGTGCAAGAGTAGACGAGTGGCGAGAGAAATTGACATTGTTTGGTTACCCCGTCACCGAGCGCGCGAGTTCCACTTCCGATGTCGGACGGGTTCTTTACACACGACTCTTTTATACGTATAATATTATTATTATTATTATTATTATTAATAATAATAATAAAGTAGATACTGATTTTAATAATAATTATTTAATCTATATACACATATATATATTTTTTTTTAATATATAGGTATATATAAATTAAAATTAGAGCGACCAGCTTCAACGTGTATCATATAATTTGCCGATGTTACAAGATACCATTCGATTCGGTTTAAGAACGCGATAATTGTCGTCACAATACTAATTGACCGTTTATCGGGTCAGGCTCCATTTACGATGAAAAGCTTTTCAATGTCCTGGTACTCTTGAATTAATGTTTCTTCAAGAATATAATCAAACAAGCTCTTTTACCTTTCTGGGAGAGAGGGGCACGAGTCAACTTTTACTGTTATAAAAAAAAATTTTTTTTTTTTAAAACGCTTCTCTCCAAGCAATATCTTCATTTTTCACGCTATACTAATAATTACTATTCATAGTACTACTGATAGTACCTATCAGTTCGGGATATTGATAAATATTTAAAAAAATCGAAATATTCTTGGGATCAAATTTTTCTCAAACGCCAATTATTGCAATATACATTTGGCATTATTGCAGCAAAGATTTTAGTGTATCCTCGATATATGGCCGATTTTTGGGAATTTTCATATCATTGTGCCACACGCGAGAAAGCTTTCATTGTATTATGAATTGCCACGAGACCGGAAGTGACGTGTGATTCGAAAGCAAAAATTATGCGCTAATAAAATTTAAAAAACGGATAATTTTTTCGAGAGCGAATGATCGAGAGCAAAAAAAATTAGAGGAACGCGAAATGGAGGGGAGGGGAGGTGGGGAAAAAAAAAAAAACGCGTATTTCCGCGACTCGGATCTCCCGGAGACGGTGGAATTAACCGACGGTTTAATGGGATTCGACTTCGTGACGTCATCAGGAGAGAGAGCGAGGTTTAAGTAGGTTAGGTGGCTGTTGCGCGTCCGTCCTGGGACACACCGGGCCATTGGAAACGAGCCTCCTACTGCGATATATATATATATACATATATATATATATATATATATATATATATATATATATATATATATATATATATATATATATATATATATATATATATATATATATATATCTGCGATACATATGTACTTTGATATATATTATGTATAAAAATTTATTCATTTTTATACATATATACGGTATTTGAATTTTTATTTCGATAAACCTCGGGCACATTATAAGAAAGGGAGCGATAGCGAATGTAAGTCGATGCGAAAAAACGCAAATCGCGCCCCTCGGCATTGGCCTAGAAATTCAAAACTCCGATAATGCTTTTCATTTAAAAACTGTATCGAAAATTTCGAAAAAAAAAAAAATTGACAAGTGTTTATGTTCATAATAACACCCCAGAACTCATAAATACTCCTGAAATAGTTAGTTTAGGTAGAAAAAAAAATGTATGTCAAAAGATGAGAATTTTAGGTTGAGTGGAAGATCCGCCGCATTTGATTTTTCATTTTTTTCCCCCTTTTTATCGAATTTATGATGAATAATTGCTGGTAAAATTTTTTTTTTTGCGCTTACAGCTACCAGCGGATCGGTTAGTTTATTAAATAATATGCTTTAGGAATTTTATCATTCTAATTCATGTTTAAATTGGGTCCCAAACGGATTTTCACTTTATTATTTCACTATTTTTCAAAAATATCGTTCATAAATGAAAAAACCGTTTGCGTTACGGGTATCACTTTGAAATTTGAATAGAAATTTGAATAAACTTCCGTTAAAAAATGAACTTGGTAGCTGAAGTTCCATTGCTTCGATTTGTTTCGAGTGTTCGCCCCCCCCCCCCCCCCCCCCCCCATAACAGTTGACCGCCGTTCAGTAGCCAACTTGTCAGCTGTTGCAACAATGAAATTGAATTAAAAATGGTTCATGCCATCGAAGAACGAGAAGGGTGCACGGATAGTCCAAACGCGAATTGTAGTCGAAGTGGCTGATCGTGAGACAGTGCTTGATAAAGATTAATTGAATTTCATCACTAAAAAAATCACTGTTTTTGTTTAATCGGTATAATTTGCCTCGTGATTTTCTTGACGCAAGTCCGGAATCATGAAAAACTGAGGCATTTTAATATCAAATGTACGAAAATTTTACAGGGTTTGAGAATAGTTAACGATACTGCTGAAATGACATTTTCTTTGGTCCAGGATTTTTATTTATTATTAACAAAAGACGAAGATCAAAAAACTTTTGAAAGTTGTCAAATTTCATCTTGAGCAGTGTTCCACTTGTCAAAAAAAATTCTAAAAATTAAGTAATTTCATGTTTTCGTGTGTTTTGATTAAATAATAATCAGAAAATTCGTTGGGCGCCTTTATTAAATATCTACCCCGAAGAGTTAAAATTCTAAGAGCATCTTATTTAAGACACAAACCGTTTCTCTGGCAGGTGCGAGCTCAAAAAAAAATTTTTACCAGCAATTATTCATCGCAAATTCGATAAAAAGGAAAAAAAATGAAAAATCAAATTCGGCGGATCTTCCACTCAACCTAAAATTCTCGTCTTTTGACATAAATTTTTTTTCGACCTAATCCAACTATTTCCGGTGTGGCCCGTTGGATAATTGATTTTTTTTTTCGAATAGGACTTTTTTTTAAAATAGGACTACCTATTTTCTTGTTCACTACGAGAAAGCTGACATTAAGACGCGTTCGATCATGTGCAGCAAAATAACCACCGGTCCTAAAATTTACGATTAAATGAAGATTAATCCAATAAATAATAACGAAATTATTCGGAGTGGCAGAGTTGAATGCTCCATCCTGTATAAAATTTAACTCAAATTGAAACAAAAAATGAAAATTTAATTGAATATTCTGCGTGAAACCTTCATTGACGAGCACGAGTTTCGTTTTGGGTCAATCGCCTCGCTTCTACTTTTATCCATTCTAATTCGACTCGTTCTACTGCACACGTATCGCTGTAAGTGATCGATCCTATACATACGTATCCGATTCTGGCTCGCTCTTACAGAGAGGAAATATTGACGCAACGAGCTGTCCTAATCCTATCTCTTCTCTACATATTCATTAAAGATTCGTCGATTAAAGGCCTTGACCGTCCGTGATTTTCGTCATCGGGGCCACATTCTTAAGAAAAAATAAATTAATATGGAACTGGAAAAGTCAGTTTTGTCATGCGGGCTCAAAGACACGTTTATCAGTGAATATGCATGTATGCATGATCGCCAGTGAATCGAATAGAATGGTTCATGACATTGGCAATCAATGAAATTTGGATTTACTAACGGTACAAAAAATACTTTCAGCTCAGTCTCGTGTGCTCTTGAAATTTGATTGTCAGGGTCGCCTCGTTGTCTCATATCTGGTCTGTTTGTTTTAAAAAATTCAGAAAAGATATCAACGTTGACGCGAAATTCAGTGACTTTTATAATTTACTTTTTGTCATTTTTTAAATAATTTTGGTAATGCTTTTGCCCCCCCGAAATTCGGCCGAAGAATTGGCAAATCTTAATTAATAAAAAAAAAAAAAGGAAAGAACATTCTCAATAAATTTATGTATATTGAGAAAAATCAACAAACTCACTTCGTATCGGACGAGAAAAAGTTTACGGGAGATTTTTCGAGGAAACCTTTTTGTATAAACAATTTATCGATAATTCATCACTATTATCATTATTCGAAATTATAATTATTGATTTTTTTTTAGAATCTTCAATATGTTGATTTTTTTTTTTTTGAGATTGTTTGTCCTATCGCGAATGTCACGTGTGAATTGTTTTGTTTCTCAAAAAAATATATCTCGGAGTGTAAATCTCGTTGCTATCAGAATTGTAGGAACAAATTGGACGAAAGGATGATTCGATCTCGTGAAAGAGTCGAAACGAAGATCCGTTGGACGCGAAAGGTCAACGTTCTCGAACCGTTTCCCTTCTCCGATGCCCATATCAACAAGACTCGTGCATACTCACGCAATCCTGATGATAGTCGGGTGACCGCTTTTGTGCGTGGACCAGCGAAGAGGCTTGTCCCTCTCTCTCTCTCTTGCGCGACTATAGCATATATATACATACATACATACATACATACATACATACATACATACATACATACATACATATATATATACATACATACATACATACATATACATACATACATACACACATATATATATATGTGTATGTATGTATGTATACATATGTATGTATGTATGTATGTATGTATGTATGTATGTATGTATGTATGTATGTATATATATATATCGTGCTCTGTATCATATGCCCGTACCACTGCCATATTAGTCTCACATCCACGAGAACTCGAAACGGCAGAGAGAGAGAAAAAGAGAGATGACCAAAATCACTCATCGTGATCATAATTGAAAAAAAAGTTGCAATTTCAATTTTTCCTCTCGACTCATTGACTGAATTGACGAATTTTCAAAATTCCGGAAGCTCATCCCTGTTCCGACTAAAAAATGGATTTAAAAAAAGCACAAAATTAATAATACCACAATTACTGAATTATTCGAATTAGGGGCAAAAAAAAATATCAAATTCTCATACCATAATTCGTATAATCTTCGTTAAAGTTCTTTTGTCGAATCCAGATATATGAGATAAAAATAAAAATGGTTAGGAATGAAGAGAAAAAAAAAACCTATTTCGATTTCCTGGTCATATTTTAAATGCTTTTTTCTTTCATAAATTTTGATTAAAAAAAAAAATTGATATCGAATTCTCAATGGAAAAATAATCTCAAATTCGATCGTACCCGTGAAAGAATCGCGAATCAACGTTCCGCGAACGTTTCATTTGATTCTTTTTTTTTTTTTTATCAAAGAGAATGGTAAAAAAGTGAAGAATATATATATAGATATTGTATCATACCGGTAGAGAAGATGCGCGGGGAAAATCATCTCGAGTGAAAGCTCCGGTTGCTGAGAATCGTACGATTTTATCGCGGACACGCACTGCAACAAGGTTAGGGGCAGCAAATTGGGTAAAAAAAAAATGAAATTGAAAAAAAAAAAAAAACATTAAACCAGGTAGCGACACGGGCAGCTGTTCGAAAGCCCCGATTATCGCGACGTATCTCGGTTCTTCGAGACACGCGTTTGCCTCTCAGCACGAAAAATCGACAATCGAATCTTTAATGGAAGATCATCGAATCTGATAAATATTAAAAAAAAAAAATCCATTATAATTATTATGGGACATGAAAAAAAAAAGAAAAAAACGAATTTTGATTAAAAAAATTTTTTTTTTTTACTCATTGCAATGCTTGTCTCGCACGATACCGTCATTTTCCAGCTGCGCGCTTTCACTCGAAGCGTGATCAGTGAAACCGCAACGCTTCTTACGAAAAATAAACACCCATCTCCGTACTATAATTTCTCATAAAAACACAAATTGTCAATATTGCGAAATTTTTAGATAAATAAAAGAAAGATTACTTCACGAAAAAAAAAAAAAAAAAAAAAATGACCGTTCGAATCGTCGTTTGTAAATGATGAATAAATTATTGTACGATTGGAGTACAAAAGTATTTTTTTTCTTCTTGGTAACTGAAAAATGAAATGAAACTCGAAAAATTCGCGAATTTTTGCTTGATCCAGGCGAAAAAAAAAATATTTAGATGAGTGCAAGTTAATAAATGACGCGAATTACTATCTAGTGTTCTCATAACCAGGATAAAGCAACAACAAGACCGAGGACAGTGGCTCGTTGATTCGGTCCTGACAATTTTTGTCCAATTCGCTTCGACAAGTCGGACACGTACAAATGCCAGCACGAAAGCCACGCTTGATGCAATTTTGGCACATGTTGTGAGCGCACGGTGTCGTGATTGGCTTGTAAACGAGTTCCTGGCAGCAAACACACAAAAATCTGCAACGAATTTACGATTCGGTCGATTGAAAAATATTGCAATTTAAAAAAAAATTTTTTTTTTAACTATTGGCAAGTTTTTCCAACATGGAAAATGCGAAGGAAAATAGAAAAATAGAAAAAAATGAGGTAAATATTATGAATCGGTACCTCAGCTAGAAATTTCCTGCGGAATTTGTTTTTAATGTAAATATAATGTAAATATAATGTAAATAATAATCGTATCGGCCAAAAAAAACCTACATTTTCGCAGTTTTATCGTGAGAAAAATAAAAATCGACAATTTCCGAAATAGCAAAAGTCGCAAAATCTCAATTTTAATTATGCTAATGAGAAAAAGCAACAATTTTATATAAATTCGATCGATCGATTCAGATAGTCGTTTGATTTTCCAGCGGCCATGACACTTGACAATGAATTATTCGTTTACCTTTCGCTGACGCGTTTTAAAAATGCCGATTTTCCGTCCGCCAGGGCAGCCCGACATTCGTCCCAGAGCTTCGAATTCGCCGTGTCCCGCTCGATAATCTCAACGAGCCTGTCCTCCAAGCGATGAGTCGTCTCGCGTTTCGTTTTTTTCTTGGACAATTTTGGCTCGAAATCATCGTCATCCGTCTCGGAGTTGTCCGCATTTCGAGGCTTTTTTTCACGCTCGTAATCCTCGGGACGAATGAGCTTCAGGCCGAGCGCGGCTATTCTCTCCTGGCCCTCTTTCGTCCAGGGCGCCGGTGACGGATCGTCCCTTCTCAGACGATAACGCCAGACGCAAAATCCGCTCATGCCCTTTTGTGGAAAATACTCGACCACCTTGTACAGTCCGTCGTATCTTGAGGCATCGAAGCAATACGCACATATTCACGATTATAAGATAAAATATATTTGCAATAAATATTTGTTTTGTTTTTTTTTGTTCAATTCTTTTTTTTTTTAAACAGACAATTTTTTTTTTTTTTTTACTTTAAATGCTTACTCACCGATATCCAATTTTCGGGGCGTATTTGTGCTCGCGAGAATTGTACTTTCTAACAACCCTGACCGGTATCCCATCCTTCCAATCTTTCGCCGTAGCGCCGCTCTTTGCGTTTGGCTTCGCATTGCAATTCAGCGCCAGAGCCTTGTTCATACGCGTCAATGTCTGATCGCAGCTCTGTTCGGCCGTACGTTTGTTTCCTAAATTCATTAAAATTTATCAACAAAATTTACGTTTTACGCGAAATTAACGAAAATTTAAAAGGTCCTAACGTACTCACTTTTAGGCCAAAGTGCGAAGAATTTCATTAATATTTCATTTCATAAGAAATTTCATTTTATAAAAAAAAAAATCTTCCTACGAAACTAACGAATTATTTTTATCCTCCGAATGGTTTTTGTTTCATCTCAATCCGTTCACGCAATCTTGAGATATACGATATTGAGCTGAATTTTCCATCAACTTTATTTCAATTTATTTTCCTTGAATTTTCAATTTAGTTATTACGTATATACCTGATAAATCACGACCACCCGAGCCGGTGTACATGAATTCGTCGCCATTGTCGATGTCGTCCTCGTACCCACCGGACAAAACGATCGAATATGCGCAGTCTTTCTCACGACCGTGAATTCCGGCAACGTGAGGTCTGTGGATTCCAGCTTGAGATACCTACGATTCGAAATATTCATTTCATACCTCGTGGTTTTTGGAAACGTGTCGATTTAAAAAAAAAAAAAAAAAAAAAAAAGGCAATAACTCACTCCCAGACGAAATAGCCAGGAACTTCCCACTTCAATGCCGGGCACAGATCCTCGATGATCCGTCGGCACAATGGTGCACTCTTCTACTCTTCCTACGCAAGCCATACCCTTTCCCCAATTTCGCGCTTTACCTTGATTGGGTTCTTTAATTTTTTTCTTCATCTGTTGCTTCCCTCCAGCCTTTTACAGAAAAAAAAAATCCAGTGCGTTAATCGATCAGAAAATTTGAGAAAAACCACAGAAGTGAATTAATAATAATATTGGAGTATTAAAAAAAATTTTTTGACAAAAAAAAATCAAAATTATTGATAAAAAAAATTCAAAATTATTGATAAAAAAAATTATTCGATGCAGAATCGTTTATGCGTTAATGAGAATTTAATAGTTCCGAAAGACAATATAAATTTTTGTTCCGTAAAGATCGATCGTGTAAAGTTGATTCACCTTGACAACCTCATTTTCATCGCGCTTGCACGAAGGACAGTACCAGTAATCATCGGACGGTAGATCATTCAGCGGTGGATTCAGGCACTGCAGATGAAAAGCATCGTTGCATTCGTCGCAGAGCAGCAAAACATGCGAATCGTGTTTACCGCCGCAAATTTTACATCCGCACTCCTTGCATCCTTCGCTCTGATCGTCATTGCAATGATCGCATATGACCGCTCTTCTTCTCTTCGGTCCGCCTTCTCGCATTCTTTTCTCATCGCTCGCATCGCGTTTCTCCAATGGCCGTTGCTCCTCTATGGCGAACACCTCGCCTTTCGCATTCACTTTGCAATCGTGAACCGTTTGTTCGCTAAAAAAAAAAAAGTATACGCGCGTGTATTCGCATTATCTTTCGCAACTCGATGATTTTGAAAGTTCATACCGTTATTTTCTTTTAAAAAAAAAATTGAGGAAAAAAATGCATTTGAATCTAATGCGGTTCAAGTAAAAAAATTTTCGTAACTGCGACATGGTTGGTTTCTTCAATGATTACACCGGCACGCAAAAAAAAAAAATGGTCTGTACTTTTGACCAGACCCATCTAGGGTTATGTATTTCGATGCGCTAAATCCGAATTTGAGGTCGATTCAACCCGTACACCCTCAAAATTTTGAGTAAATTGCAAAAAACCGCTAAAAATAGCAAAAAAATGCAGTAATGCAAGCGAGAAATTTTTTTACGAACTAGATCAATGTTTATTTTGTATTTCGATGCGCTGAATCCGAATCTGAAGTTGATTTAGCCGGTCAATCCTCCAAATTTTGAGTAAATTGCAAAAAATCGCTAAAAATCGCTAAAAATAGCAAAAAAAATGCAGTAATGCAAGCGAGAAATTTTTTTACGAACTAGATCAATGTTTATTATGTATTTCGATGCGCTGAATCTGAATCTGAAGTTGTTTTAGCTCGTCAACCCTCAAATTTTGAGTAAATTGCAAAAAATCGCTAAAAATCGCTAAAAATAGCAAAAAAAATGTAGTAATGCAAGCGAGAAATTTTTTTCACGAACTAGATCAATGTTTATTATGTATTTCGATGCGCTGAATCTGAATCTGAAGTTGATTTAGCTTGTCAACCCTCAAATTTTGAGTAAATTGCAAAAAACTGCTAAAAATCGCTTAAATAGCAAAAAAAAATGCAGTAATGCAAGCGAGAAATTTTTTTACGAACTAGATCAATGTTTATTATGTATTTCGATGCGCTGAATCCGAATCTGAAGTTGTTTTAGCTCGTCAACCCTCCAAATTTTGAGTAAATTGCAAAAAACCGCTAAAAAACGTAAAAATTGAAGTTATGCAAACGAAAAAAATTATTTCGAACTAGATCAAGTATGTTTTTTGTGTATTTCGATAGGCTGAATTCAAATCACAAGTTGATTTAGCTGGTAGACCCTCCAATGTTAGAGTAAATTGCGAATAACCGCTGAAAATTGCTAAAAAATCGTAATTATGCAAACGAAAAAAATTTTTTTAAACTAAATCAAGTATTTTTCTTTTGTATTTTGATGCGCTGAATTCAAAACCGAAGTCAGTTTGGTATTCAAAGTTGGAGGCTGTACAAGCCAAACCGACTTCGGATTTGAATTCAGCGCATCAAAATACATAAGAAAAATACTTGATTTAGTTTAACAAATTTTTTTTCGTTTGCATAATTGCAATTTTTCATTTTTTTTAAGCAATTTGCAGCGGTTATTCGCAATTTACTCTAACATTGGAGGGTCTACCAGCTAAATCAACTTGTGATTTGGATTTAGCGCATCGAAATACACAAAAAACATACTTGATCTAGTTCGAGAAAATTTTTTTCGTTCGCATAACTTTAATTTTTATGATTTTTAGCGATTTTCAGCGGTTTTTTGCAATTTACTCAAAATTTAAAGAGTTGACGAGCTAAATCAACTTCAGATTCGGATTCAGCGCATTGAAATACATAATAAACATTGACCTAGTTCGTAGAAAAATTTCTCGCTTGCGTTACTGCAATTTTTTGCTATTTTTAGCAATTTGTAGCGGTTTTTTGCAATTTACTCAAAATTTTGAGGGTGTACGGGTTAAACCGACCTCAAATTCGGATTCAGCGCATCGAAATACGTTTCCCTGGATGGATCTGGTCAAAAGTACAGACCACTTTTTTCCTTTGTGCGCCGGTGTTATTAGATTAAAATTTCCATACTCACTTGCCGATGTGAAGAGTCCCAATGAGTTCCTCAATTGTCGCGGTTTTGCATTTATTCGATATCGTAAAATCGTACCAAAAACCATTTTTGTTGGGTTCGGCGATATTGTGATTGATCATAACTCTGTCGCCCGCTGCCAATTCTTCAAATGACAAAATTCTGTACGCTCTGGGTCTTATGGCTCTCTCGTTGACATCGAACGAGTCGTCTTCTTCATTGAAGTCCCATTTAACATTGTAAAGTGTATCGTTGGCGCGCTTGAATATTCTCTGAATAATAGCTTCGAACCAGCCGCCGTAAACTCGATCCTGACAATCGACTTTGTCTCCCGCTCGATAATACAGACTATCAGCGTCGCTCGTATTCTCACAAATTTCATTGCTCTCGTTCGCTCTATCATCCTCGGAAGATTCATCGTTCTGACTCTCCTCCGTATCGTCGATTCTTTTTTTTATCATAAGTTGAATAACATCGTTCATGTTTACATTGTAATCGAACAACTTGTAGCCATCCTCCAAAAGCTTGCCATTATAGAATAATTTTTGGCAGTCTTCCTCTATCGACCATTTTTGTTTGAGGAAAAACTATTTGCAATAGGGGTAATGATATAATTTTAAAATAATAATAATAACCAAGATAAATTGTTTGACGAAAAAATATTCTTTCCTTCTTCTTCCTTGCTGGGAGAAATATTCACATTTGAATTTAAGAAATGGTATGAAAAGATGAATTAAAAAAAAAAATAAAGAAACACAATAGCACTATTCTCACAATCTTTCATGCACAAATTTCAATATTTTTTTTTACCTGATCAAAAAAACACTGATCAATTTCTCGTTTTTGAATTTTTCATAGTTTAGGTTTGTCAATTCAAAAGTAGAAAACACATTCTTTAGAAATTTTGAGAACAGATCTCTTCTTGATAATAATGCAAATCATACGTATTATTTTTATGTATAATTACTAATTTGTAAGATATATACACAAAGATTTGTTCGATACTTTTTGCGAGCATTACAAGTACCTTTAGTTCCTCGATTCTCGTTAATTTCGAGACGTCCAACACGACCTCCTGTTTACCGTCAACCGTTCTCACTTTGACGTACATTCTCGAAGGACGTTATCTCCGCTACAATTATCGTAACATATGTAGAGCCCAATGGGACTGACAGTAGCCAAAAACACGACGTAACGTCACGAAAGTTATTTTTACCGTACAATGAGATTACCCGATAATGTAAAGGGAAACAAAAAAAAACGAAACAAATGATCGCGAGAATAGTAAGAATATGTTGAATTGTTTGTTATTTTTGTGGACGGCAGGCGATGAAGATTCGCCGAGGCTTGTTTACACTCGTGCGCGGGGACTACGAATCACTACGAATGCCCTGTTTCATTGTTTTCGAGCAACTGGTAGTTTTGGCGGGAACGTGCCACCTTTAAAGAAGCTTACCGAGCCATCTTACAGTCAATCTGTTAAGCTTTTAATTTTGGAAAACTTTAGCGACCGTCAATAAGGGAGAAATATACACTTGTGCTTCCCCCCATATAGGAAACTTTTTCGTGACAAAAAAAAAATCGAGTTTTCTATGTCAATGTGGTCAGAATGTGCCAAAACGTTTAGAAAAAAAATGTCTGTATATGTCTGTGCGGACGGGCCTTCGAAAAAATGAAATTGCAATATTTCTTCAACTGCGCTTGAGCTACCGCGCTGAATTGCACGCTACTAGAACATGGAACCTCTCTTGTTTGCCGACATTTTCAAAAAAATTGATAGTGTCCGATTTTAGATTTTTTTTATTTATTTTTTATGTCTGTGATCACTCTAACTTTGGTAAATTTACGGATATTCGCCTAAAACTTTTTATATAAATAGGCCAAGGGACAAGCATGTTTGGTGTATTGGATTTGGTAAGAATCGCTTAAGAGCTTTCATAAAATTGTTAAATTTTCGAAAAATTTCTGAAATCGCTTATAGTTTGAGATTATTTAGCCGAAATTTCTTTATATAAATACACTACGGGACAAGGATGTTTGATTTTGAATTTGACAAAAGAATCGCTTTCAGGGATTCAGATTTTATAAAATGTTGAAATTTTCGAAAAATATCTGTGATCGCTCTGAACAGTCGCAAATTTGAGATTATGAACCCAAAAAAATGCACATAAGTACGTTAGGAGAGATGATATTTTATCATAATTCGAGAACACTGTTGTGATACTAACTGGTACCTATTAATAATATTAACCTAATAATAATAATAATAATAATAATAATAATAATAATAGTACCTATTATTGAGATTTTGTTCATTTTTTTGCTTATTGCAATCACGTGTGGTGATAAAAATGAGATATTTATCCTGTTGAAATGAATGAAACGAAAATATCTCCTTTACCACCTACAAAGATATGATATATTATGCCCTTTTCCAATGCTGTAAATATTTATTTTATTTTTTGCCTTTACGCGAAGAACTTTGCGCGTTATTAACTCTCAGACGAGTCTTTAATTGCTAGAACAGACGTTGCTACGTTTTACATCATATTATCTCCTAGATCAAGATTGAAAAAATTGTTATATGTTGTACTAGTTGACGAAGAATTTACCGGAAGTACGCTTCGGTGCGAAACTCAATTGGGAGAACGCGGTGCAAATGAACTTGTATATGTCACGAAAGTATTTCAGGGTGTGCGTATAATAGTATTTGAATTGGCTGTCTCGTTTCGTAATACGACAAACGGGATTAAAAACGTCTATATATATATATATATATATATATATATATATATATACGGTATCACATTGCCAGATACGTGAAGTAAATATAACGTCGTTGGAGTATGGACGTGTAATTCTATAGTTGCAATTCTTGTCACCAGATCGCATGGTATCACGATTATACTTTATCGGAATGCAAAAAGCCATAGGACAGCGAAAAAAACTCTTCGCTCGCTTCACCTTATCGGGAATAAACATTTTTTCTAGTTTTTTTTTTTTTTTCACATTACGTTTCCCCATGCTACTCGTGTCTTGTTGCGCAAATCGGCGCAAACGCAACGTGTAAGACAGAACGAGCAAAGCGGAGACAATAAAATGGACATTCCTCGAGGGTTACGATAATTCTTTTTCCTTTATTTTTTTCTTTTGTGTATTTTATGCTTCCACAGTCATATGAAGAGGCGAGATTTTATAAAAGTTCAGATAAAGTCGTCAATTTTTTCTTTAGATTTTTCTGCAGAAGCTGCCATATTGCTACTTTTTCAAAATTTAATTAATATTGCCCCACCATAGGATGATTAAACTTTTCAAAAGACCCTGGAAATGATATATCGATAAAATTGCGAAAAAAAAATTCTGCTCGTATGAAGAAAAATCCCTAATTTCCGTTGACGATGGAATAGAAAAAAGATCGTCGGGTAATTTGGTCAGAAAACTTCTTGCAAATTTATTTATTTCCAACTTTTTTGTCTTACGCTTGTTTGAATCATATTTTGGACCTCATAGCACGAGCGATGTATCTTTGACAGTGGGCTTCGAGTGATAAATGTTATATTCAACGATTTTTCGAAACGCCAATTAGTATTGTGTTTGTTGTTTGAAGTGCTGTTGCGTCTACGCCGAACAATTGTAAATAAAGAGCGTCGTCATGAAGCGAGATAAAATAAGTGGGGAGTTTTAACGGCTTCGCGTGTACAAACTTCGACGTAATTGCGTGCATTTTGTATATAGATGTGACTTTTTCAAAAGTTAGATATTATATGGTAACGGTATATGGGTTTGCAGATAAGCCATAAGAGAAGATAAAACATTTTACGTGCTTCCGCGCGGAACGTTTCCAATATTCATTGTATAGATACGACTTTTACAATATGCATTTTGTATGGATATGACTTTTTCAAAAGTCAGATGTATGGTAACGGTGTGGGTTTGCAGATAAGCCACAAAGAGAAGATAAAACATTTACATGCTTCCGGAACGTTTCCAATATTCGCACAATCATCACTTACATATTTTGTTGCAAGACGTTAAATGGTATTCTTAACGTTCGTTATCTCTTTCTCTATAAGTTCTAACGAAAGTGACGAACTTTCTACAGTTTTATTTAGCCCTTGAGCTTGTTCCCAGAATCTCTTAGGATTCGCGAGAGGTAGCGTTTTTTTTTTGACCCATACAGTTCTTTTTGTGTAAATCGAATTTTGTATTTGCTCGCGAGTTCCAGGATCTTCTGTTAATAATTTAACGAATGTCAGAGAAATAATTAACTTGCTTGAATATTCTTTGTTTTTTTTTTTTTATATTTTCCATCGCCTATTTTAATTCCTAATAAATGCCCATCTACCAGTCAACGGACCCATCGCCTATTTTAATTCTCAATGAATGTAGGTACGTCTATCAGTAAATGAAAAAATTTGAGAAAATTGAATGTACGAAGGCTCAAAACCGTGCTGAGATTATTTTACTGGAAAATCGTGACGTGAGATTCCTATATGAGAGATCTGGTGAGATTAATTGAGATCTCATATGCAATGTCAAGCGAGATGTCTTGTCGGATCTCACATGAAACGCCTTGTAATATTATTGTGTTGAATAAACCAACATTAATTTCTTCAATTTCTGACTTTCCTATGATTTTATGAACGTTTGAACGAAAAATTTGTCAGAATCACGAAATCTGACATGAGATCGGGGGACAGGATGCGATATGAGATTCGATGAAAGATCACACGCTAAATTTCATGTTAGATCTGACAAGACATTATCTCTCATCTCGCCTTGTAATATTATTGTGTTGAATAAACCAACATTAATTTCTTTAATTTCTGACTTTCCTATGATTTTATGAACGTTTGAATGAAAAATTTGTCAGAATCACGAAATCTGACATGAGATCGGGGGACAGGATGCGATATGAGATTCGATGAAAGATCACAACGTTAAATTTCATGTTAGATCTGACAAGACATTATCTCTCATTTGACATTGAATATGAGATCTCACGACAGATCTAATATTGCAGCGATGTTCAGATTCGTCAATGAGATCTCATGTGAGCTCATATATGAGATCTCATTAACGTAATTTTCACGTCACATACTCAGTAGGGTATGCATACATTTTTTTATTCTTTTTTTTTTTAATTTTGTTTTTCCTACTTTGAATTTACCCTCTGAGCCGTCTGCATGGAGGCTTATCCATTATGCAGTGTACAAGGCGAGGAATATAGTAATTCTTGGCTGTATTTATTATTAGGAAATTTCTCAGTCAGTGAATTTTCCATTACATTCGTATATAGCATACATATCGTTTAAACGGGTAATTCATAAGTATACATATATGCTCGCAAAACATCTACCACACCCGTCAATATTGAAGAGCGCATATGATATATAATATTTAACGATCCTGAAGCTATTACTGTCAGGCAACTGGGGTAATAACCGACCGACTCTCGTCATAACGTGTCGTCAAACCACTGAAACTCATATGCTCTCTATACCCGCGGTTTTCTAAATAACTACAAACAACGATTTATCAAGACATTGAAATTTTTTTTTTTTTTTCGTTTCGTGTCAGTAGCTTCTACATTGCACTAAAAAAAAATCAAGATCATGCTACTCGCTTCGATATAAATCTTTTAAAGTGAAATGTTAGAATCAGCATATCTTGTTTCTCGCCATTTTCTTTGTTTTTTCGTTAATTTCCTGAAATATCAGCCATATATTGCTTTTATATGTATCACACGAGAATCATAAGGAGCAATAAAGTCTTTCAAAGATTCGGAAAAAATTGTGTCAAATGACGCACAGGATAGCTTTGTCCCGAGACGCTTGAGTCGACAAACTCCATTTTTGTATTATACATTCGCGCTCGATGGAAAAATGACTTTTCACCAGAGTTTTCTACTGGAAAATTGATTCATGCTGGTCGATTAGGAGTTAAACACGACCTCGCAAGGTCGAGCACGAATCGAGATGATTGTAAATGTTGTTTTTTTTTTTTTCTTGAGAGAGGGAATCGCGCCACAGATACGAATTATCGTGAATGGGTTGAGATATCGCAGAGTTGAGCTCGGACGTTTCGTTATCCCCGCGGTTCAGTGATGCTCGAAATTTCGTCGCGATCGAAACGTCCTGTGCTCTCTCGCGATATATAAGTATAACTTGGACTTTTGTTTTTTCTTGTTTTACATTGAATATTCGTTACGGTGCTAATTACTCAAAGAATTAACGTTGTTCAACATCTCAAAGTGATCTTTCTCAACATCTTTGTGCTTTTTTTTTTAACATATTTTTGACGAGTTATATATTATCTCCAAGTGGCGTGTGACTGACTGGAATTATTCGATAATTGCATATGTTTTTTTTATTATAAGATTATAATTATAAGATTATTGGAAGGAATAATGAAGAATTTAAGGCCCACAAAAGATTAACGCGGAATCGAGTCTTTTTTTACTCCCTCTATCCCGGTCTCGTTCGTTGGTGGGTCGAATAACGGTCAAAACGCGTCAACGAGTCGACTATCTCGCTCGAGCCTTTTGCCACCACGCGGATAACACAAAGCATTAGTCATCACGCAGAGGTAGATTTCTTTGTTTTGTTTTTTCGTATTCGCAAAAAAGGGACCCAAAGAACGTGGCAAAAAATTTTTTTCTGCGAAATAACGGTTATTATATGGGGAAGAAAAAAAAAATAAGAACTGTTTCGCGATGAATTTACGGGTGTCGTTGGAATTTGCCGGGCACACACGAGACTGACTTTCCCTCAAACGGATCCTACTGACCCACTGATATGCATAAAAGAGAGCAGTAAACTTGTTTTGTTTCGTTTTATTTTTTTTTTTTTCGGTGTATCAATGCTCAAGAGTCGATTCGTTCATTTATTTTTTTGAAAAACTTAAAAAATTGAATCCCCAAAAGTTCAATGGTCTGGGATTGGACAGCAAGAATCATTAAGATTGATTATATTTTTGTCACTGATGGAGATATTTAGTACACAGTTGAGTTAGTGACGAGGTCTTTAATCGTCACTGACCCACCTACGGTGTTTAGCCATATATGTAAACGCCTAACAGTATATATATATGGAGCTCGAGGTCGACGTTGTGTCCAAAATTTAAATTACATTCTCTTCTTGTATAACGGTGATCTCGAATTGAGCATATCCGCTACAAGTGTGTCTCCCCCCCACGTAATTGGGAGTATAAATGAAATTTTTTTATTTCAAAATCTGGTAGTTTAGGAAAAAAACATTTAGTACGTATTTTTTATTTTTTTATTTGAATCAAAATTGCCGTTAATATAACAAATTGAAAAATATAACATTATGACGTCACACATGTTACGCTATATATATAAATATATATATATACCAAAATCCGTGAAATTAAATTGCCTGTAACAGTCGCATCTGTAATTTTTAACGAAAAATAAACAAATACGTCCTCATTATTCTTACTTACTCTACATTATGCGCCACAATGATTGAAAAAAAAAAAAATTTCATTCATACTCCTAATTGCTCTAATGACGAGTCATGACATTTAAATTCCCCAAATCTTGCAATATTCGATTTACAAAAAAAAAAAATCCTGACGCCTGGATTTACATGAAAATTTTATGAAAATTTTCATATTTCGACGCAGGTGAGGATCGAGGGGAACGAAAAGTATTATGCCAAAACAAAGATGGAGTTTCGGAGCATGCGGTCTCGTACTCCTGTGCCTCGCTGGCACAACGGAAAACGTTTTTGGTAAGTCAAGCGTGTCACATATATTATGAGATCAAAACCAAAAGTTTGATTCGTGGAAATTTTAGATAAGTTCTTTAAGCTCAACGTTCAATTGCCTGGATAAAATTTTTAAAAGATTTATACAACCCAAACCCAACTATAACCGCATATTCCATCCGATGCATATACGAATTATGCACGTTAGAATGGGAAAACCGTGAAATGAAGAGAAAAAAAAAAAAGGCATCGAATTGTTTAATGCACTCGTTTGACGATGATCCCCTCTCTGTTATTCGTGTCGCAACAGGAATTCCAGTGCAGGAATGTAGATCAAAGAGAGAGATCGAAATAGCGAAAACGAACTGGACTTATTTGGCCGATCAATGGGTCCAAGCGAAGGAGAGGATCCAGGATCGTTATGGCGTGGCTTCGCTACCCTCGGGTGAAAAAATACACGAATTATCATCGTCCAGCCCGGATATCGAAGTCACCGGAATGAACAACGAACAGCTCAAGAGGGTATAGGAAGACAATTGAAATAACAAAAACGAGCAAAAAAAAAAAACGAGGGCCGAAAAAAATATTTCCACATATTTTCCCGAACCGAAATTACCTCTCTCTCTCTGCACCTCATCCGGATTCACCGGGATATTTAATTTCTCTGCGTATAATATACGCTCTCACTTTCAATGCCGAAATACTTTCACCGTGCGCGACGATGCCGGAGAATGCGCGTTAAAAAGCTACGGCGATCCTCGCGTTCGGAACGTTGAACTCAATTTTTTTAAGTGGTACTTCATTAAAAAAAAAAAAAAAAAACAAAAGATACAACTTCCAGGGAATCTCATGTTTGATTAATTGCACGCGGAAGATTCGAATTTATCTACAATTGTTACTAAAATATTTCTTCGTTAGGATGAGACACGAAAAAAAAAAAACAAAAAATGATTTGTTCTTTTTTTTTTTCCCCCCCCGAAAGGTGAACTATTCGCGAATGCTCTGGGACATGGAGAAGGTTCAGCAGGGTGGTCATTTGTCACTGTTCGTGGACAAAGCACTGAAGCTGCTTGACCTCAGGCAAGTGATGACCGAGGTCGAGACCTCGGTCATGTCAAAAGTTTCGTGCACCGCGTGCAAAGTTGGCGCCGGTCTTCTTCAGCACTACATCAAAGAAGGGAAAAGCGATCATGATATCATGATGCATATCAACAATTTTTGCGTTTCACTGAAAATTCAGAGTCAGCGTGTCTGTCAAGGTGTCACGATGCTCTTCGGGGTGAGAAATCGATCGCATCGATGATGCAGCTTTTGTTTTTTTCTTTGTCAATGCCATTGAAACGTCGCTGGGTTATATGATCGTTTGGTATATATATATGCTACATAATAGGAAAGTAATGGCAAAAGAGATGAAAAAAAAAATATTAATGAGAAAAGAAGAAGAAAAAAACAACGAAGTAATGAGACCGCGAGGCTCGCGGCAGCCGAGGCGAACTTTCTACTTGCAAATTATATAGACGGTGATTTCACCGATCACGCGTTATGTGTTTGAATATTTCTGCCATGTATAAACACACACACATATATATATATATATATAAATCCGCGAAATGAAAACTATGCTAAAACGTCACGTATCTTTGATTTATGTTGGATAATTCTTCGTCTAGCCTGTTCGGCTAGCGCCATTGGGCAAACGAGTAAACTAAAGAATAATCCTACAACCAACTCTCAAAGATGAACCATCACACTCGTTTGTATCAATTTTTCCTCGTTTTTTTCACCTTTTCTGCCTCCTGTACTTCTTATTCATTCATTTTTTTGCTTCTCAAACTTCCTTCCAATTTCAACGAGCCTTTGGTGATTTTTTTTTTTTTTATATTTTTCGCTTTTATGAATCGTCCTTTCAACCTTTCCGCCAAAACATCTGACGCACACACACACACACACACTTGAAGCTTGAAAAGTGCAGCCAACGGTTAAAAACTAAAACCGATAAACGGCATTGTCGCTGTCGAATTGCGAAATGTTTAATATTTTGAAATATGCAACGGGGAGCATTCTTTGTCGCAGCAATCAGGAATATTATGTTTGAAATAGTTATCGACGGTGGCTTTTTTTTTCATCAAAAAGTACACAATCATTACATGTAAATTGAAAAACCAGAAAATTAATTCACGTGCAGTTGGTAACACGAAAGGCTTCCAATGTTAAAGCATAGGAGTACCCTTCTCAAAAGAGGTAGCGTTCTACCTTAATTTCAAATACCCGATAACTAACTGAAGCGAAGCGTTGATTGGTGTTGAGCGAATGGGGAACAAGGGGAAAAAAAAATCGAAACTTCGTTTTATTGATTCCCAGGGTGAGGTAATCTACGTTCTTAAGCAAATAAACATGGGACCGTCGCAGATCTGTAGCTTCGTGATCGGTGATGCCTGCGACGATGCATACAATCCCCTGCACGAGTGGGAAGTTGCATTTCCACCGGTAATAAAGCCGCCCATACAACCGCCGATACCACCCAAGGAAGGCGCCCCGACATTCAAAGTTCTTCACATATCGGACACCCATTACGATCCCTACTATCAGGAGGGCTCAAACGCCGTCTGCAACGAGCCACTTTGCTGCCGACTTACCAATGGCGCACCCTTGACCGCTTCAGCGGCAGCTGGACGCTGGGGCGATTATAGAAAGTGCGATACACCCAAGAGAACCGTCGATCATATGCTCAAACACATATCCGACACACATTCCGTGAGTAAATATAGCAAATCATTGCACTGAAATAATCAGGCACTACGGTTGAATCTCAGAATCTACGGTTGAATCTTTTGATCAATGTAAATTGACTCTCAAGATAATGCGCTGCAACTTTTCACCGCGAATACTAATCTGGCATCGAAAAACTAAAGCCTACAAACTAGACGCCTGCGTCTGTAAAACATTACGTGGGGAAAAGTTGATATCTCAGAAAATTAACAGAATATGGCAGACCTCTGATTTTAAATTTCAAATTTTGCCGAAAACTGAAATTGTTTGATTAAAAAAAAAAAATTCCTACACGATGTCAAAGAGATCGACTTTGCGCATGCGCATCCGCGATATATTTAACAACCTTAAATATTACAAAAAATTCTGAAAAAAATCACAAGTGTTCTTTGAGGTTTCAACTATAACTTTAATCATTAATAATACCATAAAATTAACTTTGGAATTGTTAATTTAATCGTTGAAAAAAAAAAATCCAGAAAATGCACCGTAATATTGAATAATTCATCATTTTTGTCAAGTAAATTCTTTTAAAAAATCCTTTGAGGTATTTTTACTTGAGCTGATGTACTTTCGGGAAAAAAAACTATGGGAGGTTTCGGGAATTAAAAAAAAAAGAGTATTTATTTTAAGGGTTGAAAAACGAGCCATGTCTTCGGTTCCAGGGTTAATTTTGTCCACGGTCTTGTATACAGGTCTGGGCACTTCCCTACCCTCACCACATTCGCGAGTGTAACCATTTTCGTGGCCGATTGATACCATTTTTGTCCACAAGCGCTAGTATCGAGAAAACCGGATGCGACAGCACATGCGCATTAGTAAATTCTTTAAACTGTACAACCTCTTGTCGGACGATAAAAAAGTTCAATAAATAAGTTTATTTAATACGTTTATGATATTTAGATGAAAATGAAAGAATATTATCGGATAATAAGGAAATGAAAATCGAAGATAGCTGAAAATAATGGAGTTCACATAATTTCCCCAAATATCAATCTGCCAAATCGTCATTTTGCCGAAAAAATCATTGTAGTATAACTATGATTTTTCTGAGGATTTTTCTGTACCTTATATTCTTCATGCATAACTACCATAGAATTTGGAGGTGGGGAAATAAATACAATGAGAAATATAAAAAAATACAAACTTTATTTTTCATTCTATGCTTATAATGTTTTGCTTGCTTTCGTTTTGCCATACTTTTGTTTTCATGCTCGGCATTTGAGTGTTGTTTTTGGGCACATGAAATAGAGAAACTTTCTCGTTATTACGAACATATCCACTTTTACACTGAGTCACAATGCACTTTCTCGTCATCCTTGGTCACTCGAAAGAATAAAAACTGACAACTCGAGACTGTAGGAGGTTGTCTTAAAAAACCGAACATTTGAAATGCGATGAACGACATTGCGCACGCGTGTTACTAGGCTTTCCCGATACTAACGCTCATATACGGTAAGCTCTCGTATTAATTGGCCACTCTAACGGCACGGCTTTTTACTTCCAGTGCCCAGACCTGTATATATTACAAGACCGTGATTTTGTCGTCAACAACTCGTTCAAATGTTTAAAAACGAACAATTCATAAATAAAAATGAAATTTATCAACTGATGCCTGGTCAGCTATTTCTGGACCATGCAATAACGTTCTCAAGCTTAACTTTCTTTACATGCAATAACTTTCTTTGAAGCTTTTTCATGCAAGAATTTTTATCTCAATTTCGTGCTCTGACGTAACAGGATATTGATTACATACTGTGGACCGGAGATCTACCGCCTCACGACGTATGGAATCAGACGAGGGAGGAAAATTTGAAAATTCTTCGGGACACGGTGACTCAGATGATCGAAACGTTTCCCGGTGTACCGATATTTCCAGCACTGGGAAATCACGAGAGTGCACCGGTCAACAGGTAATTGTGAATAAATTTCTATACTCACCCGAGACGAGTAGTATTTGCAATTATACTGGCTCTGAATTACATTCATGATACACGGCGTGACTTTGCAAATCGGCCAGTTTTCCACCGCCCTTTGTTCCGGAAGAAAATAACATATCGTGGCTGTACGATGAGCTGGACAAGCAATGGAAACGATGGCTACCAGCTGGCGTCTCGCACACGGTACGACGGGGTGCTTATTATTCCGTGCTCGTGCGTCCGGGCTTTAGAATTCTCTCGGTAAACATGAACTATTGCAACAACAAAAATTGGTGGCTTCTCATAAACAGTACGGATCCGGTGAATGAGCTTCAGTGGCTCGTTTACGAGCTACAGGGAGCCGAGATGAACGGTGAGAAAGTTCATATTATCGGTCACATACCACCCGGACACTCGGATTGCTTGAAAGTTTGGTCGAGAAATTATTATCACATTATCAACAGGTGAATAATGAAGATAATTGAATCTTCATTGGCGGTATAGTCCGCGAAGTCCCGTGTTGGTTTCAACGTGATACATGATTGTTAATTTTTTTTTTGCAGATACGAATCAACGATAACCGCACAATTCTTCGGGCACACGCATTATGACGAATTTCAATTGTTTTACGACACATCGGATTTAGGCAGAGCCGTTAGCATAGCTTACGTGGGACCCTCGGTTTCGCCCTATACCGATCTAAATCCCGGCTATAGGATATACTACGTTGACGGTGATCATCAAAAGACAACGAGGGTAAGAGTCTCGTTTGTACTGTATCTAGAGCTGGGCAGTACTTCGAATACTCCATTGGCTCATCCTCAATTAAATATTTAATGTTAATCAACGGTTGAGGGAATTTTTTATGAAAAATATTACGAAATAACTCGTCTAGCTTGCGCTGTAAACGGTTTTTGTTTGAAAATCCTAATGTCGAGAGTACACGAGATCATGGCCCCGCCTCATTTCACATTTCCGTCATTTCGATTGGCTCTCGGGGCTCGGCGGTTCCCGATGATCGCCGAAGATGGCCGATGCGCGCGCAAACGTGTGTTGCGCGCGATCGTCGATCGCGAGAGCGCGAAACTCAAACACGATAACTTTTAAATTCACGAAAATATAAAATTTCATATCACCCGTATATTAAAAATCATGAAACGTTTTGCTAATTTAATTGTCAGGATATATTTCAATATATGAAATTCAATATATAAAATTTAAAAAATCGCAGATGGTCGTGGATCACGAGAGTTGGGTAATGAATCTAAAGGAAGCGAATCTCTACGATTATCCGATATGGCATAAGATGTACAGCGCACGTCAAGCTTATCAAATGTCATCTCTCTTGCCAAAAGATTGGGATTCCCTCATTGACAAAATGTCGAATGAGCCATCCAACTTTGATCTGTATTACAAGTGAGTGAGATCGACATTCTGCCTGGGTGAATTAATATGTTTGGGGATGACAAAACGAAAAATTTGCTTCTCTACAGGCATTATTACAAAAATTCACCGGTACGACCGGCGTGTAACGACGAGTGCCGGAAGAGGCTACTGTGCGATCTTCGAAGCGGCAGAAGCCACGATCGCAAAAAACTGTGCCAGAGTCTCGAGTCGCGAATCGACGGTGAAACACGAACCTCATGGAGAGACTGGATTTACAACGGTCTTGCACTGTCGTACGTACAAGATTGGTGGATGAGGACTTACTACAACGGCGACACTGTTACTAACAATGTTGGACCGCCGGAGCTCGAAAGCATGCAAAATCTAAACGCCACTGGTGCATCGTAAAACAATGGAAAAACAAACAAACCAAAAACAAAAAAAAAATCATTCCCTCGAGACTGTTTAATGCGAAATAACTCTACGCATCTTCGCTAATCCCCTGATTAACAAATATTTTTTTATACGCTCTTTTTTTTCTCCCACTTTTCTATTCGCATTGGTAAATGGTAAGTTTTTTTATCAAACACGAGAGCTAACAGTCACTGTGCATGCATCCTGAAGAATAATGATTCTTCAACGATGAAAATACTAAACGTACTGCCAGCGACTTTATTCGCGCATAAATACCGGGGGTACTTCATTTCTAAGATTTTTTTTTGTCGTGACAAAGAAGCAAAAAAATGTTTGAAAAAAGGTCTCGGGAAATATTTCCAGAGATTGAGATATATTTAGTGGTCTCTACTGAGGGTTTGGAATTTTTTTTCGAACTTAAAATTCGTCAAAGTCAATTAATAATGAAAATGGGAGAGCTTTTATACCGAAGAATATTTTACTATGTATGCGATACAAATTTCGTGTGTATCTTTAAAATATTTTTCGAGCTTGGTGATATTTTACGAGTGGTTCATCGAATTAAAAAAAAAAAAAAACTTAATAATGAATTACCCTAATAGCCACGCTGGTTCAACGGTGCAATAACGAATGCAGTGACCGATGACAATATATGCATACAGGGACAATGAATTTAACGAATATATTCGAATTTATATGAAACTGAAAACTTTTGTAATATTTTCCATTTCGTTGCATGGTAAACGTTGAAAAATTTTTCGTGAATTTACGATTAATCTTAGTGACGTAAATATGATTTTACGGTGTGTTTCAGACGTTTCTTCACGAAGCACATTATTGCCGGGCAGTAAAAAAAAAAAAAAGCAATACAATGTTCCCTAGCAGGCAGCCTTTTTTTTTTATACAATTCCGGATTCGCAAAATGCCAAAAAAGTCTTTAATCGTAAAGTAGCTTCGTAATATAATTCTACGATGTTGTACTACATACAGAGCTCATATGTGAAAACGTAATAATTTAGATATAAAAAAAATAACTTCAGCATGAACCCTTCGATGGTCTCTCTGTGTGATCCATTGACCGGTCGATTATGCTGACATATTGTACCCCGGGAAGAAGTATTTTTTTTTTAATCACGATAATAATTTGCTAACGAAAGGTATCCAAGGGTGAGCGTACAATTGCTAATAAAATTGTAAATATATTATCCACGCTTAAAACCATTTCAGCACAGCGAATAGTTATTACTGCTTCCGCCATATTGAAAATATTATGGAATTTGCAGAATTTGCAGCGTCGTTCGTTACAACGATCTTTCCAATTGTTGGCATTACTAATTTTTAGAAAAATTAATTTAAAACAAAAAGACGATTGGAACGACGCTGCAAATTTTGGACTTTCGGTTAACGGTGGAACTCGCTCTCAGCCTTGATCGGTGATGGATTCTAAGACTACTCATATCTTCTTGCAAAATGTAAGTAACGAGCACATTATGTACGAAAAAAAAAAATCATTGAGACTTCGAGAAAATTCATCAAGGTGAAAATTATGTAGAATATTTATACGGAATACAAAGACATTTTTATTTTGAATTAGGCTTGAAGTTGAATTTAAAGATTTATAGACACAGCCAGACAACTTTAATGCAAGTGAAATACTTTTTTTCTGCATTCAATATATTTTTTTCATTATTATACTATGTAAAATTTCTCGTTTCTTACATTCGGTGAAAGTTTTTCGGAATATTCGACAACCTCAGCTAAATTTTTGACCTATCGATGCATAACTTTCCCAAAGTAAGAAATTCAGACGCGCATAGAAGAGCAGCCCTCTGGGATTCTCGTGAGGACTCTGGGATATTTATTTAGTTACAATAGCTTGCTATACTAAATACATATGCGGTATTTTAAATTTATTTAAATTTTAAATTTATTTAAATTTTCAATTTATTTAAATTTTAAATTTATTTAAATTTTCAATTTATTTAAATTTTCAATTTAAAGATGTATAGACAAAGCTAGACAACTTTAATGCAAGTGAAATACTTTTTTTCTGCATTCAATATTTTTTTTTCATTGTTATACTATGTAAAATTTTTCGTTTCTTACATTCGGTGAAAGTTTTTCGGAATATTCGACAACCTCAGCTAAATTTTTCACCTATCGATGCATAACTTTCCCAAATCAAGAAATTCAGACGCGCATAGACAATCAGCCCTCTAAGATTCTCGTGAGGACTCTGGGATATTTATTTAGTTACAATAGCTTGCTATACTAAATACATATGCGGTATCCCAGCCGCACTGAGAGCATTCAGGGACTATCTTATTATGTACATTTGAATTCATTGACTAAAGCAATCCCGAATCGACAAATTCGAGACTATAATAATTTTTCTCCAAAAATTCACAGAATGTCGGTGGTTATGGCAATTCCAAGATTCGCCTACAATCTACCGAAGTACGTGCTAGGATTGGGCTAACAAGGATAACCCCCGCCAGTCCGCCAAAGGGGGAAAAAAAAAAAAAATGTGATTTCAACATTCTAAGCGCCAGAGAAACACGCGTGCTTCTCGTCGCTGCGTACATTGTGCATTATCATTTTGAGCAGAACGATCTCCGAGCCGACCGAACGAGCGAGCAAAACTACCTGATTTCAATTTCTTTATCGCTTCGTTGACAAGTGCGAAAATGCGTCGCCGCGCCGTACGAACAAAAAAATGCATTTATGAATCGGAAAACGTAGAGCGCGCCGAGTAATTCAAAATGCGTAAGAGCTTTTTGCAACGATAACGGTAACAAAGAAAATAAGATCAAAAATTGCTGGATATATACCAGCGAAGATTATGGATTCTTCGATTCTCGGTGTGGATACGAGATTGTAAAATTTTATTACAATTATGCGGAGAAATTGATTTTTTATGTCAATGAATCTCAAGATTCGTCGGAATATTCGTAATAATCATATCGAGTGAAAAAATCTCGCTTATCGATTAATCAAAACAAGAGCGGTATAGAATATAAACAGAATACTATAACACTAGTATGAGCGATTTTGCGATATTCGATATATTGAATGCATTATCCACTCAGGTTTTCATATATAACGAGACGACCAAAAAAAGTCTCGATGTGGAAATTAACGAGAAAAAAAATGCCTTAAAATAACACAAATAAAGATGCGTGGATCGAAGTTTTTTTTCTCGATCCGTGTATAATTGTATCGACGAATAAGGCATTGAAGGAATGTTTCTTCTCAAGCATTATCTTTCGCATTTTTTTGCCAGGAAGGAAAAAAAACACGACAAGTCGAACAATGCTCTGTACATAAGGATGTAGTTGTTGTTTATTTATACGAACTTTGTTGTGTTATAGCCGAGTTTGTTATCGATTATTAAAAATATATATATATATATATATATATAAATATATATTTTATACGCAAAACAATTTTTTTTTCTATCCTTATTCGCGTTTCCCTTCGACACGCAACCTCGATCGACATTTTTAATCGCGTATTATTCGTGAGATATTTGATAAATACCTTTTGGGTTGTACTTTCTTCCTTGTTTTTTTTTTAGGCTGGCTCAGGTTGACGCACAAATGTAGAGACCATATGAGCCATGTGCCCTTTCAGGATTTAAACTTTCTTTTCTTCCTCGAGCGAGCTGGAGCCTGGAACGCGTGAATTTGTGGCGACCGTTACGAAAGTGCCAAAGTGCGCGCTCACTTTGCAGCCAAGCACGAACATGCATGATGACGATACGCCACCGTGTGTCGTTTACCGGAGTTAGATTGTGAGCAAAAATTATCGACCGTGGCGCTGGCGTCGAAATAATAAAAAGGGTAATAAAAAAAAAAAAAAAATAGCGAGTGAAATTTCGAAAATCCGAAACCTCCGATCCTACTGAAATTTTACATAGACGTTCTTTTTGATAAGATATATATCGATGTCTTTTCTTTCTTCCCTCTGTTCTGCTGTCTGCTTTTATTTCCTTCTTTTTGCTTCCGAGTGTTTCGTGTTTCAAATATATCATGTCCTTTCTTTCTTACTTCTTTATTCATTTATTATTATTAATATTTATAATTCATTTCGAGTTTGACAAATTTTATTCGCTCTAATTATTTTTTTTTCTCAATAATCGTCGAGATCGAAGTCGTCGATTTCGATGTCGTCCAGCTGCATACTTTGAAAGTCGACTTTGTACCGCAGAATACCTGAAATAACGAAAAATCCAGTTTAGTACGTATAGTCGCGAAAAACAATCCGGATATAGATTTTTTTTGTTTTTTCAATCCGTGTCACGTCAAGTATTATTTTCCTCGTTATACAACGCAATTGTAAAAAAATGTCTTTTATTGTCGTTATTTTTTTTTATCGGCTCTTGTCTCGTTCAACTTTCGTTCTTTTGGGAATAAATATATCGTCTCGAAGGAATTTAGCCTACGAAAAAGTGCGCCTTTTGTTTTTTCAGACATAAATATTTGCGGCAATCGCTCAACAATTTTTAGACTTTCGTTTTTTTCTTTTTCTTTTCTTGTCTTTTTTTTCGTTTTTTTTTTCTTTTCTTTTCTTTTAGTAGAAAGCATGTATATACCATACCTTTCCGAATGTGCGAGCTAACAGGGAACGACACATCGATCAGTAAATCGTAATTGAAAATACCAGCGATAGTGAAGAAAGAGAGAAAAAAAATAAGGAAACATTTTTTAATCGTTTTTTTTCATTAAACAAATATTTGATTGATCAGCATTTTTGGGATTGATCCGAACTCGCGCACACACAGGTGCAACAAGATGCAGCAAAATAATCGATTTTCTTTTTCCTTCCACGAATATTAAACATAATGGTGGAATTAAAAAAAAAAAAAAAAACGTAAAAACGTAGCTCAATTGAAGTAATCGGCCAGTGAGTATCTCACTCTACCATCAGGCAATTGTCTATCTTATGCAAAATAAAAGAAAGAAAAAAACGAAAAAGAAAAACGAATCAAGCAAAAAAAAATCACGATAAAGTTTTTTGCTATTCATAACGATTAATCGAAGGGAGGGGGAAAAAAAACCAAGTTTCATGTCTGATAAATAATCGTTGGCGAAGCGCGATCGAGTGAAATGATAATAGTTTTTTTTTTCGAGATTAAACAATTATATGCTGAATTATGCGAATTTCAAGATAAATTTGTATGAAAATGTTTGAAAAAAAAAATAAATAAATAAAAAATTGAGCATGATGAATGCACAATGTAGTTACGCTACGAAAATAATAATGATAACAAACATTAATAATAATAAAAGATGAACGAATGCACTCAAAGAGTCTACCTGAATTCGAATCTTAGTACGTTTCTTTTTTTGTTTTGTTTTTTGTTTTGTTTTTTGCACGGTCGGATAATTATAGGATTCCTAATGCACCAAAATATATCACAAACAAAAAAGAAAAACACATAACTGCACGATTAATACCACCTCGTGCGGTTTAATTATTTTTATCTTTCGATGTGTGGCTTTTTTTTTTTTGTTTTCTTTAATTCAATCGAATCGAATGAAATCTCGGAAGTTTAATCGAACATGATTTTTTAATTTGTCAATAATTTAAGTGGAAAATGTGACGACAAATGCTTACCTCCGATACCACCGAAACCTCTGACGAATTGAGAACCTTCCTGAGATTTGTCGGTTACAATTTCTAGGGTAGCGCCGAAACTCTTGTAATTTTTCGCCAGCCACTCGAGAAACGCCTGAGACTTGACCAATTCGAGCTCCACGTCGCTCTGTGGAAATGTAAAAATTGTAAAATGAATATAAACAAATTTTTATCGAACACGATCGATTCAATATTTTCTTTCTCCCATTCTCATTTATTTCATGGTTTCCATGGACGATGGCTGTTAATGATCTCAATCATTGAACAGTTATAATTTATAATTAAGGATGTGTGAGCCACATAATTCCCGTCGAAAGAAGTTTGAGTGAGAATTTCAAGTATCTTCGCGTTGAAGAAAAAATTTTTAAAAAATTCAACCATATTGAAGATGATAATAATATCAATTTTCAATAACAACAATGCCGAAAAAACTGTCAAAAAATTGTTTAAAAAATAAATTGTTGCAGAAATTTCCCGTAAAAATGTTTTTCCGATTATATGAAACAAAATCCTCGACTTTTCTGAATAAATATCAATTTTTCAAGAACTTTCTTTCCGGTTTTTTTTTTTATTTTTGTTTTTGAAAATTTTTAATTTTCAAAATTGCATGAAAAGTGATAAATTTTGGATAACTTTTATAAATACAGTTTTTCAAAATTCAAAAAAAAAACGTAAATTAAAAATCATGAGAAAATTCTTGAAAAATTCATACGTATTCGGAAAAATCGACAAATTTATTGCATACAATCGTAAAAACTTTCTACAAGAAATTTCTGCAACAATTTATTGTTTAAACAATTTTTGTATAGTTTTTCCGACATTTTTATTACCGGAAATCGATATTATTATCATCTTCAATACGGTTGATTTTTTTTTCAAATTTTCGCTTCAATGCCAAGTACTTGAAATTCTCGCCGAAACTTTTTTCGATTGGGTATCCGGAATTATGTGGCTCATTTTCAAAAATTTTCTTATGGTTTTTTATTTTTGTTTTTGAAAATTGCATGAAAAGTGATGAATTTTGGATATGTTCTCGTACAAAGGTTCTATTTTAACTTCACAAAGTATACGGATCGTCAAACGAATACTTTTATGAATAAAGTGTTTCAAAATTCGAAAAAAAAAACAAACAAATTAAAAACCATTAGAAAATTCTTGAAAAATTCATGTGTATTCAGAAAAAGCGAGGAATTTGTTGCATATAATCGTAAACCATTTTTACGTGGAAATTTCTGCAACAATTTATTGTTTGAACAATTTTTCGATAGTTTTTCGGCATTATTACTGGAAATCGATATTATTATCATCTTCAATATGGTTGATTTTTTTCAAATTTTTGCTTCAATGCCAAGTACTTGAAATTCTCACCAAAACTTTATTCGACTGGAATTATGTGAATTTAAATCGAAAATTAATTTATATTATATAATATTATATAATATAATAAATATAATATAATATAAATATAATAAATATAATATAATATAAATATAATAAATATAATATAATATAAATATAATAAATATAATATAATATAAATATAATAAATATAATATAATATAAATATAATAAATATAATATAATATAAATATAATAAATATAATATAATAAAAATTTACCTCTTTGTCAGTGAAATGTGTCTTGTCCTTTTCCTGCTCGGGCGTAAGATGAAGGACCTTTTCCTCCGCGGTCACATTATTTTTCAGCACGTATCTCTGAATATCAAGATTTTCCCAACAAATCAGAGTCTCGACACTTCCCAATTCGAGGGCGCGCAGCGTATCCTCGACACCGAAACAATATTTCCCCGTGTCCTGGGATATCTCGTCGAAGTAACGACCTTGAGGAAGAAAAAGAAAACAAGAAATACGTGTATACATTTTTTTTTTTAATGTCGAACATCCTTTCGGATTTTTCTCGAATTAAAAGAATAAAAAATCGCAAATTTACCTATGAGCTTTTTCTCCTGAATGAATCTAACGTTTTGGAGGGATTCAGAAGCTAATTCGATGGCCTGATTGAAACCATTCTCACCGCCGTAGGAAACGTCCACGAGTTTTATTATTTTAGCTTGCAATCTCTGTTGAGAGAACGAACGAAAGAAAAAGATTTAAAAATGAAAAAAAATATCAAAGAATCGGGGAAAACTTTTTTTTTTTTTTAATTTATCAATTTACTCACCGGATCGAACATATCGGACTGACTGAGCTCGGTCTTGAAATCTGCGCTACCGGCGAGTATGAGACCGGTTATATTGGGCTTGTCGTTCGTGATGTAAAGCTGAGTAGCGACTTCGGCGACTTTTCGCACGTAATTGTGTCTCTTTTCCATTCGCAATCGGGCGAAACGAAGAGCCGATTGTCCTCCTCTGCCTGAAGGGACATTTGGTTTTTTTTTTTTTTTCCCCATAAAAAACAAATATAATATATTCTATACAAAGTAAAATTAAAATTAGATTGAAATTAATTGGCATATCAATCGCGGATCCAAATTTTTGGGGATAAGTTGTCGTGGGGGAAAAAAAAAAAGAGGAAGGCTCGAGCGCTCAGATTTGCTTCACAAAAAATTCTACATCTCCCGCTGAAAGTTTCAGCCGTTCGAATGAGTGTAAAATGGCAAAAACGATTTTTCGAAAATTCCGAGCTGCTCATCCCTATCCGCGTTGAGGCTATTACAATTGTTTTTTTTTTGCTCCTTGTGAATATTGCGAATAAAACCCGTTGCAAACTTTACGTGATTATATTGGTCGTATGTTTAAAAAAAATTTTTTTTTTATATTACCGTGCTTCTTGGGTAGATCGACGGTGAACTTGTGAAGAATCTCACGCGTGTTGCCCTGAAGTGTGCCGAACAACGCGCCATTACCGTCCATGACCATAAAACCAAATTTATTGTCGTCGGCCAGCAACGCCGTCAATGCCTCGGTATGGAACTGCGAAATATTGTCATTATTGTTATCATCAATAACGAGAAAAATTGAAAATTTATCATTGTTTTCTGCGCTTTATTTCAATTTTTTTTTTTTTCTCTTCCCAAAACTCGTACCTTGTTATCGCACAAATAGAGGGAAGTGTTTATAGGCTTGAAAGGCTCGAAATCACAGTTGACTTTTTTATCCTTTCCCTCCTCGGTCACGATCGTTCCGCAGTATATCACCAGGCCATTGGGAGGGACTGCAATAGGGTGGTCCTTATTTTGGTCATTTTCGAATTTCGATTGCATCCTCTCGTAGAAGGGTTCCAAATAATTAAAAACAAATATCCCCAAAATTTGAAATTTTTATCTGAATATTAACACATGCCCCAGAGCTCCGGAAGTTTCCCTATTTTTGATTAACATTACGTTTTTACTGAACTTCATTCAAAAATCTGCCACACCGACAATACGTACGAGAAAAATCTAATTCCGGTTGGAATCTCTTCAGGAATCCCGATATTATTTTATCGAATTTTGAGAAATTTAAAATTCAAAATGGCGGACCCAAAATGGCGGCTTCAAAATTTCGAAAATGCTCAAATCCACTCAAGGGTCAGCTTGAAAAGGTTTTGGGGGTCGCTGATGTCAAATTTTGTGTCGAAAATATGAAATTCAAAATGGCGGACCGAAAATTACGGCTGTAAATGTTTTTAACCTCCTGATTTCAAATTATTCATTGTTGTTTGTCATAAGTATATTTTGAATGAATTAAAATGATTGATCCGATTCATTCGCTCAATGATGAATGTTGTACTCAAATTCATCGCTGGCGAATGAAGCTTTGTATTTAACAAACGATTTTAATTGTCTCTGAAAAAAAAGAAATAATAATAATTTCAAAAAACAATTGTGAGTGACAATTTTTCAGATGGAATGCGTGTCAAGGCTAAGTTCTGTGATTCTTGATAAGTAATTCATTTTTTCTTGATCATAGAAAATATCTGGTGTTAAACTATGGGTTTCAATCAAAGTGATTTTTTACAGCTGCCATTTTGGGTCCACCATTTTGAATTCCATATTTTCGACACAAAATTTAACATCAGCGACCCCCAGAACCTTTTTAAGCTGACCCTTGAGTGGATTTGGGCATTTTTGAAATTTTAAAGCCGCCATTTTGGGACCGCCATTTTGAATTTTAAAATTTCTCAAAATTCGATAAAATAATATCGGGATTCCTGAAGAGATTCCAACCGGAATTAGATTTTTATCGTACGTATTGTCGGTGTGGCAGATTTTTTAATGAAGTTCAGTAAAAACGTAATGTTAATCAAATAGGGAAACTTCCGGAGAGCTCTGGGGCATGTGTTAATATTCAGATAAAAATTTCAAATTTTGGGGATATTTGTTTTTAATTATTTGGAACCCTTCTACGAGAGGATGCAATCGAAATTCGAAAATGACCAAAATAAGGACCACTCTAGACTGCAATCGTTTGATAAGCGAAGATACCCAATTTTCATTTTTTTCTCTCTCTCTCTCTCTCTCTCTCTCTCTCTCTTTTCAACCTCGAACGCATTGAATTATCGACAAAATATTTTTCTATCCGCATCAAAGGATTTTTCGCATGAAAATTGTCAATAAAATTCTCAATCTTTGGCTCGAAAAAAGTTTCCTTCGTTATATATAAGGTATATAATTTAATTTTTCTCAGCGATTGAGAACGACGGTTCTTTCGATACAAAAGCTTTAGTGATTATAGCGAAATAAAATGTATTTATTTTATTTATTTATTAAATGCAAACGGGGAAGACCCCCAATAACATCAGGCTGGTGGATGCCCACCAAACCACACAATACAGACAGAAAGGACAATCCAGTTATGACTCTCACTCGGTATATAATAGCGACGCCCAGGCAAAAATTAAATGGTGATTCAAGAGAGAGTTAGCATATAAGACTATGCTCAATCTTTCCTGCTTAATTTTTACTGACTTTACGGACGCGCATTTGTCGCGTCATCGCGGAATTGTGAACAAAATTTCTCGAGTGAAAAACGAAAAAAAAACAACGCGAGATACATTTTTTTTTTAATACAAATGAGAAAAGAAACGCTTTTTTTTTCTTACCTTTGGAGTACAACTTTAGTCGATGCTGTACCGACGTTATGGCGCCGAGTACCGACAATCTGTTTACTCGCGATTTTATGTTGGACGCGGTGCCAAATTCATCGGCCAGCATTTTGCTGACCCTCGGAATTTGATCCTTTGGCGGTATTATGAGAGAAATCATGCTGGTTCCGTTCCTGAGAAACAGCGTAAAAATGAGCATCGCGGATCATCCGCGATGCTATCCCAAAGGATCGAAAATTCATTACCTCGGCCGTCGGACAAAAAGTAGGTGAAAAAAAAATCAATGCCAGAAAATTTTTGTGAAATTTCACAAAAATTAGACTAGAAAAATCCGTCCATATGCCAAAATGCTCGGGGGGGAAAAAAAATCGACAAATTGTATCTCCGAGAGTGATATAAAGGAATTAAAAAAAAAAGTAATTCTCGTAAAATATTCTAAAAAAAAATCGTGACTAACGAGTGAAAAAAAAGAAAAAAAGAAAAAAAATACGTCATGTCTCGTGTACGGTCGAGTCGAGACTCGGGAAAATTATCATCGGCAATGATGAAAATATTGAGGGCAAAAAAAACGGTGGGAAAAAATAGTGTTCATTAATCTGCTCACCCTCTTGACGTTTCCAGGCGTTTAATGAGTTTTTTTATCTTCCAGATCTCGACATTGCGGTCGGCTGAAGTTTCCTCGTTGGACATCATTGCTGATGCGCGTGGTGTAAAATCGCGTAGCCCGGCCACGGAAAAAAAACAAGAAAAGAAAAAGAAAAAAACGAAAGTCTATAAAAATTGCTGAGCCGATTGGCCGCAATATCTCTGAAAAAACAAAAGGCGCACACGGAGAGAAAAGTCCTGGAAAAATTACCGTGCTTGTCCCCACTTTACAGTGGCAAGCACGGTAATTTTTCTATGACTTTTCTCTTCGTGCACCTTTTCGTATAGGCTAAATTCCTTCGAGACGATATATTTATTCCCCAAGAGCGAAAGTTGAACGAGGCAAGAGCCGATAAAAAAAAAAATAACGATAATAAAAGACATTTTTTTACAATTGCGTTGTATAACGAGGAAAATAATACTTGACGTGTGACACGGATTGAAGAAAAAAAAAAAAATCTATATCCGGATTGTCTTTCGACTCAATTTTTCGCGACTACGCACTAAACTGTATTGGATTTTTCGTTATTTCAGGTATTCTGCCGTACAAAGTCGAATTTCAGGGTATGCAGCTGATGGGACGACATCGAAATCGACAACTTCGATCTCGACGATTATTGAGAAAAAAAAATAATAAGAGCGAATAAAATTGGTCAAACTCGAAATGAATTATAAATAATAATAATAATAAATGAATAAAGAAGTAAGAAGAAAAGGTTATTATATTTGAGACACGAAACACGCGGAAGCAAAAAAAGGAGGAAAAAAAAAACTCGATGAAAGAAAAACTCGGACGCGCTCCATATGCGACATCGAGAAGTACGAAGAGAAATAACGTGTGACGAAGAAAAAAAAAAACAAATGCGGATCGAAGAAATGAAAATTTTTTAATGTAGTACTAGCGCGACCGGCGCGGGGGGGGGAATTAGCGGAAACGTAGACGCGGCCAGTAAAGTAAAGTTCGCTCGGTAAAGTAAGGTATAACTCCGAAGGTATTGGTATTAGAGAAAAAAGTTTTAGACAAAAGTTGTTCATAATTAAAAGATCTGCAACTTTGATGATCAGAAAAATTTCATAAAATTGAACGGTTGGGGAGGAAATGGCGAAAAATAAAAAAAAAAGGGAAGAAAAAAAGTAAAATTTTTGCCTTTCGGAAGTAATAAATTGAAAAATATTGATGATAAAAAAAAAAGTTTCAAATAAAAAAGTTAGTAAATTTAATTTAGAAGAGAAAAGGTCTCTACAATTTTTGGCCTAACACTAACCGTTCTCGAGATATCGAATTAAACGCGTTTTCATCGAAATGACCTTGAGCTGACCTCGGGAGAACCCCTCAAATTGGAATTTAAGCTCACGATACACCCCCCCCCCCCCTATCGATCCTTCATAATCCCCAAACTGTGGAATTTTGTGTTTATTTTACCCAACTCTCAGCCGTAATTTGACTGGACTACAGTGACGACGGTCAACCACAAAAAAACATGCTACACGCTCCAGACTTCAGCCGTTTAAAGGATTGTCCCCCCCCCCCCCCCCAACCCCTCGGGCCGCTCGTCCATTGCGAACACACACGAGCTCGCTTCATCCCCCTCTGAGCACCCCGCTTGATATCGCGGTGAACGAGACTGAGACGGAATAAGCTCTTCGACATTGTAAGAGTAGAAGGACTCGGAACTTTTTTACTCGGAATCGTATTCATATTTTCGTGAATCACAAGATTCATCGATTTTTTAAAACTCAAACCATGCAATGAAAATTTTACAAAAAGTAGCTGAATTTTTTTTAACCTTACTTTCTTACCTTAGCTTACCTGCTTACCTTAACTTTTTTACCGTACTTTCACTAGTTCTTAAATTCAGAACTTCTACCGACCTTCTATATCCGCGTTTGGCTCGCATGCCCTTAAATAATCTTGCCTTCGATCGATGATTTTTTGCTTCGTCCAATCAAATGCATTCTCCCCCTTATGCTGATTACTCTTTCCTTGCGACTGTTCTCCCGCTTGCGGTTTCGCCAATTTAACTCATTAAAGTTCTCTTAATCATTTATTTTCTACTTTATTAATAAAGTTTTAACTAATTCTGATTCAGCTAAAGATTACCATTTTTTATGTTTTTGAATGAATCTTCTACGATGATTATTTCCTGATTTACATTTTTTTTTAGTTCCAAAATAACAAAATTTATTCAAAATATCTTGGTTTTGATTAATTTTAGTATAGATTTATTCTCTAGACGTTCTAAAAAAAAAAACAATGTAATATGATAATTTAAAAAATTTGATAAAATTTTATAACTTTAATTTTTGCATTGCTGTAAATTTATTTAAAAATAACTTTTCTTACTTCACTATAGTGTCGCTTTTTCTTTACTAAATTTTTATCGACTTGACCCATAATTCAGTGCTCATGCTTGAATTTATTTATAATTAAATTTGTTTGTCATTTCTGCCTTCTTATCCGACTTATTGAAATGTATTTGCGTGCGCTGATTTATTTAAGTTGCTCCTGTATATAGGTGGTTGGTGCATAAAACGAGCAGATAGATAATTAGCGTCCGCGAGGTGCTGCACTCTTGAAACCAGCGGTGATTTCAGTAATTAATTCCTTCCGCTGTTGTCGTTGTCACATGTATTCCGCTTATCACATTTGATGATATTTGATCCGTAATCGAATGCTCGGTGGAAAGAGTGATTCTTCAGGTTTCGTCCTGACTTCTCATATAAACTCCATACATCTCTTTCACGTTGCTCATGTACATATTTTTTTTAGATAATGTATGTGTGAATGTAGCCGGATCCGCCCTCGATGATTGGCGGATCCCGCTATATATACTCCCTTCCTCAATAGTATTCCTGTCCATTTCTACAGTTGTTTCGTTTATACACGTTCTCGTTTTCTTCTTCTATACATGTTCACATATATATATTCTTCATTCTTCTTCACTGCATATATTACATACATATATATTTTGATGTAGCCCTTCACGAAACATGCAGATTTGTGTATCTGTTTGTATATTTTAGCGATGTTCTGATTCTTCAAATCATCAAAAAGTCGCATGAAGTAACATTATTATACTTTTTATAGTTTTTTGTTGTTGTTGTTTTTTTTAAGTACACCCTGTGCCCTCGTGAAAATGCTATGACATAGCACATTAGGAAAGAGCGGCTGTGAACATCAATGGGGGGGTTTCAAGAAGAAATGAATGGAAATGGAAAAGGGGAAATGGCATGAAGTGTACCTGAAAGGGTAAACGATGGAATACGCAAATAAATAAATATATTTACAATTAATATATTTAAAATTCTGTCAAGAAATATTATGTGCCAGTAAACATATATTAATATATAGGAATATATTTAAAATTATGTGACAAGAAAGGTAACCGAATTTATATAATATATAGTTAGTAGTAAGTTTTACTTGCATAGCCTTTTCGGCTTTTTACAACACTTTCATTCACTATATCACTAGTTTACACTGGGCCCACTATTTTTAGTTTTTCTGTTCATTTACGGAACTATTTTTCTCTCTCGATTTTTGCAACCTCATTGCTATTGGCCCAGTGTATTTGTGAGAACCTACAATTTAAGGTGGGTTTCGAACCACTGAGCTCGCAGAAAAAGCATCTGGAAAAATCCATTGGTGCCGGCCGCGGGATCGAACCCTGGCCGCCTGCGTGGCAGTCCAGAGTCGGACCAACTGGGCCACTGCTCGCTCTATTATATAATATATATATAATATATACATAATTTCATATGTATATAAATACATATATACATTTAAAAAAACCAAGCTTGATCGGCCACAAGACCTCGCGAAAACCGTTAGCACTGCATGCAGCTTACAATGTAAACAAATGTATTCGCACACGTTACATATAGTAACCACTCACGGTTCGCGATCGATAATACAACTTGGCGGGCACATGTGCTTGTATAATATATTTACTGACGAATAATATTTCTTGACATATAATTTTAAATATATTAATTGTAAATATATTTATTATTTGCGTATTCCATATTCCCTTTTACCCTTTCCAGGTACTTCATTCATCGCGAACGTGAGCAGCTACTGTAGCATTGTACAAACCGTATTTGTTTACATTGTAAGCTGCAGTGTTAACGTTTTTCACGAGGTCTTTGTGGCCGATCAAGATTGGAGCAGTATATATTGGGGCATTCTATGCGAAACCGACCAACCCGTGACCCTGACTATTTTTAATTTTGTTGAAAATTTCCTACTTTTTTGTATCTACAGAAAGCAGAGTCTTTTGGAATTTTTTTTAGATTTTTAGTTGATTGAGTAAAACAAATTTTTTTTATTTTCATCGTGCCTGCTAACCTTACGCTAATACGCCTAATAAACTTATACTATTATCAAAGTAACTATTGTTTCCTAAACTATAAAAACTTATTCCTAAACTTTCTTAAGCAATTCCCAAACGATTGCATTGATAAAAAATAAAAATAAGTACATTAAAGATGTATGAGCACAAGGTGGCGGGAAATAAGCGGAAACGTCGGCGCGGGTGAGCGCGGTGAGCGAGGGGCACGCATGAAACAAGAGAGAGTCGGACCGCTCATTATCCGACACACGCGAAAAATTTCCTTAAAATCGATAATTGTATGTCAAAAGGTTCGTTAACCCCCATTTTTATGGAACGTATGTAATCGTGATAGTTTTCTGAACATTTAACAGTTTTAATATTGATCGTATCTGATCGTGAAAGATACTAATTTCTGTTTCAAAGTTGCGTTAGCCCAGAATTCGTATATATGGCGTGGGATAAATATCTTGATTATTTCACGAATTAATTACTCGCGTAAAGAGTCGTTGACCCACTTTGAAATTTTGCAGGTTTATTCCTATACATTTCTGCTACACCATATAAAAAATTCAGATTTTTATATTATCGTGAAGCTAGTGCTCATACATCCTTTAATTTGCCTGCTAAATACGGAGCCAGCGTTGTTTATATCTCCTCCTACTCATCACCGGTATCGCACGCGAATCACCGATCGGAGCTCCTAATTGAGGCCGTTAAAATAGGTAGCTTTGTTTTTCACTGTAGGTACTCTATTACCGACGAAACTTTCTCCTCACTTGTGTGTTTCCGCGCATTTACAATTATAATTATAATGGAAACTCTCAGAGTCTCACATAACCTAAAAATCCATATCGAATACAGCGCAACGAATCCGTTAAATCAGGCTCAATAAAGTAAAATGTTATACTAGTCATTATAATTCAGTTATGACGACGAGATTTTCGTGAAATATTGTAAAAATGTCGACATCGTGCGTCGAAATAATCGACGACATTGAGGATTTGATCTCGTCCCAGGACATAACCCCAAAACAGAGATACAGCACGAGAAAAAAAGTGACCGTTCGAACGAAGCATAAAAAGCCTGACGATGAAATTCCCAATAATCCAAAAGTTCCGACGCTCTCGAGCATAATACCAGGATCTCAGACTATTTACGTGAAAACTTGGGGATGTACGCACAATAGCTCGGACAGCGAGTACATGGCCGGTCAATTGGCCGCTTACGGTTATAAATTGACGGATGAGAAAAACCAGGCAGATCTTTGGCTGCTCAATTCTTGTACGGTCAAAGCGCCCGCCGAGGATCATTTCAGAAATGAAATCGAGGCCGGCAGAAGAATGGGAAAAAATATTGTAATTGCCGGGTATGTACTCTCATCGCAATGCAAATAGTTATCCGTTCAGAGTCGTAAGCCTCCGCATACTTTTGAATTTATTCTATTCCTTCGTTTATTTCACAAATTATTTAATTTTCATAATTTTTATCGGTATCCTTTGTGTAAAAAAAATTTCTAAAAAATTTTCTGCATGCGTTAAAATGATTTTAACCCATAAATTCATTTAAATGAAGCTACAAGCGTAAAATTAATGGATAAAAAGTTACTTTTCCATCCTAAAAATAAGTTATTATAAGCAAATGTTTTTTTTATTCGCTTTTCGATAAGATATTTTGTTGCCAAAAAGACAAAGAATTCAAAGTAAAAAAAAAATCACTAATTAAAAAAATAATTTCATCAAAACACGATATCAGTCGTTAACCCTGGAACCGAAGACACGGGTCGTCCGCGTTCTCCGCATTTCAACAATAGCGTATTCTTTCGACCCTTAAAATGAATACCTTTTTTTAATTCCCGAAGCCTCCCCACATTTTTTTTTCCCCGAAAGTACATCAGCTCAAGTAAAAATACCTCAAAGGATTTTTTAAAACAAGTTAATTGACAAAAATCATGAATTTTTCAACATTATCGGTGCATTTTCTGCATTTCTTTTTCAATCATTAAATTAACAATTCAAAAATTAATGTTACGATATCATTGATGATTAAACTTATAGCCGAAACTTCAAGGATTTGATTCGATTTATTTAATCTTGAATTATACAATAATTTACAATTATATAATTAAGATTAAGATTACATATTCGAGTTGCAAAAGTGCATTTGCGCTTGTCCGCCGCTCTACCTGCGATCTACTTATCCTATTTTAAAGCGCACTTTCTTTGTATGCGCAGGCGCAGCGATTACCATACACTTTGTACATTTTTACATTTCAAATGAAAACACTTTTGATAACAATTCAGTTGGTATACTTGCAACAGCCTCTTCTATAATTTTTTAAAATTTTTCAAGAGGTGCGGTGAGAGTATTAGTTGACGATAGAAAGGAGCGAGACAGTTTGCTACTTTCGATCCAATGTAACTATAACATTTCCTGCCAACGAACTTTGTATACTTCGGAACTGTCGTTTTATTGCGCGCAATACTTCTTGCACTTCTGCTGTTCTACGGTGGCTCTTACAGTTATTAACTCATCGTTCTTCGCGCATCGATGAACCGCGGCGACACAGTATTTTTGTCTAATTTTTAGCACCATGGCATTCTTATACATAATCGAAGTCTATAGAATAGACAGGGGCATATATCTCAGTTATTTTTGCTACATAATCGATATGATCGTTCCATCTTTATTCCCAAATATTTAACCGAGCGAACATTTTCAATTTGTGTACATCCACAATTTTCTGATCTTGTGGCAAACCGGTTCGTGTATGACAATGAACATCAACGATTTTTTTTTTTTTTTCAGAATTTCTTAAATATCATTAGGAAGAATATATTTATTATTTATATTTATACGATACGAAATAACGTGTTTTTACAGTTGCGTGCCTCAGGGCGCTCCGAAAACCGGATTTCTTCAAGGACTGAGTACAATCGGTGTCCAGCAGATAGATCGAGTGGTGGAGGTCGTTGAGGAAACCCTGAAAGGCAATACGGTGAGATTTTTGGGACAAAAAAAGTTATCGGGCAAAAAAATTGGCGGCGCATCGCTCTCGCTGCCGAAAGTTCGTAGAAATCCGTTGATCGAGATAATCGCGATAAACACGGGTTGCCTGAATCAGTGCACCTACTGCAAGACGAAGCACGCGAGGGGCGAGCTCGGAAGTTATTCGCCGGATGAAATTGTGGAAAGAGCCAAGCAGGCTTTCGACGAGGGCGTACGTGAGCTTTGGCTCACGTCCGAGGACACGGGCGCTTATGGCAGGGATATCGGCACGAATTTGCCAAAATTATTGTGGAAACTCGTCGAGATCGTACCGGTGGATTGCATGATGCGAGTCGGCATGACCAATCCACCGTACATTCTCGAGCATCTGAGCGAGATCAGCGAAATACTGAAACACCCGAGGGTCTATGGTTTTTTGCACGTGCCCGTACAATCGGGCAGCGATCGTGTCCTCATGGACATGAAGAGGGAATATACGCGCGAGGATTTCGAGCGTGTCGTGGATTTTTTGAAAAATCGCGTACCCGGCGTTACGATAGCGACCGATATAATTTGCGGTTTTCCAACCGAAACCGAGGACGATTTCGAGGATACGATGAGTCTATGTCGTAAATACAAATTTCCAAGCTTGTTCGTAAATCAATTTTTTTCACGTCCGGGTACTCCGGCCGCGCGAATGCCCAAAGTACCGAGCCGCGAGGTCAAGGAAAGAACGAAAAAGCTCTCCGAATTTTTTCAGTCTTATGCGCCTTATAATGGGCGAATCGGTGAAATTCAGCGTGTCCTCGTTACGGAAATTTCACACGACAGGGCTCATTACGTTGGTCATAATAAATTTTACGAGCAAGTACTCGTGCCGATGAGAGACGAGTATATGGGTAATATGTTGACGGTTGAGATCGTCGAAGCTACGAAGCATTCTATGAGAAGTATACCGATCGAGGTGAGCGAATCGAATTCGCTGAGACTACCGCTTGCCAAAGGTCTCGTTTCGGGAGTTCCCACGGAAATTCAGTCATCCAAGTACAAAGCGCTTGCATTTGTCGTTATTTTTTTTGCGATCTTCCTGAGAATTGTATGGAAATTCTTTATACTTGTAGTATAACTTGTAGTATATACTTAGTATATACTTAGTATATACTTATAGTATATACTTATAGTAGTACTTATAGTAAATAGTACTTATTGTGCTATGTACTATAAGTACTATAAGTATATACTATAAGTACTATATACTTATATATACTTAGTATATGCTTAGTATATACTTATAGTATATGCTTAGTATATACTTATAGTAGTACTTATAGTAAATAGTACTTATTGTACTATGTACTATAAGTACTATAAGTATATACTATAAGTACTATATACTTCTATAGTATATACTATAATATACTATAAGTATTATAAGTATATAGTAAATTATTATACTTATAGTATATAAATTCTTTATACTTACAGTATAACGCATATAATATGGCAAATTCGTGCCGTATATTATTTGACGAAACTCGTTGAGATCCTTCGTATCGTTGAGATCCCTCACGGGGGGCTCCGCCGCTAATGCCCGCTAAGATGGCACTTTTTAGCCTCTGATTTTCAAAAACTGCCGCTAATTGACCCTATTTTACGTATATTGATAATAAAATCACGAAATTTCATTCAGAAAAGACGTAGTAATTAAAAAAAAAAAGAGAATCGAAGCGTCCCCTGGGTCAAAGCGGCTTGATAAGCGAGGCATTCTACGCCGACTAGACCATTTATTTTCACTCGCTATTTCCGATTATTTATACCATTTTCCTCACTCTCAAAATTACTTCTGATTGTTTTTACATTTTTTTTTTTCAAACTTCAAGCAGATCAGCATTTTTGGAAATTCTTGAGAAAATTTTTCAAAAAATGAATATATATTTCGCAACGATGGTCTTACTTTCAATGATGTTTTCAATGCTACTGAATTATATTTTTTTAAAATTGAAATTGATCATAATGATCAACGGCAACGTTGATTCGATGGTAAAAAAAAAACTTTACTTCCAATATTGCAAAAAAATAATTGCACACTTGCCGCAATGAAAAATACATAAAATTTCGTAAGAATTCTGAAATTTTTTGGCATTGAAATTTTACTTTTTTTCTGATTTCATGCCACTTTTTTCCCACTTTCATGCCAATTAATTTGAGGAACAGCGTAGGCCCTGCCCTCATCGCCGGGATGGTTCGATCTTTCGTCGAACCGACGAATCTTTTTTGCTAATTATAACAGGACGCGCCCGCAACCGACTCAGCGGTTTCTCCCAATTCTCCCACATTTATATCCTCGATAAGAGGAATATTTTTTCCATCGAAGATATATTCGATTCTTTTTTTTTTTTTTTTGCTCCCGTTCCAACAACGCGAGATCCAATCTTTGTCCTGTAATAATCATTACATTATAATAATATTGTTTGAGATGAGGAGCGCTCGAGTGGAAAATAAATTCTTCGATCAACCAAGATTAATTACTGCGTCGGAAAATAAAAGTTTTCGTACTTTTTTTTCGCATAATTTAGTGTAATAATTGTTTTACGATAAATATTAATATTTCTCAAAGCGATCCACGATCATTTGTTCTAAAAAAAAAAAAAAAAAAAAGTATTTTTTAAATGCTTTTCAATTCGGACCGATTTTCATCCCTCGTCGTTTGTACCCAAATTATCACTTTTCTCAATTAAGCCGTGTGAAATAATTAAAAATGGAAAATAATTATGGAATGGATGCGAGAGGTAAATAAAATTTCTTGATATCCCAAAATTTCAAAGGTTCATGGCGTTTTTTTTTCTCTCTCTTTAATTCTCAAATATTTCACAATTTCCGTATCTTTCTCCCTCCCGATGGGGAGGGGGATTCAAACAAAAATTCGATTAGGAAAACCATCGCTCCGGCGAGCCCTCGAGGACCCTCGAAGAACATAATATTTGCACCTTGCATACAATACATTACGATATTTGGTATCACCTTTTTTTTCAATACTAACTAATTTAAGATTAGCTTAAAAATTAATTTAAAACGAGAAAAAAAAAACGCTTCGGGATTCCTGCCAACGTTATCCTGAGTATTTAAAAGTTGTATGGGATTTTTCATCGTCGCGGAGAGAATCGGAGTCGAAATGAGAAATGAGTTTGCGATAGGATAGAGAGCAAATGAATTTGTTAATGAGTTTGATGAAACAAAGGGATGGGGATTGGGACACAAAATTGACAATTTACGAAAATAATTAATTTTTTTTTTGCTGGCACACTTGACAATAATTGTCCGAGAGAGCAATTGCGTGGCACGGTTTTTAGTTTTCATTTCAATTAACGCTGAATCTTCGCGATGCGACACGAGAAGTACAATTTTTTTTTTCCATGTCCTTTGTACAATTGAGCCCTGTTCAGCTTTTTTTTTTTTTTTTTTTTTTTTTTTTTTTTTGAGCAAATAGTTTTGAGCCACAATCGAGGAACGTCTCTGAGAAAAGCCATTGCCGAAATGAATTAACGAGGCGTAATTCGTGCAATGACGAAAGAGCACGAGTGATGGTGAAATTTTAATTATTTGAGCAATTTAGGCTAAAAAAAAAAAAAAAAAATTTCATACCGACCCACTGCAGCGCGTTACACTTTATTACGCCCTCGAACTTTTGAGCTCTGCGGCCTTATGGATACTTGTTTGAAAAATTTATCTCGCGAGGCGCTTGAATTTTGTATTTTTTTCCTCATCGTACTCGCCGGGCTCGATGAAGCGGATAAGGGGAGCTAATGTTTTTTTTTTTTTTTTTTTTTCAAATAAAAATATTACATCTAGATAAATATGTATAAAAAAAAAATGACCTCTTCATCCTTACAATCTAATTTTGAGGGGGTTCGAGTAAATGAGTAAAACTAAACGTAGAAGTACAATTAATAAATCGCTTAAAACTTATACAGAGAATAAAAGAATTTGGAACGTAATCGGCTACATTTTCTAGAAAAATAAAAAAAAAATTATTTTACACGTACGACTATATTCCCCGTACTCTGTTTTCTTGCTTTTCCTTTTTTTTTTTTTTTTCTTTTTTTTCACCGGTACCGGGGAGAAGATGAGCCAAATTTTGAGCACCTTTCAACGCCCTGCGCAGATCGTTAATAAATTCGGAACTATGAATCTCTGTAGTTAAAAAAAAATATATATATATACATGTCCCATGGAATTTGGTATGAAACTCTTAACGCTGTACAAAACGAATACTTTATCTGTCTTTTTTTGTTTTGTTTTGTATTTGTTCTCGTTATTTTGATTAAGTAGCAATTTATTGAAACTCTATTGTCAGAAATACTTATTTTTGTTTTTTTTTTGTTTAATTACAAAAAAAATGGCAAAACACACACAAACACACGCGCACACTGGAATGGTAATTAGAATAATAAAAATGCCTCGAGTCTTTCATTTTTTTTTTCGCCTACGAATTTAAAACAATGATAACGAGCATAATTTGAATTTTGTTTTGTTTCTCAAAATGGCCGCTTTTTCCCTCAAAATGGCCACTTTTCCCCCAAAATGGCCGCTTTCCCCACAAAATGGCGGCTTTTCTCCCCAAAATGGCCGCTTTTATCCTCAAAATGGCCGCATACATTCCCTATTCGCTGTGAGGAAAAAAAAAAAAAAAAACATTCCCTATGGCATTGCGCTTCGGCTTTACCGGTTTATTCGCGTCGATAAATCGGATACCGCAACGAAGGCGTGTATTGCATTCTCCCGCGAAATTGGGCGTGCATTGTAATCATCGAAGAGGGCCGAAAATTTGCCGGCCATCATTATCTTCGCGCAAACGGATGTTTATTTTCATTTTTTTTTTTTTTTCTTCCTCCTTTTCTTGCAGCGCCCGTATCGTATCATTGTTTTATCCGTGAGAACGATATGCAACGGTTTATCGAGCAGTCGAGAACAAAAAATTGACAAATATATATATTTGAATCTGCCTCGTAAAGTGCATTCTCAATTATTCTCATTTCATTATTATTCATCTAGTTTTTTCTTTCTTTTTTTTTTTTTGCCCCTTTTATTCGACAAGTGTCTTCAATGATTTCCCGGAGAGCTTTGAATATTTTCAGATCCAAGTTTCTCGGTGAAGAAAAGGAATTAAAAAAAAAAGAAGCAAAAATTGAAATAACAATTGAGAAAATTGAGCATGCGTCGTTTGGGACGCGAAAGTTTAACGCAAATACCAAATTTGATGGACAATTTTTGCATCGAAACGAAGATTGAGGGAAAAAAAAAGAGTTCTAAAGGATCTCGGTTCTTGACTGCTTCAAACTTTACACTGTTCGATTCGAGGATACAGATATGTTTTTTTTTTCTCCTCCTTTTCGCTTTATACTTAACACACACACGACTCGCGACGTTTTAAAATTACGTCTATGGCAAACCTTATGGCGTTTTCATTACACGATGGCACATGTTTTCGTTTTTTTTTTTTTTCCCCTTTTTTTCGTGAATTATTCAATCATACATGATTTCATTTCAATCATAATAATGCCTCGGGCTTATAGCTAAATGGCTGTGGAACGACACCTTACAGAAGCGTATTCTCAAAAGGTACAACGGAATCGACGATTCTTCGATCGATTTTTTTTTTTTTTCTTCTCTCTCTCTCCCTATTTTCTTTTTTTCCCCTATGCATCTGCCACGCGTTTTTCGTTTTGTTTTGTTTTTTTTTTACATCCTCTTTGCGTTCGCTTATTAAATGCGTAATACTTTCGACCTTTTGGATCCACGAACGATCGAGACTAGGAGTTTCGTTTTATTTTTTTTTTTTTTTTTTTCAAAAGAACAATAAAAAAAAAAAGAAAAACAAACAAACGGAGGACCCGAACAATTAATACTTTTGCGAAACGATGGCCGAATCGCATCTTATGCTCGGAGACATGACGCTGTCGCGAAACTTGGGCTAAATATTCGTGGTATTCATCGGAGGGGACCCCATAGGGACACCCCGTATAAAAGGACCGAAAAATAACGTAAAAAAAAATAAAAAAAAAAAAAAAAAAAACAACTCGTCCGGATGGGAACGAGTTCTCGGTGTACCAGGATCATGCACGTATAAATATCGGCAGAGGGAAGTTGACGAGAGGAGAAGGGCGGATTTTTTGCGCGAGGGCAAGAGTTCGATGCACGGAGAATGAGATTTCGAAATTGAGGCGCTCTTCCCTTGAGCCGGATATGGGCATGTATCGTTAATTGAAAAAAAAAAAAAAAATATACTTAATTTTTTCGCTTTTTTTTTACAATTCAAGGCATTTCATGAGATTGACTCGGAGTCATTGCCAAGATGCAAATTTTTTTACTCCATAATGCGAATAATTATTTTTTTTTTGTATTTTTCGAAAAAAAAAAAGTAATTATTCACCTCACCGAGTTTCGTATCAGTATGGGCGGGAAAAAAAAAATTATAGTGCCTCAAAAAATGCACAATAATTTTATTCCAAGCAGCGATTCGCGATGATCCATTTGTAAAATGATCTGAGAAATTCACAAATATTTTTATCGACGAATTGAGAACAAAATTATTGCGGATCGCTGATCGGGATTAAATTATCGTGGATCGTCGAGAAACGTTGAATTTTTTTTATCGCTTATGCACTCGGCAAGCGCCGAAGATCATTTTTTTTTTTTACAAAATAGCAATAAATTGTCGCGAAAACAAAAAAAATTGGGTATATTTTTTTTAATCAACGAGAATTGCCCATCGTCGAATTTTCGAGGAGTTTTATTTCCTCGAAACCTTCGTCTCATTTTAATTCCCAAAAATTGGATATTTATCGTCCATGAGAAATTTTCATGCCTCTTTAAAAAAATATTCTTTGCCTTTTTTTTTTCAATTTTCTCTCGTGTACTGTTTGGCTACTGAAAGTTTGCAGCACTCACGGGCTCTCGCGGATCGTTTGACACATTTTATATTCCATGGCTTTTGCACCTGCTCGCGGCATCGGTTCTCAAATTCTCGCGAGAAAAGGAGAGAAAGATTTATGCAGAAAATTTCTGGCCTCGTTCAAAGTTTCAATCGTATTAATTTTCTTTTTTTTTTTCCCCCTTCGCTCGAACTCTGAAAAATTTACTGCTCCGAAAATTGAATGGCAAAGATTTTTTTAAAAAATGTGCTACGCGAAGGGAAAATGCCGATTGAGTCATTGGAGTGAAAAAAATATTTATGGACTATTACGATTTCTTCGAATGGAATATAAAAGTTTTATATTTACTCAGAGTCAAATAAATGATATTTAATTTTTTTTTTTCGTTATTTCGCACCTGCTCGTCCCGGAATACCGGTTGTTCGTTTTCCGTTTATATTCTCTCGGTACTTGGGGCAAAACGATCGAGCTCTGCGCACCTGTCCTCGTTGTCCGAGAAAGAGAGCACGCAATCCCGAATTTAAGAGAAAAAAATTTTTCTTTGAGCCCGAGAAATTGGCAATATTTTTCCTGCATCAAGTTATTATTATTATTATTTTTTTTTTTTTTTGCAAGATTGACTATTCTACTCGAGTTTAAAGATATTTTTGCAAATTTCACGGTTAAAAGATGCGTCTCGAGGCAAGGAATTCAGGATTAACGGTTGCATCGCCGTTATCTCGTTTGTACAGAGTGCAGTTATCGCGAACGAGCTCGTATCACCCGAGAAAGCGAAAAAACGAAAAAAAAAAAAAGATGTATGGAACGCGAAAATCGAGTGCAAGAAAAAAATTTGCAAATAGACGGAAAAAAGTGGAAAAATGAACGTTTGAGGGAAAATTTCTTTTTTTTTTTTCAAGAAAAAGCTTTGGGGATTCTTGAAATTTTGCAAAATTATCGAAAAAATTCGTTCGGGAGGTTTTAAACAATTTTAATCACCCAAGAAAGCGATGAAACGAAAAAAAAAAGATTTATGGAACGAGAAAATTGAGTGCACGAAAAAAATTTGCAAATAGACGGAAAAAAGTGGAAAAATGAACGTTTGAGGGAAAATTTCTTTTTTTTTTTCAAGAAAAAGCTTTGGGGATTCTTGAAGTTTTGCAAAGTTTTCGAAAAAATTCGTTCGGGAGGTTTGAAAGAATTTATATCACCCAAGAAAGTGATAAAACGGAAAAAAAAAAGATTTATGGAACGAGAAAATTGAGTGCAAGGAAAAAATTTGCAAATAAACGGAAAAAAGTGGAAAAATCAACGTTTGAGGGAATATTTCTTTTTTTTTTTTCAAGAAAAAGCTTTGGGGATTTTTGGAGTTTTGCAAAGTTTTCGAAAAAATTCGTTCGGCAGGTTTAAAAGAATTTATATCACCCAAGAAAGCGATGAAACGAAAAAAAAAGATTTATGGAACGAGAAAATTGAGTGCACGAAAAAAATTTGCAAATAGACGGAAAAAAGTGGAAAAATCAACGTTTGAGGGAAAATTTCTTTTTTTTTTTTCAAGAAAAAGCTTTGGGGATTCTTGGAGTTTTGCAAAATTATCGAAAAAATTCGTTCGGGAGGTTTTAAACAATTTTAATCACCCAAGAAAGCGATGAAACGAAAAAAAAAAGATTTATGGAACGAGAAAATTGAGTGCACGAAAAAAATTTGCAAATAGACGGAAAAAAGTGGAAAAATGAACGTTTGAGGGAAAATTTCTTTTTTTTTTCAAGAAAAAGCTTTGGGGATTCTTGAAGTTTTGCAAAGTTATCGAAAAAATTCGTTCGGGAGGTTTAAAAGAATTTATATCACCCAAGAAAGCGATAAAACGAAAAAAAAAAGATTTATGGAACGAGAAAATTGAGTGCAAGAAAAAAATTTGCAAATAGACGGAAAAAAGTGGAAAAATCAACGTTTGAGGGAAAATTTCTTTTTTTTTTCAAGAAAAAGCTTTGGGGATTCTTGTAGTTTTGCAAATTTGTCGAAAAAATTCGTTCGGGAGGTTTAAAATTAACGGAACGTTAAATGACCCTTGGGCGTTGGACAAAAACCATGGAATATTTTCAGTAAAAAAGAAAAAAAAAAAAAATACAATACAATGGAAAAACGTGTACGAGCGAGCTGTGAGAAATACGGCGAGAGGTTGTACACGAGAAAAATAAAAATTCTCGAGGTTGGCAAAGATTTTTTTTTTTACGACTAGTTCATTCTCTCTTGCTCCTTCTCTCTCCTCCTCGCTTCAGCCGCAATGTTTTCTCCTCATTTTCCTTCCCTGCTTGCTTTGACAAAAATAAATTTAAGAAATAAACATTCTCTGCACAGATTTTTTTTTTTTTAATTATAAATTTTTTCCATCACGATTATTTCGTGAAAATTATTCCCCGGTATTGGGATAAGTTGATTTTTTTTTTTTTTAATCAAATGCAATATTTTATAAATTAATTTTCAATAAAATAATTTATGATGAAAAAATAAGAAGGGAAATGAGCAGATAATGTTTTTTTTTTTTTTAACTTTTTTTTTAGGCTAACGATCGACGATTTATGGAATATCACGAATATTTTTCCAACCGGAAGTTAATCCAGAACTATGTATCGAGATTCTCGTTTGATATCTCATTTACCGCGTATCGTTCGGTTTTTCGCGTTTGTCTTTTTGTTTTTTTTCTTTTTAATTATCTTCCAATTAATTTATCCGTCGCAGTTTCGCGTCCGAGTTCAGGAACATTTTGTTTCGTTTTTCGTTATGTTTTTTTTTTTCTTCTTCTTCCTCTTCCTCATTCTTTTGATTATCATCCGGTCGATGCACAAAGCCGACGGTTATAACCGTCGAAGATTTCGTTTTGACTGTCGCGAGCCAACGATCAGGCGTTTGTTTCGTTTCGTTGGTGTTGCGAGCAATGGCGTTTTGCATGGGCCCGCGTGAGGCCTCGACGAGCAGGACGTGCAAAATTCCATGCTGCAACCCTGCCTCGAGCATTTACCGACGTTCCTCTCGTCGTCCACGTGACAAGGAAACGAACAGTTTGGACATGGCAAAAGATGCTCCCATGGCTCGAGAGTACGACTCGCCTGTAAATAAAAAAAAAAAAAAGGAAGAAAAAAATAAAACACGAATTATGATTATCATTAAAAAAAATATATATTCATTATTTTCACTATAGCGTAAAGAAATATAAATTAATCGATAGTCGTTGCACAGCTCGCGTTTTCGAGAAAAAAAAAAAAAACTCACAAGTAAATTAAAAAATATTGTAAATAGCTGACTCGACGGACCCTGTCCTGTCCAAATTTCAATAAATTGAATCGAAATAAAATAACTGCATTTGGTGGACAAATTGCGAAACAACAAAAATGTAAAAACAAATGTAATTTTATTTTAATCTAAGCTGGAATGCTTTTTTCCAGATCTTTCCTTTTTTTTTTTTAATTGAAAACATTCAATTGAGTTATTTCCATTCCGGGAGCATAACGAACAAAACAAAAAAAGAATCAACCAACTGTGTCGTTCCTATTGTCAGTTATGATCGAGAGTGCATACAAAAATTATGATTTTTGCAATTTATACGAATTTTCCCGACTTTCCTTTGTAATTGTCCGGATTTTTTTTTTTTCCTGAAAACTTTTCCAGGACCATAACAATTTTTTTTTACTATTTTTTTTTTTCAGGCATCACAAATGACGGCGTAAAAAAATGCATAAAAATACGATGTTACTAAAAATTTGTTAAAAATTGAATAAAAAAAAACGTCGTAGCAAGATAAATGAAGGGTCGTTTTAAAGATTGAACGATTGCGAAGAAAATGAGGACAGTGTGCAGTCCCAAATCGCGATCGGGAAGCAAAATTACAACAATGTCCACTCACTCGTTTTTTTTGACGAACATATTTTTTCTAAACTGGAAGGTTTTTATTTTGCTTCTTTGGCTATTTCGTTCGGTGGCGAATAAAATAGTAGCAATGAAAATTTTCTCAAGTAATAAATGGAAATTTCTCCATCGTCATTTATATATACGAAACTACGAGACTGCTGGCAAAAATTAAGGGGGGATTGAATGAAATGTTTTTTTTTTTTAATTAAATTCTCATTACGAGAAGTGCAGTGCTTACAAATTAGGGGTCTTTGTGTACGGACAATGGTGGCGGTTACCAAAGCGAGTGGCAATGAAGAGCGTTTCGATTGCATTGCCACGCTTCGAGAGCGGTATCGAGATGCTTTTTTTTAAAAAGAGCGCGTTAAAGTGAAAGGCGCGACGAAACAAAACGTCGGAGATCATTACGAGCCATCGGGCATTATTCGAGATAGTGTCAGTTGTACAACAGTAGGAAGGACTCGGGGGTAATATTGTTCGATGAGGGCCACCCAACGAATCGAGATAACATAATTAAATAAACTTATCTACGAACAAAATTATCACAATTGCCACAAGTTATCATTATGATTGATTAAAACAAAATAATTAAATTATGATAAAAGTACATCAACTAAATAATAATTATTATCGATAATTGATTATTATTGTTTTTTATTTGAATAAATAAATTTAGGGTTATAACTTTTTTTATCATGATAATTATTGCTCAATTAATTCTAAAAAAAATTTCCAATTCGTATAGAATTTGATTTTTAGATATTTTTTTTTTTTTTACGATGACACAAAAATATGTACGGGGCTCGAGAATTTCCCAGCTTCGAAAACGAAGCGGGAAGATATTCGAAATATTTTTAAATGAAGTATCTCGAAGCGAGGGTCTTCTCACGGCACGGGGTATTTACGGAAGACGAAGTCTCCCGACGAAGTGGACAACGGCGGTATTATATTCTCGTTGGTATATAGATTAAAAAAAAAAAAAAAGGCGTTTGATTCACTCCGAGAAATTTACGGCAATACCGTTACGACGGAGAGAGAGAGAGAGAGAGAGAGAGAGAGAGAGAGAGAGAGAGAGAGAGAGAGAAAGAGAGAGAGGGTGCTCGTATACGAAGGAGCACATCAGAGCAACCGATGCTCTTCTTGCCTAGCAACAACGAAACGAATTCCATTGAGTTATGCTTGTCAGAAAGTTCTGAGGAAAGTGCCGAACGAAAAAGTGGGTTTTTTATTTATTTTTTTTTTTTTTTTCGAACGAGACAATCATTGCTCCAATTATTCAAAGTTCATCGATACGTACAGCGATATAAATTTTTTTTTTCATCATCGATGGAGCTTTTTTTTTTTGGAATATTTTGACCAAAAAATAGTACAACGAGGGTGGGCAAAAATCAAGGCTTGAATAATTCGAGAAACTTGAAAAATTATTTTCTCATCATTGTATAATCATAATTGATTCTATTATTGTCATTTTTGTTTTATTATCATCATTGGTACCAGAAATTTTTCTCCATAATTTTTTTATTATAATTTTTTAAATAAAAAAAACTGCAGATTTTTAAATACCATAAATTTACTCCAAAATGTAAATGATTATTTTTCTCCATAATTTATTTATTATAATTTTTTTAATAAAAAAAACTGCAGATTTTTAAATACCATAAATTTACTCCAAAATGTAAATGATTATTTTTCTCTTGCATATGTTGAAAAAAAAGTGAATTTAACGATCTCAAGTCATTACCAACTCTATTATTTGTTTAATTTATTATTAAAAAAAAAAAAAATTTTATGCGGTCCACTGAACAAAACAATGAATAATCACGATATGCAGTTACAAATACTGTTAACAAATAAAAAAAATGACTCGAGCTTTTACTCGAAAAAAAAAATTATCGAAACAAATTCATCGATATTGATAAATTAATGCACAGAAAAAAAGAGTCGAACTTGACAAATGGCAATCGACAATTATTCATTTGTAATTTATCCGATGAAACTTTGAGTCATTTTGTAAGAACTCTCTTGAAGCATTATAATTTTTTTTTTTTGCGCCAAGAAACATCTGCTCATTGCACACCAGGCAATTCGAGTAAAGTGTAATATATAACGTTAACTCGTTACGAGAGTCCGTCAATTAAGCGTCGTTTGTCGCACCACGAGAATTCATTTCGCTGATGATGCTCGATCGTGAGACGCAAATTCCCCCCGAGAGGGCTCTCTGACCCCCGCACGACTCTCAAGTGCACTCGCACATAATATATTTTCTCCAGGACGAAAGTCAAGGTACGAAGGGCTTGAAGTTAAAAAAAAAAAAAAAAAAAAAAAAAAAAAACAACTACAAAATGAAAGCGTTGCGGCAATCATTTTTTCGATGTCGACCCACGCTCTCGGGTTGGCGACTTTGCGGTTGCATATCCGGCGCGACGAGAGTCGTTAAACGGCGAGTGGAGGGAGGAGAATCAAAAGGAACAAAAAGAAAGCGAAAAAAAAGGGCTCTCTCGAGTGTGGCTGAGTGACTTGAGAAGTCTCGCAAGTACGAGAACTCGATTCGCGTCTTGTGAGAAATTACCGATTCGTAGACGAGACGATAAACAAGTATATAATTAAAAAATTTATACGAAAATAATAAGCTAACCTGATACGAATAATATAATGATGATAAGTAAATAAAATTATGTAAAAATTCGCCAGGATCGTAAAGTTAAATAAATTCATTGAATTTCCAGTTCTCAAGTATTCTCTGCCCATATAAATATAGCACAAAATTGACAAATTTATACGAGAATAATAAATGAATCCCAAGGAATAATAATAATGATAAATAAATGAAATTATGAAAAAAAAAGTCGTCAGGATCGATAGTGACGTTGAATAAATTTACGAATTTCCAATTCTCATGTGTTCTCTGCCCATATGTATATATATATATATATATACATTTATATACCATAAAGATAAATCGGGGTGAACAAGGAAGAATGGAAAAAAAAATATAAAAAATCATGGAAATCGAGATAAATGAAGATGTAACGAAATTTCGTTATAATATGGGCTCCTCTCAGCGTGATAGCGAATTATTTGTCATGCTAATTCTTTCAACCGTGAATCGCGTCAATATACAAAGAGACTCCTGGATATACGCAACGAGAACGAGGGAGAAAAAAATAATTAAAAAAAAAAAAACTGATGACAAATATCGAACGATTTATTCACGTCCTTTCACCTATCGCATCGTATTAAATCTCGAGTTGGTAATTCTATATCTCCATTTACCTATCTGTATCGAGTTACCATTTTTATTTCTCGTTTATACATTGACTCGATCCCTTTTTCCTTCTCTATCGTCTTTTCTTTTATCTTACGATCTGTATATGTATATATTTATTCCGTAAAAAAATTATTCACTCGACTAGATCTTTTCAGACTACTGCGCGTCACGAAACAGTTACATATAGCGACAACTTTGTCGGCAATCTAATTAAATAAAAATCTTGCTACATTGTTTTTTTTTTCGATTTCTTTCGAAATATCTTTCGATATTGCAAACAGAAAAAAAAAAAATCGGCTCTGTGAGTCATGTACGAACTATTTTTGCTTCGTCATAGAGGAAGCTTTGTTAATTGTTTTTTTTTCAATTTTTCCACGTCAATGTGTTCAAAATGTGCCAAAAAGTACTACAGTATTATTGAATAATACTACAATATTATTCTATAATACTATAGTACAGTATACTATAATAGTATATTATAATAGTACTATAATATTATTTATTATTCAATAATACTTACAGTATTATTGAAGGATGATTCGAACTTGGCAAAATTCGTTAGAGGGGTTCAGATTTTATGAAATTTTTCATAAAAATTTACGTAACAATTCTACATTACCCAAATTTTTAGATATCCAGCTAATTATTTCTACATAAATCGAATACACGTGGATACGTCACATGCATAATTGAAGAAAAAAAAAGCTGCAAATTGAAACTCGCACATTGCTTCCTCGTAATTTTCGAAATTTTGTAAAACCATTTTTTTTATATCACTCAGGAAGATTCCTCTATGAGGAAGCCATATCCCAAATTTGGCAAACTCACTTGCTCATAGAGGGGATGAAAAAAAAGGTTATCAAAATTTCGAAAATTACGAGGGAGCAATGTGCAAGTTTCAATTTTTTATTTTATATTTTTTAATCCGTAGCAAATAGGGCTCTGGGGCGTTTCATTCAATCGTCTTTTACGAATCACGGCTTAATTGGGTCTATGAGCATGTAAGGAGACTCCTTACTCGTTGTTTGCTCGATGCACAACGAACCAATACCTTTTCCAATGACTCTGCATCTTTTTCTTCGACACGCTGTACCACATATATATGCACAATGTAGCAACGTACATACGGTATGGCCCAAAAGTATCGAATCAGAAATTTTTGATTGAAGAATTCAGCTCCAAAAATTTTTGTGCAAAAAATTTATCGTTAAAGTGCCAATTTTCTTTTTGTGACCAAAAATGGACAAAAGGTGACCAATGTTCGTGGAAGTTAGTAAAACTTTGCTCCAAAATAAAAATCACTTACAGCTGTCAGAAAGAAAGAAATAAAACAAACTTTCCACTATGATTAAGTACTTTTCTTTTTAATTTAATTTTGTTTTGGAATTTTAAAAATGTTATTGCAAAAGTAAAAAGTAACATTACAGTCGGATTAACGTAATTTTCATAAGACTATTAATGGAGGATACTTTTGACTGATAGTAAGATAGTATAGTATAGTAATGAAGAGACTCAAACCACGCTTGCCAGCTGCTGTTCAGCCTTGTACATGCTTTATCCTGAAGTTTTTTCAAACAGCAGTGTATTTTTTACTATTTTTTTTATTTTTTTAGAATAAATAACTCCAGCAAGATGCGCCATTTTCTGTTTTTTTTTTTTTTTCTTTTATTTATATAATATTGGGAATATCAGTGTAGATTGACGAGTCACGCAGCTTTTGGCGTTTCGATGATTTTGTAGATGGCGAGCTATGCACGAACGAGCCAACACACCACCACCCTTGAGACCTTTTGCGATTATTTTCCCCCCGCGGTTGGGCCTGACGCAGGACAATTGCTTCCTCTCCCTCTCGTTCTTTCATACAGAACGTGCGAGCGCAATGTATTCGTCCATTATGCGCGAACATCAGACCTCATATTATATACAGGGGGCATTCCGAGGCAGATTTACATTTCGAAAACCTCTTTTTTTTTATACGTAGTATTCTACGCTCGAAATAAATTCATTTTGCGATTTAATGATTTTTTTCATCCCTAAAGGCAATTAATTTTTTTAGCATCAACCGATTATTCTGCAATTTCTAAAAACTTTCACTCATTAAATCTCGAGAAAAAATCACTCGTATGAAATTTGCGTGATATTACGAAAAAAAAAAATATTCAAAAATATTTTGATCTCTTCGTCGACTGATTTTACACTTTGCAAGTGAAAATCCGAGCTTTGCTTTTCGAAAAAGCCATCTTTTCATCTTTTATTTTATTTTCATATTTTTAAAATAATTTTAGGAATAATAGCAAAAATTTTAAGCCATAAAATGCAACGATTTTTTTTAACGTCTACTTAACCGGGAAATTACTAAAAAAAAAAAAAAAAAACTACTTGACCGAACACTTTTGTGATCGGTTCTAAGCCGAGCGAGTATATAAGTACTCCCTGAGTCTATCATTACTCTATACTGAAGAAAAAACCAAATTAAGTATTTTCACTCTCAACGAGTCTCGTATATCGTCTTACGAGCGATTATCTCGAGTCTTGTTCTCCAAACGAAGCATTATTATTCGACTTTCGGGTTTTTTGAATTTTTTTTTTTTTAACAACGCTCGAACAAACGTCGTAAAATTCAACCTGTAGATGATTCCCTATGCTATGCTCTCGACAGGTATGCATAGAGAGTGTGCAGGAAACATGTGGAAGATAATTGTGGACATTACGAAGACAAAAAAAACGTTTTTCAGGGCCCAATGGCAATGAGAGAACGGTTAAAGTGCTTTGATAACAAATCAATCGTAATTAAGGCAAAAATTAAATAAAGCTAATTACTCTCGGACGATTGTCATTATCAATTCTTAGAAACATTATATCCGTTATGCCGTCAATTTCTGCACTTTTCTAAAAAAAATTAGAACAGAAAAAGTACAAGAAATTTGGTCATTCAGTCTTTGTACAATGATTACGCGTGCCCCGTCGAAAGTCATAATCCTCATGAATGCAACGAGGCGTTGGAAAACACCCAGTTTTATGAAACGAAAAAAAAAAAAAAAAAGGGCGACCCGACGAAAGAATCCAAACGGAAGAGCCTACCGAAAACTGAGATCATGATGGCGCATATGACCCAAAATTTGAATAGAGGCCATCTCCTCTCCATCAGAAAACGCTGCAAGATCCATTCGTAAGAATTTATCAAACTCATCGATCGATCGCGGACCAAGCGTCCAATCTCTTGGGAGGATCCTCGGGGCTCGTGTAACGCGAGATTCACCAAAGTTTTCGGGCTCCCTCGATCACGAAGAGAAAAGCGCCGATCGACCTCTAAACGTGAAAAGGGCATAAGCCCCGAATGGAGTGACGCTGGTCGTTGCCCTTTTGCTTCCCAGGCACCTGAATGATGCACGAGGGAGCGGACGAAGATGGGCAGGGAAAAATGGCGGCTGCGTCGAGAAGGGAACGGACGTGAAACGGAGCAAAACAAGAAGAAGGGCGTAGGAGGGCTCAGGGAACGAAGAGAAGGAAGCAAAGAGAGAGAGAGAGAGAGAGAGAGCAACGAGGAAGAATTTCGTCGGAGGAGCTGTGGTAAAGAGAGCAAAAAAAAATGGCGGGCCAATCGAGAACGTTCATCCTGGAGTTTCTTTGCGAGGCTCGTCGACCAGTAGGCTGTAAGGAAGAGGAAGAGGAGAAGGAGGAGGAGGATGAAGAGGATTCTCGGGCTTTAGGGACCGAAGTTTCGGATCTCGGGCAAGGGAGTGGATCCCTCCACTGATCTACACAGACGCGTATGTGCGCAGGAACATCAGTTGCGGATGCTGCCTTTTTGTTTTTGCCTCTTTGGCACTGGTCCCCATATACACAGCTCTATATGGACCACACTGCCGCACTGTCCGAAGCGAGAGAGAGAGAGAGAGAGCGGAGAGAAGATTGGATAGTCTCCCCTGCATGTTCGCAGGTTCCTCGGGGCATGAGGCCCTTTTGGCAAAGGTGCCTGTGTTTTGCTCGTCCTCTAAGAGACGAAGAGAGGTTGGCAAAAAAGGGAGAGGCAGAGAGAGAGAGAGAGAGAGAGAGAGAGGTAGAGTTATATGGCTCGTGAGTTCGCATAATATGAGGCGTTTGCCGGTGGCCTCTGCTCCATTGGGTCCTCTCCTTGATATACCGAGGTCTGGACCACCGTATCTCCCCCCCCTCAAAGCAGAGTTGAAAGACAGAGAAAGATAGCTGGACCTACACAAGAGATGAGTCGAGGTATCATCGACGCGAGGGAGAAGATATAGGGAGCGAGAGATGGAGGAGGCTCGGGTTTTTTTTTTAAGTGGGCCAGGGGGATGGAGAGGGGGTCAAGCGGCAAACAGCGTCAGATATATCATTATCTCAGTCTCACTGTTGCCATGCAATTAGACTCCGTTAATCGGCCACTATTCCCCCCCTCCCCCCCCCCCTCTCCAAGCATCACCAAAAAGTGCTATTTCTCCCACCATCGAACGATGATGCCCGCTCCCTTTGCCCCCTATATGGGAGTTGCTCCGGGAGGATCATCGTTCTCTCTATCATCAGAGGTTGTCCCTTCTCTCCTCTCCCTCTTTCTCATGTTGTTCTGGGTGTAGCTCTAGCTATTGGGCATAAGTAAACTTGTCATTCGTCTGTTTGGATGTGGTTTGTTTTTTTTTTTTTAATTTCCTGTTCCCGCCACTCCACGCGCCAAAATACTGAGGCTATATGACTATACACACACGTGTGTGTGTGCAGGGAGAATCCTTTTCCTTCGATCGAAGCTCTCTCGTGTTGTTATATATATATATATATATATATGGGGCTCTTGAGATCGTTCTCGAGCGTCTACGATGACTCGCGATAGCCGAGAGAGAGAAGGAAAGGCGGATGATAGGAGGAGAGGCGAGGATAGCGCGAATGAACGATAGATATTGCGGATAAGCCGCGGGAGGCCAACGAGGATGCAGCAACAACAAACAACACGAGCACGTGGACGAGAAACGATTCTCCAAGAATGATGAACCGCGGTCTAACGATTTTTCTCCTTTTTCTCTCGCTATAGTTTTTCGTAATGCAGGGAGGCTGCCAAGCGTCGTTGTTGTGCTTTTTGATCAGTGTCAAGCTTACATCGAAAAGTCATTTAGTACTTCAAGTACTGAGTACTTGGGGTACTAAATATTTCAAGTACTTGAGGTATTAAGTATACTTTAAATAAGTCAAGTATCAAATAATTTTCAAGTTTTCATCAGGTTTTAATTCCGTAAGTTCTAGTACTTATCATCATTGATTTCTTACGTACTCTTTGAATTCATTTGATTTTGATTCGAGTACTTTTTGTACGAAAAACATATTTTCACATTGTGCAATTCTCACTCAGTTTAGGCAGATTGGAACATAAATATTTAAACGAAGAATTGGAAATCATTTTTAAAAAATCGCATTGACGATTGTAGTAGTAGTAAGTTTTACTTGCATAGCCTTTTCGGCTTTTTACAACACTTTCATACACTCTATCACTCTTACACTGGGCCCACTATTTTAATTTTTCCGTTCATTTACGGAACTATTTTTCTCCCTCGATTTTTGCAACCTCATTGCTATTGGCCCAGTGTATTTGTGAGAACCTACAATTTAAGGTGGGTTTCGAACCACCGAGCTCGCAGAAAAAGCATCCTGGAAAAATCCATTGGTGCCGGCCGCGGGATCGAACCCTGGCCGCCTGCGTGGCAGTCCAGAGTCGGACCAACGGGGCCACTGCTCGCTCATTGACGATTGTATTTAAGATTTATTTAGCTTCAGGTTTGAAAAATAAAAAATAAAGAATATAATACACGGATTGTTAAAAACGGAGCCATTCATTGACAATGACACCGCAACTACCGTAGCTTGAACCTTTGAATGGTCATTCCTTGCGATCTTAACCAAAAGATGGCGCGAAACGTTCCTCAATTATATATAATGAAAGGCGTTATACATGCAACCATTACCAAGACGTATTCAAAAGTACTTCATACTTGGTACTTTCAAAAGTACTCGAAGTACAGGCCGAGTACTTGGAAATCCAAGTAAAATACTTGAAATACTTTTAAAGTACTTTTTACTTAAAGTACTGTACTTCCAGTACATCCCAAGTACCGGGTACTTAAAGTGCGGCCAAGCTCTGTCCTATTTAGGTTGGTACCAATATTAAAAAAAGATGCTTTTTCGTTCGGTTTTCAATTATATTAACTTTGAAAGAATAATCCATACTGCGGGTGCAATTTCAATATTATTCGCTTAAAACGAAGTTATCGAAAATAAAAACTGGGCCAAGACGGTGAATTATAAAAAAAGAAACTCGACTAGATGTAACTATATCTACGGAGACTTTCTCTTGTCACTTTTCGTGTTCTACGTTGCAACACTATTCTCCAATATCGGAGCATTATTTGTAATTTCAGAGCACGCGACTGCTCGTGGACCAAGCGATTTAATTTATTCGCCGGATAGTACTGGCAAACGTAGAGCCAAAAATATATTACGTTGCAAATAAATATTGCGATAAATATTTTTAATAGAGCATACGATTTTCATGAATCGATACAAAATTTAATGAATGAATTATTAAATAATTCAATAAATGAATTAATAGATAATCAAATTGATGAGTTATTAAATAAATTAATAAAGGAGTTGATAAATAATTAAATGAATTAATTATTAAATAATTGAGTAAATAATTTAACAGAGCTGGGAAAAATACCAGAAAGCACTCCAAGTACAAAGTACTGGAATTAATTGAAGTAAATTAATTACAAATTACTGGAATTAATTGAAAAAGTACTTGATGTACAGGAAAGTTCTTGCAATTTTAATTGCAAATACTTCAAATACATGACATGTACTTGAAAATTTAAGTACAATACTTGAAATACTTTCAAAGTACTTTGTACTTCAAGTACTGCCCAGCTCTTTAATTGAATAATATAAATAAATGTATTTCAAATCATCAGTCAATCAGGCAATAAAGATTCTTATAATTCTCCTCTGATTTCGTAGGAGAAAAAAAAACACCAAGATTTCCCGGGTTCTTCCTCGCGCGCTTATAATTATGTATTTTTTTTTCCTCTCTCTCTCGAGTGTATATCACGAACGAGCATCGCAAGGACACTCGCGGAGCGCCGTGTCTCTCGCTGTAGTACACTTCCCTTCGAGCGTTCATTAGGCTTTATTTGACCTTGAGAATTCCATCTCGCGGAGGTAGATCGGAAGAAATATCGCGAGATGCGCGCGCATAAGTATTGAGAAACGCGGGAAAACAATGTTGGCGCGAAGATCTTATATGCATCAACACGTTGGGTGTATAACACGCGCGCGACCGAATGTACAACTCTCGGGGGGTTTTTTGTTTTTTTTTTTTTAATTTATCTCCCCGCTCTTTTCACATTATTGGGGCAATGACTACAGTGAGGAAAAGAGAAGATGAAGAAGAAAAAAAAAACGTGATTTTAATCAACCGTATACTCGTGCGAGGAGAGCCGGGAGAAAATATTACGTAGAATTTATGAATTAGCGATGGCAACACGTGGGTCCCTCGCTTGTTGCTATGCGGAGAAACCGAAGAGCGGGAACTCGCGGCACGACGACCCGAATTGATTTTCGGCTCTCATCGGCCGAGAGAGCCCACGGAAGAGAATAAAAATACAAACGAAAATTCGAGAATTTTGGTTTGATTTAGAAATTTTTTTTTTTTCTTTTCGTAAATTTTCGTAATTCTTTAACGCAATTTTGAGATTTGAAGAATCGACTAATCAAGGGCACCTTCAGTTCAAAATTAATTAGTCGTTCAAACGAATTTTTGTCGATCAACCAATTATATTCTTTTATAATCTCGAAAAACCTTGTGTGTGTCAAGCAACGAAATTTTGTTTATGCTCTAGCATGATTCAATTCATCTCACGAAATCTTTTATCGACGTTGCGTCGTTTTTTCTTTTTTTTTTCGTTTTTTTTCTCTTCCAAACGGTCAATGTTTCGTTCTGTGTATAGGCTCTCGCGAATTTACCGCGCGAGAACACACACGCAGATGCGATGACGAATCGCGCCCAGTGAAGCTGACGAGCGACACTGACCGGAAGTCGCACAATCATCTTTTATTCGTGGAATTCGATCGTAGCGCGAGATTCCTCAGGTGGGGAAAAATATTAAAAAATAAATAAAAAAAAAATTAACACGGAAAAATCATAAATCAATTAATGAAAAAATCATAAATCAATTAATGAAAAATCGTAAATCAATTAATAAAAAATCGTAAGTTAATTGATAAAAAAAAATCCTCCATCGTCGATAAATGTCAAATTGACATTGTTCTTCGCTGAAAATCTACAATGATGTAAATTGTAGTAGAGAACTTGTTTTTTTTTTTTTGCCCACGCGCCGTCAGAGTTCATCAAGAAAGTGGGATAAACGTCAAACGAGCGTGAGAGATACAAATGGAAAAAAAAGCGCGGGCCAAGTTTCAATGATTTTTTTTACGTTCGTCACTGATTAGTACGTGGTACATAATACAAATTATATACAACGTACTAATTCCGCGCAAGGAGTGGATTTTTTTTGGCTAGGGAATTTTTCAAAGCGATATTAATTCGCGGATTCCTGAGTCCCGGGTCGAGGAAGCCTCAAGGAAGATTCACAAAGTCATTATTTTCCGTCAGTTTTTTTTTTTTTTTTTTTTCGTAGCTTTCGCAATCAAAAATGGCTTCTGCAAAAAATTACTTGCGGTTCGACCGTGGGAGAGACGATAATACTTGACGAGTCAAATATCATAACGAGTCGGTTATTAGCGTTCAATCGGGACTCATCAAAGAGGACACATTTGTCATTCATATTGAAATTGCTAGGTACGATGAACCTCTCTCGCGAATGTGCCTGGAGTCCTTTGCTCTCTGACATAATATGATCCAATTTCTCCGCTAATCATCGTCCTATCTAACGTACGACACTGTGTATTGTAAGAAGAGTCTAGACCCAGTGGTCTACTAAAATAGGACAAAGTCAATGCATACATAAATGGCGACTACTTTGAGTCTCCAATTATTATTTTTTCATTCTTTTTTGCTTTGCTCGTAGAGGGAGCTTTGTTTTCATGAAAAAAACCAGATAATTTCGCGTTTTTCATGCCAGAGTTCTTAAAATGTGTCGAAATGTCTGAAAATCAAATCCGATAAAAAAAAAAAAACACTCATTGTTTTATACCTCACAAAATTACCTCGACGAGAGAGCAAAAGTTGTAAAAAAACCAATTTGATCATAGGACCTCTGTGAACGAGATAAAATAATGAGGAAGCAACGTACAAATTTCTAATTCGCACGGGAGGTTATTTTTTTTTTTTTTTTTTTTTTCGCACGACAATGCAATGATTTTTCATCAATTCGAAATTCTTGAACTGCACGACCTCGTTTTCTCTGACAAACTACGATGCAGAATTTCGTCTTCAATGACGTTTCGATCCTTTTTGGCGATCCTGTGGACCAGGCCCAAGGACGTTGCTCCTGCGCATGCGTTACTAAAACTTATCTCTCACTTGTCTGTTTTTTTTTTCTCCCCCCAGTGAGACTCTTTTTCTTAGCCTCTCGCGATTTCTTCTCGCACGCACGATCTCACGGATAAATTCACACACACGCACACAGCACACACGATTAGACTCCGAGGGTATCGGAGGGGAGTGACGAAGCGCCTCGGGGCCACGCGTCGTCTATTATACATTATTCAACGGCCACCAACACCATCGAGGCGAGCCGAAAAAACTTCTCGTTGCGAATTCAGTACGATGCACCGTAACCGGGTAGCAACAGGCTGGTTCACGAAGACGCACAACATAACCCCTCCCTAACATGGCTTTCTAGAAGCTATACCGACCTGTTTGTATACATTCTCCTTCTCGCTCGACACAAAATGACTCGTGTATGCAGATATACATGTCTCATAAGCGATATTTACGAATTAGGTATTGTTAATTCAGGAATTAGGATTTGTCGTTCAAAATAATCGTGGAGGGAGGGGTCCGAGTTTAGAGTTCCTCGATGATTACGCTTTTGATCCCTAATGATCCTTTTTGGGATCGTAAAGAACCCCTACAAGCCTTTAATTTTATGTCTTAATGTTTTTTTTTTACTGCATGATTGAGATGTTCCTGACTCAAGCGAAATGTACTTTGTCCCAAAGCCTCGAGATTGCATCGATAATCCAAACCCAAAAATTGTTTTTTTTTAACTTTAACGATTCGAGATTCTTAAAAAAAAAACAACAACAATCAATTGCGTAATTTTGGCGAGTAAAAACATATCAGCTGGTCCTTTGGATAATTGAGTGAAATAATTCTTACGATGAATGTCAAGGAACGTTGCGAGGAGGACATTTTTATTGATAAACAATTAACGAAAATATTTATGAATTTTTTTTTTTCAATTACTCAACTCTTTTTAAGACCGGAATATCGAAATTGCACGGTATATATGTCTTTACGTTTCATGCAGCTTTAATGTGCTTTACAGGGATAAAGTTTATTTTAATTTTTTAATTTTGCTATTTTCTCGGCTATCGCTCATCGCAACTGTATTGTTAACCCCATAAAATAGGGGTAGAATGTGCCACTTTGATGGCATAAACATACTCGTTGGACGATAGAGATAATTATTCAGTCAGAAAAATGAAAAAAATGAATAATTAAATTTAATGGGCATTGAAGGGTTCAATTTATGATTTACGAAATTTTTTCGATTCACTTGAGACACACACACACACACACATACACACACGCACAATAGCGTATGAGATAAATTTTCGAATCGACGGAATTTCATTTGACTCGGACGAAAGAGATGAATACATTCGGGGACTCGAGAGAATGGGGAAATTCATTAGCGTCGAGAGGCCAGTCGTATCTCCACGTGTGTAAAATTTATGTTCTGTCGATTGTGAAAAGCTTCCCCCGGCGATAAAATCGTTCGAGCTCGCGGTTTATTCATATTCACGGGCCTCGAGAGCGTGGAGAACCCTTTCACGAAATTCGACCTGAAGGAGCGCGAATATCGTGTCACGGTTAAGGTGATATGAAAGGCCGAAAAAAAAAATAAATAAAAAAAATCATCGTGGCCAGTAACGAGGCACGGGCTTTTTTTTTTTTTTTTTATAAAGCGCGGGAGGAATGTCGAAACATTTTTTCCTAGAATTCCGCGTATTCACTCGCTATATATATGGCCATTAATATTCAAATTTATCGTTTTATCTCTACCGCTATAGAATGGTCGAAACGTGAATGAGTTTTTTTTTTTCTTTTTTTTTTTAAGGTATAGAATTGTTTGTTTACCTCGGGCTATTTTTTTCAAATATATTTATTTCAATTAAAGGAAAAACGATTTTAAAAAATACGAATTCACGATACCCTTTAGGGGAGGAAAAAAACATGTAATTTTTTAAAAGATTATTCGTGATCTTGAGTTTGGCCATCGATGTTTTTTTTTTTTGTGGAACGGTTAAATTGATGGGTCACGATCGAGATTTTCAGAGACGAATCTAATCAAATTCCCTGACTCGAAATGTATTTTTGGGTCATTAATTTTCGTTGATTCGAAAATTAGTTCCTTAGTTGTCGTTTTTAAAGTAAAAAATTATTATTATTGTTTTTTTTTTGCGTTTTAACCGAGAATGAGGTACAAGAGACTTGTGAAGTACCTGTCGAAGGTCGTATCTTTGCTTGGGCAACCTCTGGTAAGATTTTCCTCTTTGTCTCTCTCTCTCTCTTTACCAACAGAGAAAGAAAGAGAGAGACAGAGAAACAGAGGACAGACGCTCTCTCTCTTTCTCTGGTCTTTCACTTAGCTCTCGAAGAGTTTCCTCCTCCCTCGTTCCATTGAGAAGCGGCCAGAGGGCCGATGAATGAACGGGGCTGACTCGGGCTTTGGTCGGGTAAAGACGTACATACCGTGCAATATACACATATATATGCTTTGTTTGGCTCTCTCGCAGGTAAGCGTTATCGCACGACCGTCCCACGAAATTACTCTCATCTCTACTGATTTTTTTTCTCTTTATTTTTCTCTTAATCTCTCCCACGTCGACCGGCTATATACAACTCGTACTTAAACGACCAGGCCCTCTCCCTCGCACGGACACAATCTCCCTATCTGTTATCCTACTAATTACGAGAATTGAAGAACGAAGAGCAGCGAACTGTACAGATAATTCACGATTTTTTCGGGACAATTTATTGGGACACGATAGCGCGCGACAATTATTTTAGAATAAACTATCACAAATTAAATTTTCGTAAAATTAATTAGCAGTTTTCTCGAATAATATAATTCTTTTCAATTGATAATTAAATTATCAATCCACGGTACTATACTTTTTTTTAAATATAATTTATATTTTTTTTCAATTAAGGAGGTACGACTAGTATGAAGAATCCAACTGACGGACTTGAATTTTTTATATGTTTTTGCCGAATACTTTATGCGCCTATTGCCAAAATTTGAGCTATATTGACCGTTTAGTTTATTCGTAATAAAATTGCAAAGTCGAGCAGTTTGAGTTACTAAAGCACGTCGTCTTATGGAGACGGTTAACCGGAAGTGCTGTGATCACGGTTTTGCTGCTCGCGTATCCAAATACACCCGTTGAAAAACTGAAACTTGATAGATTAGATATAATAGATATTGTAAAAAATTGAAAAATTACTCTTCACCGTGTAGTTCTGGCACTACATCATAAAAAAGTTTCAATTTCCGGTTGTAAATGGTCAGAACGATCAAATAGCACCCACAGACTTAGCAACGTCGCGAGTAACAGCTGATGGGTTTCGGCGAACATAACCTAGCTTTGTTTTGATATTAGCAACGAGGATAGAGTCATCTTCGTTGGTCACGTATACCAACTTATAGCATCGCCAATGCGACGTTGCCAAGTGTTTACTTCAAATTCCATCATGTTATTTATGGAGTTTTATTATTTATCACGTATCAATTATATGTATAATTATCATTCTGCCGATCGTATTAATTCCACTGAGGTAATTCAAGTCTATTTTAATAGGTTTTCGGCTGATTTTTAAAAATGTTTTTTAGTCCGTTTTTGTGGTAGACATGTCATTATTATTATGATGGAGACTACTATGGAGTCGTTGACAATCTAATTTTTCAGTTTTTATTAGTTCATGCGCAATAAATTAATCATTTACCACAAAATTTTTCACATTATAATCGATAATATGAATAATCAACGCAAATAAACATAAATCAGAAGAACTGTGGGTAAAATAAATTTAGACTTTTTTTTTGACTCCAAAGAACTAGTCGTACCTCCTTAAAAAAATTACTCGGAAAAAAAAATGAGCCGTCGAATTAGAAAGATTGCGAGTCTAATTAAATCAATCTAATTATCGTAAATTCAATTCAGATACGATTCTATTTATTTTAATAACTTTATTTTGTACCCGCGGTCTTCACAAAAGAAAAATTACCATACACAAATTTCTTTTTGTTCGAGCATCACAATACACGATCCTCTCGTACACTTTTTCTCATTATTCGTGACGCTCGAAAAGACAAATAGAGTAAAAAAAAAAAAATATCCATACGTTTCGTCCAACAGTCGAGGGACTCGGTATGGAGGCAATTCATCTTGTACAATTACGTTTGCTCGAGTTATTATATCCTCGTTCTAAATTTTTTAACTAACCAATATATATAATTATATATATATATATATATATCTTCGTTTGAGGCTCGACGACCAAAAAATATATACTTATACGTTTCATCTTGGCTGACAAATATTAATGGTGTATATAAAGATCACGATAAATCGAAAAGGCAAAACGATTATCGGTATTGCGAGAGTCAAATATTTCATAAGCTAAGAGAAAAATGGCGAATATGTAGGCAAAAAGGATTCGTTCATCTTGAAATAATTAGTTTGTATAACGACTTGTATCTACGCTAGCATACATATATAAATATGGACATGAATAACATGTAGTTAATCATCGTCAGTCTCGGATACCGCGCGATCGTGTTGGCAGCTTGTAATTACGGTAACAATTCCGAAGCATTGTGCGCTCTCTTCGTGATTCGAATAATTGAGACTGCCGAATTACAGAGAGAGATATATACACAGAGTGTGTGTGAGAGAGAGAGAGAGAGCCTTGTACAACAATTCGTGTTTCTCGCGCGGTGCACGATCGAACCGTGTGTTTTGATTACAAATTTGAAACGGGCTATATGCCAACACTGTCCACATTGCGAGGTTGCGATTGGACAAAAATAAAAAAAGAAAGGCCAAAACATCGCTCGCGCCTCTCGCTCGATCATCGTTTTTCCAGGGGCACGTATAAATTATACATAAAACGAAGATGAGTTTCACGTAAAAATACGATTTGCTGTTGCTATGCAAAATCGATCAATCGATATAAATCCGCATAAAAAAAAAATATAAAAAAAGATCAATCTAGTCTCAATTCAGTTGGCAATTTTTTTTGTGCAATATTTATTTTGTAAAATTGCAAAAGAAAAATTAAAAATTGTCAAATTAAAAATTGGGTTTGGGTTATTCGTAATAGCCGTGAATTTTGTTGAATTTTTTTTTTTTTTTTTTAATAATATATAAAAGAATCGTAAAGGGTGTGACATACGAGATTCAGAGCATGTATTATAACTGCAGGCAAAAATTCGTACTCCGAGAGGATAAATCTACTAGCGGAGACGCGAGATAACTCGAACAAAGTAGCGGAAGAGATCGAGAGAGGGAGGGAGAGAAAGAGATAGAGAGAGAGAGAGAGAGGCGTCGATTACCCCGTTATACCATGCGCGGGCGAACCGCGAGAGTGGTTGAATTATCAAGGACGTTCGCGAGAACGGTCCTTCTCGCCGGTGAGTATATCAACGGCGACTCGCACAAGTGTCGTGACGAGGAGTTCCGTCGGACACACACTACACGCTCTCCGAGTGGCATCAAAGCGCATATACATAACATCCAAACTAACAATACATACATGTACTTTACTACTCGGTCGTTACGAGGATGTTGTCTAGGTCGCGCCATGCGCCACGAGAACGCGCGCGTCATGCGAGTTACGACTATCGGTATAACTACCGCACTACAGCGGGAAAGAATGGCGAACAAAAAAAAAAAACTCCCGAAATTACGAGGACTCCCGAGCGAGTACGTGGGAAGTTCCCGTACACGGAAGAAAAAACAATACGTGGGAAGAAGTTGAGTCAAAATATTGACAATGATGTGAATACGAGAAGAGAAAAGAGGGAAAATCACGGAGAATTTGTACGCGGAGGGAAGAAAAAGGAAAAAAAAATGCTACGTTAAATTTTACGTTTATAATTTCTTTTCTTCATCATCGATGATAAAGAAATTGTCGATAAATCAGTAAACTGTATCCGCGTGGTCAGCTACGACGATCTCTTCGTTCCATTTTTTTTTTAATTAAACAAAAAAAAAAAAAATTTCGACACCCGAGATTCGTAGAAATCGCGGAAGGCGACCTGTTGCTATGGAGGCCTCAAAAGTAAACAACATTGCGTCATCATTGCTCCTGCCGCGTCTAGACCGTGGACCAAGCGAAAAGGGTGCGAGAGCGAGAAAAAAAAATATATATATATGTATACAAGCCTACTAAACCGCCAGAGAATACCATATGCATAGTCGATCTTCTCTCGTTCCTCATCTTTCTCTCTCGCTCTGTGTCTTTGCGTCGTGTCGGCAAAGCACGCGAGTTGGTCATTAGGGGCGAGGAAGGGCGAAGGGGACACCCGAATAATCATCGTGGTGGGGAGAATTCGGGACCGTTGGAGAGAAATAATAATAATAAAAATGAAGGGTAGGGGGGGGAAAAGCTTGCCGGGCAACAACAGCGCCACGCGGCGTGGTCCTCTCCCTGGTTTTTGGCCCGCAAATAATCATCATGTGGCTAAAAAGAGAGAGAGGAAGATGAAGAGAGAGAGAGAGAGAGAGAGAGAGAGAAGCTTCGGCATGGTCACGGATCTCCAGCGCCTGCATAGCAACAGTGAGAGCACACAGCGCGTTCTTTCTACTCTCAGCACAGCGCGCACGCGGCTCGAGCGAGAGATGCTACAATGCGAATGAATAAGGAGAGGAGGAAGAATTGAGGGACCGTGTGAGCGCGCCAACGAGAAACGCACGTTGCCGAGGCGTCTCCTCGCTCTATCTCTCTCTCTTTCTCTCGCTCTTCGTGTGTATGATACGAGAGGGAAGAGAGGAAAGTGGCGGCGAAAGATACGAACAGTCAGGGGGACAAAGAGAATTGAGAAAAAAAAAAAAAATGAAAAATAGCAGACGGAAAGAGTAAAATGTATGTCGACACACTTTATTATTTGTTTACCGAAAAAGAATTCAATTCCATTTCGTCTTACCGTTTCGCTTGGGCCCTATTACTTGCAAAAAATATTTCTAAAAGTACGATCATTATTAATTATACGATGAACTCATTAGTCAAGACTGTAATCCCTCTTTATTTTTAGAAAAATTCCAATCGATCCATATGATAGGAAAAATTATTCCTTCAGCACATATTTGAACTTCAAAAAAATTGCTAATATTCACAGTCACAAACGAAAGATGGTTAAGGGCTCAACTCCTAGGGTTAAGAATGAAGCATATGAGTCAAATGAGCAGAAATGTTTTTGAATTTTAATTGTGGTCCAATCATCGTATGACTTTACTCTCTGCGATTCTCTGGTATGGTCTACGATTTTGGTCAATCGCGAGAGATCCGCTGACAGCTGTCAGGCGCTCGTGTCGTGACGCGCGAAGCGTTTTGCTCGAGGCCCACGAGAACCGAGGTTGAGCCTCTCTCTCGCGATCTTTTTCTCCAGTTCAAAAAAAAAAAAAAAAAAAACTTTGGTAAAATTCGAAAGGTCACAGGGCTAGACGACTTTTCTTTCCAACAATATTTCCATGTACCCGAGGACATTCATCGGGATAAATATCGTAAAAAGCATAATGTAGTCTATAGTAAATGTTGTTACAATGGTTTCCGGTTGCGGAAAACCGGAACACGGGAATCCACAACCCTGACTCGATCGATGCAGCGGGGGATTCGAAATTGAGAAGAAAATATCAATAATCGACGAGTATGAACGAAATAGTCTTGCTCCAACTCCGCGCTCCCAGCGCGCATTACCTGTCGACTCTCTCTCTCTCCCTCCCTCTCTCTCTCTCTCTCTCTCTCTCTCGCATATCCACTCGAATAGAAATTTTTTTTTTTTTTCGGCACCGGTAGCTACGACCAAGGAGAAGCCGCGGCTTCGTTCGTCCATTCTTTTTCGCGTTCCGAGAAGAGAAACCGTGGGGCCCCGCGTTTCATTTCGAGATACATACATACACATATTATATACATACGCTACCGCGAAGCGAGTGGAAACTCGAGAATTCATGTCTCTACCGTAGAATCGACATTTTTTTTTATTTCAAAATATTACCAAAATAATCTAAAAATCATCGCTTTTTTTATAATCTTGTTACTCTAATTAATTCGGAATTTTGTAACTAAATTAATTTTTTTTTTGTTTATTAAATAATTATCAACTTTTTTTTTATCGAATCGAATCAACTCAAAGTTTAGGAGAAAAAATTCGCTAATTTCGCTATATTGTTTTTTTTTTTTTTCCCACGCGATTCGAAATAACAGAAAATTAATCTCTTCGCATGTGCATACACGGAGATCTTGGCGAATGGGGGAGGGGGGAAAAAAAGTACGGCGAGGAAGATGCGATTGCACATATGCAAAACGACGACCCCACGCTTCGAATACACCACGCGACGCGAAAAGCTCGCGCAGTTTCATTCACGGCGCGAGATCTCTGCGAAACGAGACGCCTACACGCTGTACGCTGTCGGGGGTAGGCGTATGATTGTTCAAGCATAAGGGACATTCGCGCAGCTTGATTCTAATGTAGAAAAAAAAATAAAGAAAAAAAATTATCGTTAGAAAAACCCATCACGTACTACGAAATACCTGTTCATTCAAACGTGACGCGTCGTCCGGTTATGTATGCCCAAGTATTTATCCTGATGTCACATTCGCAGGGACAATAATTTTCAGATTTTATTCCAAGCGCAAAAAAAAAAGGATTACATTGACTTTTTTTTTTATTTGCTAAATTTGAAAAAAAAAAAAATCCCCCCCCCGAGAGATGTTTATCGAAAATTAAATTGGTGATTTATATTCAAGCGGGTGTACGCGGACTTGTAATTTATTTATTTTTTTCTCACAAAAAAGTACGTTTTCCATGAGTTATTTTTTTCTTTTTTTTTTTTTTTTTTTTCAAATCTACACCGTACTTTTGCTGGCTCGTTTAATTTTTCGAACGATGCTCTTGATCTTAAAATTACTCGATTGAAAGATCGATTAATTTCAATCAATAAATTTAATATTATTCAATATTAATGCAAAAAAGAAACGAAACTTACGGAAATTGTCACGACTCGGTGATAGTAACGTAACAAAAACCAGTACAATTCAGCAAATATTTCGCTGTTGATTGTTCCGCGTGTCAGGAACTCATTATAGTCGGTTCGTCGATTTTCAAACATTGATAAAAATAATTTTTTTTTTCACGGTTAAGGCGAACGAAGATGGCCTCGTAAAGAACATACTATTGAACTGAGATTTCATGATCAATTGAGGGCATAAATACGACATGTATAAAAATATTCAATGAAATAAATTTTTGAATGAAATTTCAATAAAATCGACGTTTGTAGAATCGTGATAGTGCACGATCGACGCGTAAACACGCGATGACGAAGAAATTTTTATTTCTCTTGTTAAAAAAATGGAAAAAAAAAAAAATAAACGAATGAGAATAAAGAAGAAAAAAAAATTGTAATTCCACTTCAGAGAAATATGGTTGCAGCGTTGAACAGCTGCTGCTCCAGGGAGTTTTATCAGGGGAGGATACCGCTGCTGCTTTTTCTGGTCAACTCCCACCATCGAGCAGGGGCCTTTTACATTATGTGCCTCTCTCTCCGTCTCTCTTTCGCTCTCTCGGGCCCTTTTTTCCATCTCTCGGTATTCACATACGCGCTTTGTCCCACACCATAGCACGTATTGGGTTACTATCTCGTTAGACGGGGCTTTTCAAAAGCAAATTCTGCTTGGCTATAGGGGCAGCTGTCGTATACATTCCTCCGTCCCCTATCTTTTTACCACCACTCCTGCCTCAAAATTCACCCCTGCAACGTTGTCTCCGTCTCTCTTTCGCGACCCTTTTCGTCTTTCTCTCTTTTAGCCTCTCTCGCATACTATTTTTTTTTTTTTTTCCCCTCGACACACACACTTCACCGGAATGAAGCCGCGAGAAAGAAAAACAGTGTATTCTCCCACAGAGATATATTTTATCATTTCGCTGCATCGCGATTTATTAATTTTATCACATTTTCGTCTAAATATCGCAATGAATATAAAACTTTTATTTATTTCGTTAAAATTATGGAAATTTTTGGGGAGTTTTTTTTCCATACACTTGGACGATTGAAGGCAATGTTAATTTTTTTTTTTTTTACGACCTGAGCAGCATAGACCGAAGAGCTAGAGCAAGAGGCTTCGGTATATATTTGGAATTCCAGCAGTAGAGACGAAAAATCTGAAGCCGAGATTTTTTTTTTTTTCGACCCAAGGCACGCACGAAATTCTAACTACGCGTCATTTGAAGTGGAAGAGGCAGCAGAGAAGGGTCAACGAGTTACTATGCGATGAACACCCACACTCACGCACAAAATAATAATAATAATAATGACGATGATAATGATAATAAAATAATACATTATTTTATTATTTATTAATTTATTATTTATTATTTTAAATAATAAAATAATACATTATTTTATTATTTTAATAACAATAATAATAATATATTTTTGAAAAACCTCGAATAGAAAAAAAATTGAATCTCAAAATGAGAAAAATAAATCGCAGGCTCGAATAATTTTGATATATAAAATTTTTTTTTTTTCTTTCTACCTATTTCTCTTACGTTTTTTTCCCCCCCAATTTAAATTCAAATAAGTAAAAAGTTCTCAGAGACGCTTCCTGCTTTCCGTGGATATATGGCACGAGACCAATGCTAAGAGAAGGAGGAGCGATAAGTTCGTTTTACGAGAACGAAAAAATCAACAGGTCCCCATGATATACCCTCGAGGTCATGTTTGTGATCTCGCATCCGGGAATTCCGCGATGAGCATCGAGGAGAGAGAAACTTTTCTACACGAGTGGAATCGATAATACATATATCTATATTGCTCACTCTCACTTCCTCGCAGATAACTATAAGCATCTTATAAAGCCTGTTGGAGCGCTCTAGGTGGGAGTAGGTCGAGCAGAGAAATGATAGTATGTAACTCGGGTTCATTGTCATTCGTCGGATGAGGATTTTTTTTTCTGCAAACACCGGAAGACGGATGGGGAGGAATTATTTTTTTCGTACGCTACGATAAATACGTTAAACTTGCAGGAATACTTTTTTTTTTAAGTTTTACTATACATACTCAAATTTGTATTAATTTTTTTTTCCGTTTTTTTTTTTTTTTTAATTTTTATATGCAAAATTGAATGAGAAATTATTCAAAAATTGAGTAAATTAATAGAAGGACGTGCAATTGAATTTAAAGGAGGAGTGACAAAATTGAAAAATCTCTGAAAAATGTTTAGCGTCATTTTTCGCGATTCCGAAAATAAATATACGATAAGATTCGTGAAATTTTTAAAGAGAGACGCAACAATTAAAGGTAAGCACCAAAATATTTACTCGGAAAAAATTTTAATTTGTTTCTTTTTTTGCTTTTCGTTAATTCGAAATTATATAGTCAATATAAATTTTTAAATCAATTAAAAATATGATTTACGATAAGTTTATCAAATTTGAAAGTAATTCAATCAAATAGAAGTAATTGGTGTGAGAATTTTTGTTCGAAAAAAAAAAATCCACAATGAATTTTCAATGAAATTCAATAATTAAACGTTAATTTAATTTTGAATTCAATTTACATTTAGCTTAATTGATAATCATCTCATACGTTTAGTGGAGATCGTGTTATGATTTGAATATGTACGTAAACGCCACCTGTTGGTAAAAATTTAGCGTTAATTAAAGTATCGCGCGTGAATATCATTACGGGGAGGCACAATGAAGTTGAAGTATCGCACACGGAAGAGGAATTAAGAGGCCCGGAGGTTGCCTCGACTTCCGTTCCGGTTGGAAAATACCGGTGTACTTATTACCGGAGTTTATCTCGCAATTAGGCCAGGAGAACACCGCAATAAACGGGTGAACTTGACTCGTGAGCGTATTATATATACTACGAGAATGAGAACGAGGTAAAAGTTGTTTCGAGTTGGTTGACTCTCGCGGGACGATAAAACTCATAACGGCGTAGCGTAATTTCACTATATAGCTGGATTTTTACTTCACACTGAAGTGAGACGGGATACGTAAACAAAACAAACAAACAAAAGACAAAAAATTTGGTTTATTTTGACACCTCATAGAGGAAGCTTTTGCTTTCATGAAAAAAAAAAAGTTTTCACATTTTTATGCCAGTAGTATGTTCAAAATGTCTCGAAATTTTCAACATATTGGCAAATTTTTGTTCAAATTCCTTTGGATTTTTTGAATTTTTCGAAAAATGTCTTTGAGGGCTCTAACTTTCGTAATTTTGCAGCTATCGAGTTAATTTTTTTTTTTACACGAATAGACCGAGTCACGTTGGTATTGAATTTTGCAAGGATCGCTTAAGGGGTTCAAGTTTCAATGTTGAATTTTTTCAAAAAAATCTTCAACTTTCGCAAATTTTTGACTATCGCGACAAAAGTTTGTGCATGGATGGGTTATGGGACAAGGACACCTGGGCACGGAGACTTACAAAAATCCCTCAAGGGATTTAATTTTTTTTTAATTTTGAATTTAATTTTCGCAAAGTTTTTGCTAAACCTAATAGTTTTTTTTTTTCACATTTTTCAGTCCACTCTAAAAAAGAGCTGTAAAAAATCGTGAAAGACTGAAACTCTGAAAATATATCGGCTGGCTGATGTGAACCAATGTGCTGAAATTGTAGAAATTGTGTCAAAAATTTTTGGCAGAAAGAGAGAGAGAGAGAGAAGAGGATTTTTTTTTGCTTTGAAACGACAAATGCTTCTGAATTTTTGAGGGCAGAGGCTGCTCAGATAGAGAAAGATAGGAAAGTGAGAATGAGCGCGGGCTTGCACACACGTGCTCTGTTCGAGAGAGGCGCGCGCGCGTGTGCACGTGACGTCTTGCTTGAATCCCTCCACGGTTTTATATTCCCTGCGGGAGGCCTCTCGCTCTATAAAGTCTTGTATATACACGATATATATATATATATATATATATATACATGGAGGCTTCGTCGTATATACACTCGACAATTTGTATCTATCTCATTCGCTTAAGGATTCGCAACGAATCATCATCACTACCACACAGCCACCGCCTGCATCCGGCAAAAGATTTCTCTAATTCTAATCGTCGGTGGTTATAAAGGGGCGTTCACAATATATCGTGATAGTGTATGAAAAAAAAAACCTTCGCACGATCAATGAGCGATTCTTATGGGAAAAAAAAAATTATCGATGACGCCAAGTGTCATATCCGCTTAAAAGCAATAATTAGTCATTATTATTATCATAATAATAAGCTAATTATTCCATAAAAATAGGGCGAAGCAACGAAAAAATTGCTATTACAAAAATCCCAATTGATTTTAATGATTCTTACTTTTATTATTATGTGAAATAATAATTGATTGTAATTGCAGGATGATTAATTTATCCATAAATATTAATAATGAAACAAGTATTTTATATTTGTAATTTATATGTAATTTTTTGTTTAAACATTGAAGATTTTTTTATCTTGTGCCCTTCGAAAAATTCATTTTTGTCATCCATCTTGTTTAGTACAAATCTCGGCCACCAGGATCGCCCATTGAACTTGCATGGCTTTCCGAAGAAAAGAAACGCCGTCAGGAGGTGTGGAAAAATACATTTATCGAAATTTTCGAACTGACAATTGTTGGAAGAAAAATTTGGTACCCTTCTTTCGAGTCAATAACGATGATAACGCACCGAATCGGACGTGATTGTACGGTTTTTCGATAAAGAATTGATAAAATCGTTTTTTTTTTTCAAGTCGTACATTGGGACTCGTATCAATGTAGTTGTGATCCTTTTACGTAGACAATCAACGGTTTAAAAGCGATAGAGCCGTACAGATAATACAGGAAAGAGCCGTGTGAAAAGTTGCTTATAAGCCTCTTCCTCCACGTCACGGATTGCCGAAGGGCCTCCCGGGCGCCGTCTCCACCAATATATATACAAGGGAACAAACGCCGTCTGGTCCGTTCACAGACTGGACCAGACGTTTCCTCATTTCTTTTTTTTTTCTTTCTCCCTTTTTTTAAATCCGTATGTCATGTCGCGTCTGCGAGATCCGGTCGGACAAACTCGAAAGATTCTCGCAATACTTGCGTCACGATTCGCGATCGTTGAGCCTGGAAAGGTCACGGGGGGCTTCGGGAAAGCTGACATTTTTTTTTTTTTTCGAGATTTATCTGAGCCAGGAGTACTGGAAATATTTCGAGAAATTGGAAAAACGAGTTTGAAAAAGATATCGGACTCTAGGATGCTTTTGTGAATTTTTTAAAATAAATTAATAAATGATTCGATAAACACGATTTTTTATCTCTACAAGAATAATGAAAAAAAAAAAACGTTTCAAAACTCAAAGTTATTTTCTCGAGAATCGTGTCGTAACGTTGCCAGAATAAGAAAGGAAAATCGAGTCACAGGCGTTGGTAATATATTATGTTCTTTAGCATAAATTCTCTTCTTCGGCAACATTTTTCCAATGCTCTCGGATTCGTATCCAAAAACACATCCACCGAGCACTGGGGCTGAGGATTCTGTTTTCCCCGAGCAGCCCCTTTCAACGTTCGTCGTGTATATAACCAAGCGAGAGAAGAGAGAGAGAGAGAGAGAGAGAGAGAGAGAGAGAGAGAGAGAGAGAGAGAGAGATCCTCAGTTTGGCTCTCTCGTCCCAGAAAAACGAGGCTTCTCGGAGAGGACGGTTTATAAAGCGAGCACAAGGTAAACAGAGCCGTAAGACGGTAAAACCGCGTGGGGCAAAAGAGACCGCGAGCTCGAAAAAAAAAAGCCATCGAAGAATTTTTAAGAAGACAAAAACTCGAAGCCAAAATTCAAAGTCATAGGATAATCGAAGAGAAATTCTTCGACCTTTTCAAAATTTAACAATAGAATTGTTTATCTCGTACACAAATGCTATTAAAAAAAAAAAAAAAAATGTGAACGAATATGATAATGAAGGAACACTTGTTCGGAAAAATTCTCCAATACGATTCATTCGTAGAGTTCTCGAATACTCAAATTTCACATTGTTATACGAAAGACTCGCGTATCCCTCTCTGACTTCTGTTTGTCAACATAACGATATATATATATGTGTGTGTGTGTACTCTACGGCACGAGCTAGGATAAATACACGAAGATTCCAATACACGACACTCACACACATTTTTTTTCAATACCAATATTTTTAGATGCCTGGGAGAACGCGAGAAATCGATAGTATAGATGGAGACTCGTCGTTTGAATGAATTAATTACGTATTTATGAGGAGAGAGAGAGAGAGAGAGAGAGAGAGAAAAATCTAAAACGATCATTCGTTGCTGGGCATATTTGACGTTCTGTCACGGTTATAAGAGCGATGTGCTAATCACTGATACATATATAAAATATTAGAATAATAATTATATTCATCTTAACTATAAATATAAAACAAAATTTTTTTACAATTTGACAATGGATAGGCACGACCTATTAATGTAATCAAAATTGACACGTAATTGCTGAAAAAAACCTAATTATCGTTCAATAAAAAAATGCTTGTGAATAATTATCATTATCGCTCTTGTAATGATATTTAGAGATTTTTGCTGCTTTGAATTTTCTTTTTTAATCATAGAAACGTGGCGAATGCACGTCGGTCTCGCGGTTGCACCGAGAAATATGCGATTATCCTTGGCCTCGGTATGGCGAATGTGGCTCGAGAACAATCGCGAATTCGCAACAGGTGGGAGTGAGATAAACGAAGCGTGGGGTATATGCATACAAAAAAATAATTCTTTTGCACTCTTTCTACGGGGTCTTTGCACATAAAACGTCCGTCTTACCGGGATACATGTATAACGACCCAATACGACATTCGAGAGAATGCAATGCCGATCGTAATCGATCGCGAACGACATTACGAGCTTTATATATACACGCTCTCCGCGGTTCGCTTGGTGCAAATACCGCGCGGTTTATTGCCCAGGAACGAGTCAAACACCCGTTAAAAATGCCCTCGAAATAATATATATATGTACTAATGTATTTTTTTTTTCTTGAATGCACAACACGGCTTAAATAATTTTTACTTGTTCTACGAGAGTAATTAATTATTATTAATGGAATTGAATAAACTACTGTAAAATAAAATTAATATACGAAATTATTAATAAAACCTGATATGAAATTTCGAAATAAAAATAAATACATCAATAATATTACACGCGAGTATATGAATTTTACAATGCATAAGTTAGACTATAAATATTGATTTTTCTAAATAATCGCTGGGCTCTCTGAGCAGAGAGCCCAGCGAGACTCGGATCACACAGTATCCGTCATATGTTTCGAGCCACTTATCTATACAGCCCCGAGCGCCGCCTCGATATCGAGAAGAACTATGAACGTTCGTCACCTAGCGGCGTTCCGGCGAACTACAGTTATACTCTATATTCGCCCTTCCGATACTCGCCTGCTCGTTCTGCTCGTTACGGATGAGAATAACGAGGAAATAATTAAAAAAAAAAAAACGATCAAATTGTTCTCTTCGATTCTTTTTTTCGTATCTCGTCTTCTCGGATGTGTCTTCAACGACTTCCGGAGAGCGAGCTCAACGTTTCTTGCCCGTCACGCTCGAGGGATGCGCCTCGAAGGGTTTAACCTATGCACCTGGCCCTGCTGGCGGAGAATTCATGGCAGAGAGGACTGAGGGCTCATTTCCTCGATTAACGGAGAAACGAGGCGTGCAATTTCCTCACCACGTGGGCTTAAAACACGATATATACGTTGACCTACGGGCTCGTCAACGGACAAATTCTTTTGTGGATGAGGAAACGACGTAGAGAGAGAGAGAGAGAGTTGTGTATACAACTGAATTATTATCTACACTGGATCCGTTTCTATGTGTATAACGGATAGCTTATAGTGATGAAGATACGACAGTTCGAGACTTGGATTAAATAATATATATTTGGACAAAGAAATTTTTATAATTCGAAATTAAAACTTTGTCAAAGAGTCAACGAAAGTTTTGTACGAAGAATTGAGTGAGCTAGAGAACGAGAGTACATGTATATATATATATAGTCAACCGAAGAAGCGAAGAAAACATCGCCAGAGTTGTTTACCTGTGACTCGTTATCTTTTCTCTTTTTTTTTTCTACATATTTGCTTTTCAAACTTCTTTAGCTCCCTGACAGTTGTCATATACAGCGTAGTATATATAATATATATACCGTAGTTTCTCACGCTTCCATGAAAAAAAAAATATTATTTTTAATGGAAATAAATATTTTATAAATCCTATGCAATAATAATTCGTTATACCGTGCTAAAAAGTTCCTCAATATTCGTACGACTGGAACGGAGAACAAAACAAAAAATACAAAATAAAACTGCAACGAGAAACTTAAACGCATAAAGTCGATTTTATGTGTTTTTGCCAAAGATCGTGTGAGGTCTCTCACGATCGTGCTTCGAGCTCGACGAGAGAGAGAGAGAGAGAGAGAGAGAGAGAGCCAGTAAATGTGTATATACTCCGGTGAAAAATAAGAAAAGTTTTTGCGGTGTATATGCACCTGTCCTCGCGCGAGATCCTCACGAAAATAACGAGGGACCGGTCGTCGATATACGAACCGCATTCTCTCTCTCTTGGCGAACTTGTTTCGAACGAATTTCTCCGGGGGCAAGCCGTATGCCTCGAAATCGTCTCGCGAGATCGCTCGACGCACACCGGAAGAGGTCAAAAGACGGGGAAACAGGGGAGGAGAGCCTCGCAGGAAATCCGCACCTGTTATACTTTCGTCATTGATGGCTTATCCGATTATTTTCAATCTTTTGAGAGACGATACGAGTATACGTCGATTTTTTAATCGATTGTCATTATTTTTTTTTTTGTCATTCTCAATAATGGCCGTAAATAAATAAAATATATTATGAGCAATGTACGTTGAAAATTAATTACCGTACATCGATGTACTAGAATAAAAATTAATTTTTTTATATTCGAACGATTTTATAACTTACTTTTATCGTGTTACTTTGATAGATGTGTATAAATTTTTTTTCCAATAAAATATCAAGCTTGAAGAACGTTTGAAAATACTCGGAAATTAGATAGGTCAGTGTGTATACGAAGGGTAAATAATACATCAAGTCCCATGTGATAATCGATCGTGAAATGTTGAGATTGATGTTTTTCTTCTCACAGAGGTTTTTTTTTTCTTTTTTTTTTTAGGCGCGTCACGAGAGATAAACCGCCTGAAGTAAACACCGAGCACTTTCAATGTCAGACTCATTTTTTCATGTCGAAGTAAAATTTCTTTTCCTCGCAAACATCTCACATGTATATACTTTGAATACGGATGACATTGAAGAAAAAAAAAAGCAATAAAAGGGTCGAACTTTTTTTTTCTTTTTCTTTTGCGATAACGACAAACGCATTTTTTTAATTACGTAAATAAATTACTGCGAATTGAACAGCTGGAGCAAAAGGTGAAAGGTGTAAAAAAAATTAATGACAGGATAAGAAAAAAAAAAAAAAAGAAATATTCGAACTGAGCACAGTCTGGAAACTCAACTGCCACCTGGCGAAAGGGTGAGTCCCCGGTGTACTTCCGGTCATCAAGGACAAAACGATATGTATTTTCTCGCCGAGATGCGGCAAGTCAGATAAAAATAATAATAATAAAAAAGAGAGAAGCCAGTTGACGTGTAACGATTTTTTTTTTTTGCAATATAGGATTTTTGTTCTACAGTTATATTCACGAGAAGCGAAAACCCGATCCTTGTACAACCGCGAAAAGAATCCCTTCAAGATTCTCGGGGAACGAAGGCGTCGAGAGAATGAGATATAAAGAACGTGAGAGAATTCTTCAAACGAAAATTTTTCGTACGTCGAGCATGTTGGAGGAGGCTCGAGTATATAAAAATTCTCATGGAAAATATAAAACAGACTGTGATATAAAAAAATTACACATATAACAATAATATACAAGCGAAAAACAATTTAAAGCAAAAGTCAAATAAAAGAAAACTGGTGGAGCCCTCACAGTGAGACTCGGGAGAGACGATATTCTAATTTCGATCGAAGATTCGTGCTGCCCTCTCTGGAGGGACAACTCGTGTTATACAAATTATATCGACCACCCTGGTAAATACGATAATCAACGCGTAACAACCTGATGGTTCTCCAAGGCGTAGTTATCGCGATAATTAGATCGAACAAAATTTACTTTCTCAATATTCGAATATAATTCGAGGAATTATCGAGAAAAAAAAAACAATACACGTCTATTATGGCGGCTTCGAGGAATTCGTGCAGCAGCAAGATTTTGTCGCATTTACCCCGCGCAACGAGGAACGTTTGTTTTCTGTTTTTTTTTTTTTTTTTTGAGTCTCACTAACGACGGCTAAGGGGGGAACCGGGGAGGTTCCGTTCGCCGAACCGATCGTCCACGTGAGGGAACGCTTCTCGATGCTCGCTTCTCCCGTCCTAACCATGGCTTTTTTGCACCGGGATAAGAATCGCGCATTGTTCGCCCCCGAGAGGCCGGTTTTCGTTCGGACGAGCGAGCCCGAGGGCTCCTCGAGTTTCGAGAATAAAAGGATGTTACCCCCACCCCCTACCCCATCCATCGTCCCTGCTCACTGACCCAAAATATATTCGTTGGGCTGCTCTGTTAACGCGAAGATCGAGAAACGAATCTCTGCTTAGTATCTACGAGCACGACGAAAACTTAAAGAAATGAAAATAAAAATAAAATAGAACGACGGAGAAACGACGAGTGATCGAGGAAAGTTGGGGAGATTTGATCGAAAATTTGATTAAATCGAAATTTATTTGTTTCTTCGATTTAATAATTTATTAGTTAATTTTTCTTTAATCCTGCATGTATCGTATTGGCCTTGGATTAATATTTTATTTTTTTGAATTAACAAAATTAAAGGGGTTTTTTTTTCGAATTGTAAGGACCGAGCTCCTCTAGCAGAATCGTAACAATGCAAACCACTATTCTAGTTCATTTTTGGGGGTCATCGGTTTTTTTTAGAATTTCGTGTACCTCGAAAACAAAATTGCCGATATTTTTTTTTACCCGTGGCCCAAAAAAATATATGCGTTTTAATTTTTGTTCTTTCTTGGCACGTTTATATCGACACAAAGGAATATTGGCTTTGAGTTACTGGCACGTATATATATATATCTATATATATATATATATATTGACACAATACAGAGTCGTGGATATCCATTACGTTTACATCTCGATCGAATAACGAGTCGCACGCGTCATTCTGTCATCGTTCAAGGGGCGCCCTCGCGCTACTTCTTTCTCTCTCTCTCTCCCTCTCTTTCTCCACACCACATACTCGTTTCATTCGCACTACATAAGCGAATGATGCAATCTTATTTACCACGCGGCGTTGAACAAAGAGGCGTTATTTTTATTTATTTACGAGAGGCGTTATTTAATTTTTTTTTAATTATCATTATTTTTTGTCATTTCCGAGAAAAAATCTCACCCCTCCCCCCCCTTTTCGCGATATTTCATGCCATTCAGCGAGTTGTCGCAGAAAGAAAGGTCGAGTAAGAAAAAAAAGGCTTATAAATCATAGAAGCTCGAAGAGATAGCGCAAGTCTCCTATCGCGTGAAAGTCTAGGGAGAGAGATACTTTTTTTTTCCCCCTCGTTCTTTCTACTTTGCGTTCCCCTAGAAAGAGAAGTCCTATCTGCCGGCCGATGAAGCGATATCTCGGCTAAATCGGTGTGAAAAATCGAGTTGGAAATTGACCGGACAATTTTTGTTTTTAACCGTAAAGAATTTTTTTTTTTTCATTTCTTGCCTTTCTTCCCTGAGTTTCGGCAGGTAAGGAGCGTCCGTAAGGTCTCGATTAGAAAAATAGTGATAAAACGGGGGAAAAAAACGCGAAGGAAATAAAAAATGATAAGGATTTATCGTCGATTGAGTTGCGCCAATTATTAAAGAAAAATAATGATAATAGTCTTCGATGCGAGACAACGTTGCGTGTATAATGAGAATACGGAGGTATATTGTACAATCAAATGAAACCGAATGCCCTCTTTGTAATAATCCAGGGAGAGAGAGACGTAAAGGTGAGAAAGTCGAGTTCCACGAGACGATAAGCGAGCAATGACCACCCCATCTCGGAATACAACGCTAGTATCAAGTGCAACGCAACCCATAGCCTGCCTCGTTCTCTCTCAACATTGTTACGAGCCACGAATACGATCCCCCATGAGAATAGAGACACGCGCAATATTTGCTTTGATGCTCGACGGGGTTTATCAGCGAGTCAGCGGTTGTGTCGCAATCTCTCGATTATTTTTCTCCTATCCATTAAACTCGAAGCTCTCTACGACGAGATTGCCTACCCGGTAATCACGCCAATGAATTAGAATTCATTTTTTCTAAACTCTTATTTTCAATCTGGAAACATTTCTTTTTTTTTTTTCTCTCGTTACAATCGATCAAATTGTATTTTTTTAAAATTTTTTTTTATAATTATTCACGTTTATGCCATAAATTGATTTACGATTTATCGTATTTTTGCAATATTTTCCATACTCGTGTATCCATGCGAAAGGACTTTTGTGGCAAGATAAATTAAAATTAGAATAAGAATAAAATTAAAAAAAAAAAAAACTAATGTATCCGTTAATTTATACTTCTACTATAATTTTATAGTCCTATAGTTTGAGCGCTCTTGCGGGGCTTGATATCCGCTGATGCTAGTGACATATTAAGGACATGCGAAATAATTGCTGAAAATGCTGCGAATTTACTGTACGCGAAACTATTTGTAGTACCATTATGGTACATTTCATTAATTAATTAAAATTTAAAAATATAAAAAGTTGTCCAAATGATAGAAAGCAAGTGGTGAAATTGATCAGGCAATAGTGATCCAAAGGATGTCACAATAGGAGTAGCGCAAGGGTCCATTTTAGGGCCTCTGTTATTCGTAATATATATCAATATATATATATATCAACATATATATATCATAATATATATCAATATATATTTATATATATATATCATAATATATATCAATATATATTTATATATATATATCATAATATATATCAATATATATATATATATATATATATATATCGTAATATATATCAATATATATCAACTTATAAAGCCTTTTGCCTGAAGGAAACATAATTTCTTATGCAGATGATACTGTAGCCATGTATTCGCAAAAATCCTGGTATCAGGTGCAAAATACCATGAACAAACTGTTGTCATTAACATTCACTCGGTTACTAACAAATCGTCTTTCTTTGAACGTTTATATAACACTATTTATCGCATTCACGCAGACGGTGTCACCAGGGACTTGAATGTGATCAATAGTGAGAATTTTAAAACGAGTCGAATACACCAAATACCTAGAAGTTATTTTTTATTCCAGGCTGCGATGGGAGTAACATGTACAAAGTATTGTTACACGCACCAGATATTTAATTTTTTGTCTTTAAAAAAACTCAATAAATTTACGTATAAAAAAAATGATGATCATGATTTAACATGCTCCGTTTAACGGTATTGCCTCGTATGGCATTATTGCTTGGGGAGGTGCCCATAAAAATGTTCTAAATAAGATCCACTACGTTGCAGAAAAAAACTTATTGAACTGATAAATTTCATTTTTCATTCAAACCGTAATAAAAATTATTTCACTGCTCCGTATGTTACATGAGTATGAATTTCGTAATATTATATTCAAACTTTCCATGCCGAAGGCATTAGCAATTCATATTTACCAAAATTCTTGTAGTATTACGAGAAAAAAAGTCAATTATAGTACCCAAAATATCTGAAACTGTGGATGCGAAAAAATGCCTACTTTGTAGCCCTATTAGGATTGGATAATTCATCAGTTGATCCAAAAAAATTGTGTCGCGCGATGATGAGAAAAAAATTGACAAATATCTTGTACGATAATTTCATCAAACAGGAGTATAAAGCTGATTGCGAATAAATAATTATACAGATTACAGGTACGCACGCTGCGCGCTTAGTCGAGACGCGGCAGGAGAACTATTTTCGTTATTTTGCTGGGTGTCTCGGTAGGATGCGATATATTTTATCTCATACCTTTATATATATATTGTAAATGGTTTAAATAAATAAAATATGTATAATAAGTAAAATATGTAAATATGTATATTGAGCGCGACAGGAATACTCCGTACCTCAAGCATCAGGCCCGTTAGATAGAATATGGAATTATATAATATGTTAAAAAATGTGTAAATGTAAAAAATCAGATGCATCTGTTAAAAAAAATGCTCAATAAAAATTATTATTATTATTATTATTTCCCCATCGTCCCAGAATTTCTCAAAGCGAATTAAATAATTCAAAAAAAAAAAAATGAATCAAAGTTCTTACCTTGACGAACGAGTGAAATTTGACTTTGCTGGGCGAAACGGGTGGACTGTTGGGCGGTCGCTGCGCAGCGGGAGGTTGCAAGAAATTCTGAACTTCAAGAAGATATCCCTTGCGCGCGTATCTGCTTCTCGGGCTCGTCGTTACGTTTGCCTCGAGCTTGGCTTTTCTCACGAGTTTAAGATTTTCCTTGGTATTCTGCCTTATTATAATATGACCGAGTCTTCGCGTATTTGCCTTCGAGTCGTTGATGCAGATCCTTCGCCAGGCCTTGGAGACCATACTGAACGAGCACAGATCCTGGGGAGTCAGATTTCCGAGAATCTTCGAAACGACCCTCCAGTGATTGCTCTTTTCGCCGAGCAGAGTAACGATATCGACGATCGATTTGCCCGTAAAGTCGGGCGTCGCTCTGCGATTTTTTTGCAACGAATGCGAGAGCGCCCTCTGACTGAAATCCAATCTTTTGGGCTTTATGTCGGCGACGACGCGAGTCAGATCGCTGATCGCGAGTTTGCCGAGTCTCTTGTTGTCCACGGAGGGGCAATTTTTTGCGCGCAAAGCGCCCGCTTTGGGTGAAAAATTAAGAAAATAACGCGCCGAGACACGTCTCGACATGGAATTCGGCGAATTTTCGATATAAGGCGTGCTCTGAGGCGCCACTACGAGCTTCATCTCGACATCCTCGTCTATGGGCTCGGAAGCGACGAAGGAAGCGGAGGGTACGGCGGGCGAGGGAGGAGGCGACAAAATTTGCAATCTCGAGGCCGGCGTGATCGGCGCCGCGCTTCTCCAGGCTCTTCGACTTCTGCTTCTTCGTTCTCTGAGCTCGGCCGCTACGTCGCGTACCTCGGCCTGCTGCGCGCCCCGAAATTCGGGACTTGTTTCGGAGCGCGAAGCGGCGCGTTCGCAGCTAAAATTGCCCGAATCGTGGGAAATTCCGGCGAATGAAATTTCCCGCGATTGATCGATCGACGTGTCGTAAGCGCGATCCGACGCATTGATCAGGGAATTAAATTTGGAGCGTAATTTCGACTGTCGCGAGTCGGCGCGAAGGTAATAGGGCCTCTTGGTCGACGCGTGTGTACCGCGCGAACGACACGCGCCGCCGATCGACGGCGTAAAACCGCCTGAGCGCGGCGTAAGAGTCAAATAACCGCTGTCCGCGTTGCTCTCGTATGAATTGTGAGAGGCGCGAGAATTCGCGTTTGTGCCGTGAGGTGTTTCGCTCATTGGAGTGCTCTCCGCCTCCGCCATGTCCGTGTCGCTCATTTTTGTTTGTTTTGTCAATTTTTTTTTTTTTTTAAATTAAAATTGCCGCGAATATCGAAAAATTGCAAATTTCGCGAACGGCGCAGCTTCACGCCGCGGAGAAAAAAAAGTTTCACCTCATGGAAACTTCCATCTGACATTTGCACGCTTCAGCGATGTTTATTTTTCTTTGAATTTTTCTTGCGCGCCCGGGTATTTTTTTTTTTTTTTTCTTTCTTTTTAATTCCTATTTTCCATATAAAAATAAGTTAGACTTACGCGTAACTTCGGGATCGTGCAGTTTCATGGCGTGGAAGAGGAAAAATTTTGTCCCATCGAAGCTCTCCCCCGTTTGACACTTGGCAATTCCTGTTTTTTTATATTTTTTTAAAATCCTTTTTCGTTTATTCGTTTATCGTTATCCTTTTTCGTATTTTTTTTGTGCTAAAACTTTACACACAACACAGAGCGATTAAACGCGGGAAACGCAATTACCCCCGCCTTTTTTTTCCCACTCAATATAACATCGCGTTTCCCTCACGAGTGTCTCGTTTGTTGACGTTTTTTTTTTTTTTTTTTTTTATTTGCACTTTTGAGATTATGATCAACGCAGGTACACACAAACACGACGCACGAACTATCGCGCGCGCTATCCGCGAGAATTGACAGGACGAAACGATACGGTGTATATACATATACAGACACGCGGAACACTCTGTTGTTATTGCGCCGGAGATTACGCGCGAAAAATCATCGCGGCACTTCTGTCATCTTTGCTTTTGGCGACTTGCCGTTAACGACTAGACGCCATTTTCGGATGCACGTATAAACCTGATTTACGAGAGCACCCTCTCACGGCGAAAAACTACCCCTCTACCGGGGCAGGGGCGGGGAGGGGGAAGTATTCACTGGTTTTCCCTCAGGTAGGTAAAAATTGATTTTTCGTGAACCGCGTCTTATTTTTCGCGAAATTGTATGCCGAGATGTCGGTGAGGAATAAATAAAACCTCGTTCTATACGAATATTTCACGAAACATGTTTAATTGAACGGCACGGGGAGGAACGCGCGTAATCGCGATAACTGACACGGACCAGGGGTGAATACGGAATGTGAAATACGCGCACGCGGCTCTGATCGACTCTCTCCCTCTGATGCGTGTGTGACCCGACGGCGCCACTTCTCGTGTTTGAAAACACAGGCTGTTTTTCAAAGTTCTTGGTGGGGATTACGGTGGTTTTCGACATTTGCCAATGGGAACACTCGTCTCATCCCGCCGACGGTTGCCAAGCGTTCTCATTGGCCCCGAGCTTTCGCCGCCGCTAGGCCTTTTATGCCGTACGGTGCTGCCACTGTTGCGAGACTTTCGAGAACTTTGCCGTCGCGGATACCACGCTGTTGCCGGGGAAACTTTCGGCGGCCTCTCTCTCTCCTCTCTCTCTCTCGCCGCAGTGATTCTCATTCCGTGAAGAAAATTTTACGCGTGTGCCGGTGAGAGATTTGCAAAATTTACAATGTCAAGCAGTACAGAATGAAGCATTTTTTTTTTTTAATTAAGGTAAAGTGTGCACAATATCTTTGTAAAATGTACAGCATGATTAATTGTACTGCGATACGATGAGGAAAAAAAAATAGATGCATGTTTCATAACCCTTCCGTAACGAGGTAAACTCGGAGGTCTAAAAAAAACGTTTAAAAAAATTTTTTACGGCCTTAATGTAACGGACGTTGGATGAATATTTTTAATACGCATCCCAATATCATAGACAAAATTACGTTGAATAGACGTTGAATTTTTTTTCCCTGAAGCTGAACGCTCTGGCTCGTATATGTGCGCACGTTTTTTCTCGCGCCTATGCAAATTGCGTCGTAATATTTTTTTTCGGTGATTTTGTACTATATATACGCAGAAATATATTTATAGAACATTTGTCGAACGAAATTATTATTCTAGGAGAATTGAAACGTGACGCTTATCAATCGCGAGCGACAATTTTCGTTGAACAAAAATATATAAGCAATTTTCAAACTCGCATGATTTCCACATGGGCCCAATGGCGTATGCATCAAAACAAAGGAATTTTTTTTTTTTTCGCCAACGAATCTCGCTGAAACGTTTTGTTCGATCACGAAAATGCGAGGAATAAAGAGACGAAAAATGCTCAAGCAGTTTTTTTTTTAATATTTAATTAAGTAGATAAATATCGCATCGTCAAAAAAAAAAAACGAACATTTTATATTTCTATGCATCGACTAGAGCTACAATTGAGCTCGTCAGTCGTCATTCCCATCCCGAATACGCATGGTCGTGTTTTGTCACAAAGCCGTATAACTTCTCGCGTTATTGCGATTTTTTTCTTTTGGTGTTATAATCTCGTGCAATAAATCGAGAGCATGGAATCGAGCAAAGCGGAATCTGCTCCGAAGCAAGCTATGGTTTATATTTGCGGAGGTAAGTCGAATATTTGCAGTATACGGAGAAAAAAAAAAATAACCTCAAATCTATGACTTAACCTCACTTTTTGCTGTGATCAGAAAATTTGGAAAAATTATCGTATAACGTCAGTGAAAGAGACCGATAAACTTTTTCTCCTAGTCCCGTTAAATCGTGTGTTATTTCAGAATGTCATCACGACAATGAAATTCGACCGCGCGATCCAATTCGTTGTCGAGAATGCGGATACCGTATCATGTACAAAAAACGAACCAAACGTCGTATCCTTTTTGTTTTCTCAAAGTTTTACACGATCAGTGACTTCTCCCAAGATTTTCCAAACATGAACCTCGTATTCATAGAATTTTTCTATAGCTCGTCGAGCAAAGCTCAAAAGTAGGATTTAACAATTTGAGAAAAATTGCGAATAATAGCAACGTTTGCTGAAACATTAAAATTCCGACATTTCGTTATTTTGAAAAAAGATCTTTATGCTATAATTTAATTGATTATTCGATAAAAGCGAACAACGCAATTTGTAGCTGTAGAAAAAAAAAATTATTAAAGCTAAATGTAAGTGGTAACGGGTAACGAAGAATTTGAGGATACTTTTTTATTGCATCTTTGAAAAAAAAAAAAAAAAAAATTATCTGAAAAGAAAAATAAAAATAATATCTACACGATATGGAGCAAAAAGTAAATATGTGCAGAGTTGCAAATACTATAGGGATCTCGCCTTTGTAGAATAATTGGGATTATAAATTAAATGTTTTTTATTTCAAAATCTGGTAGTTTAGGAAAAAATATTTAGTACGTATTTTTTATTTTTTTATTTGAATCAAAATTGCCGTTAATATAACATTATGACGTCGCACATGTTAACGCTATATCTATATATATGAAAATCCGTAAAATTAAATTGCCTATAACAGGTGCATCTGTCATTTTTAACGAAAAATAAACAAATACGTCCTCATTATTTTTACTTAACATCATGCGCCCCAATGATTGAAAAAAAAAAATTTCATTCGTACTCCTATTTGGGGGTAGACGTACCAGTTGTGGCCACTTTAAGCATTTTCGAACATTCATTTACGAACAGTGTACACATTATTGCAAATTTAGAACTGAAAAAATGATCGATATAATCTAAAAGGTACACAGAATCGAATTGTTAAGCCGGTGACACAGTGCGAAGAAATAGAAAATATGAAATAAGAAACAGCGATTCGATTGGTGTATCTTGTCCGAGGTGTGATGTGATTGACTGATTTTTATTCCTATTTATTATTTCTTCGCATTGTGCCACGGGCTTTATCATTTAAAATCTTTTCTGATCATGATAAATAAGAAAATAAGAAATTATCCTGTAGCTGGCATTTTCACCATTTGCGACCACAATTGTACTACATTTGGTTATCCTTAGTACCAATTGTGGCCACCGAGCTTTGAATTGAGATACGGATGCGCTAAAATCAGTGATGGGGCAGATTTGAGTTAAAAATATTTATTTGCGTCATAAACATATTACTGAAATAGTACAATTGTGCTCTCTTTGTAAACAGCTTATGGCGAAAATACCTGAAAAATACCACTTTTGGCCACAATTTTTCAGGTATTTCAGCTGATATATCAGTTTTTTTTTTTTCGAGAAATCACCGCCGTCGACCGAAAAAACGTTGTTTTGAGAAAAACGCATTTAAAGTTTTTTTTTTTTTAATGAAAAATTAAGACTTAGTCTCAATAATAGACTCAACTTAATCAGCGATCCCTGCACAATACTTTTAGGTACATATACCTTCGAATGTAAGAAAAAAAATTGATTTTTTGAGTCATAAACCAGAATGATCCCCTAAAACATTTGAGAGAAATGCGGAGTAGCCGCAACCGCTACGTCTACCCTAAATTGAAGAATAAACGAAAAAAAAAAATCTCAAAAAACCCATTTAACGCATTATCATCGTCGGAATGAACGATTGCTCGAACAAAAGTATAATTTCCTCAACGCTTTGCCTCAGTGGTGGTATTCGACGCTCGCTGAGACAACGTCGCTCGGATTCAGCGGATTCCGCAAGAAATTTCTCACACCTTCTCCGTAACAATATGTATTTATTTTCAAGATCACAGATGCAAAGAACCTTTTTGAAATAAATCTCAAATTTTATTTTCAAATACTTTTCTCTCATTTTCCTTCTCGTCCTCTAAAGAATTTACCGAGCAAAAAAAGGGGGGGGGGGGGGAGTACGAACGACAATTTTTGAATATTTTAGGCAATATATTTGTTTTTTTTTTTTTTTTTTTTTTTACAATAAATAAATTACATTCTCGTTAATAGTTTAACAGAGTTACAGAATTGGGGAAGAAAGTTTTAACAACGACGTAGGCAGATCATTGGCCTCGCTTGACGATTCGTAAAAGATGACGCCAACTATCTCCAAGTATATATATATACATTATATTTATATATACGATTTTATAAAATCTTACTCCGGTCCCATTCTCTGATATCCATTGGCAAAAGCCACATATATTGGTTCCGATGAAAGTATTTAAAAAAAAAAAAATTTCCATGATAAATTTCCTTCAAACTTCCGAGCCGCGACGACGCTTGGCAATGAAATTGCCCCCCCCCCCTTGAGAGCTTCTCGTTGAAAGCCACCTCTGCCTCTGTGTGTACCCTCTGGATAAATCTTTATAAAATCCTAAAGATCTAATTCGCCCTACGATTACATATAAAATACTCTATAAACGAGAACAATGATCCGTCGTCGTCGATTTTCATTGGGGTTCATACAAAATTTAAATTATAATATCCATTTAAAAAAAAAAAAAAATAGCGCGGAGCTGCGCTTTTTCACAGATTCTTCGATGAATCTGAATGAAAAAGAAAAAAAAAAAAACCCCCCGATGATCAATGTCCTTTCGAAAGAGAAGAAGAAAAATCATAAAGAACATTGGTAGCGTCGCGATGATTCGACGGGAGCGAAGATAAAATCGCGATTCATCGAATCTCATCGCTCTCGATCGATCAAGACTTTCCTAATACTGAGTCTGGAAGCAGCCGAGCCAACGTTCCACGGCACATATATCGGGGCCAATAATCCCGGACAAAAGTCACACAATATCACGAGTGAAACCGTGCACATCATCCGATCCAAAAAAAAAAAAAACAAAAATCTTACATCTTTCGCACTGAATTTTACGAAGTACGATACGCTCTCCGGAGCTCATGAATTTATTCACAGCTCATGAGCTTGATAAAGTTTCATATCGTAAAAATCGATACGAATCACGATGATGCTCCTCGGATAACTAGAAATATTTGATATGTAAAAACCGGCGTTTTTTTTTTGAAAATGTTATCCCCCCTCCCCTCCCCAAAACGTGTAAAAATTTGTTTTTTTTCCCACCCCCCCTCCACCCTTGAGTCTAAAGTTAACGAGTAATTTTTGTACATAGAAAAGTTTCATTTTGGCTGCACAGATTGTTTTTTTTTCTCCATTCGTTTGAAATGGAATCGAAATAATAATAATAATAATAATAATAACAATGATAAAAAAAACGTTGGCTCGACATTTTGGACACATGCACACATCTTGGAAGCTCTTACATATTTTGTGATTGAATTTTTAGATAAAATTATTAACGGATATACATCGAATTTCTACGTTTTCTTTTTTTTTTTTTTTTTTTTGTCTATACTACATTGATATCGTTTGGCAACAACTTTCTCTCCCTCTGACCTCGTTGTATACAATTGTGCGGTCGTTTTTTTTTTTTTTTTTTTTTTCATTGTTCTCCGCATACAATCCTTTGTCGCCTCAAGCACATATATAGGTACGAATTATGATTATCGAGGTATGATTATGCGATAGGAAAGACATTTTGTGTGTGTGCTTGAGTCGCTTGTATCGGTTCATGGATATAAATACTCATGTATGTATGTATATATATATATATATATATATATATATATATATATATATATGTAAAAAGTAATATGTTTCAAGAGTTTTTGTGAATAATGATGGTAAAAAAAAAAAACCACCTCGAATTTTACGAAATTTTGGAAAACTTGAAAAATTCACCGAGGCGAAAAAAAAAATACCATGATCGTTATTTTTTTTTCTTCTCTCCAAGTTGAACAATTCCGCGATATATTGTTGATAAATTTCGAAAAATTATGATTCTCGTACTTCCAACAATAATTCACAACTCGATTCGTTATTAATAAATATCGCAAATGGGTGGGGACATTCATTGCGAGAACACGAATATCGCAACCGTAAATGCGAACATTAAAAACGGTTGCGATATAAACTCGCGATTGCCAGTCGATCGAATTTTTAAAAAATATACATATATATGGGAGATTTGGCAGAAAAAAAAAAACGAGAGCTCATGGACGATGGTATTTTGAATTTGTTTGTATATTTTTTTTTGCTGATTTTCGTGTATCAAACACATCCTTGGGAGAATTTTTCGATCTTTTTCATTCAGTCGGGACACAGCCCGTCAGAGATTTTCATAAAATGACATTCAAGGCAAATTTTCGAGCAGAAGTAATGAGAATTCGTAAAAAGAACAAAAACTGCTAGTTTTTTTTACCTACTTTTGAAGAAAAAAAAAATATATGGCAATATCACGGAATCACGTGGGAAGAAAATGACCAGTATATTTTCGCTTACTCGAAAAACGCCATTTTTCATTTTAAAAACTCAAATATATTACGATTTCTGAAATAATTATGCAACTTTTGAGCCTAATCCGAACGTGGTGCGAGCCGATCTTCGATTTTTATTGCACAATTTTCGTTCAGGTTTACTGATTTTTCGTTGGTTTTTTTTTTTCGTATAATTTAGCTGGAAAAAAATTTAAAAAAAAAAGAGAATTCAATGCTTTTTTTATTCGTTTCCAGCTAAACTGTACGAAAAAAAAAAAACCAATGAAAAATCAATAAACCTGAACGAAAATCATGCAATAAGATGGAAGATCGACTCGGACCAGGCCTCAGTTTAGGCTCAAAAGTTGCGTAATTATTTGAGAAATCGTTATATATTTGAGTTTTGAATTTAAAAAATAGCAATTTTTGTTTTTTGACTTTTTTTTAATGAATTTTCATTCCCCCTGCTCGAAAATTGGCCCCGAATGTCATATTATGAGAAACTTTGATGGCTTTTCCTGACTGACTGAAAATCCGCAAGAAAAAAAAAAAAATTTAGACAAATTTCAAATTCCATCGTCTTCCCTTGATTTTTTTGTAAAATTCCCCATATACATACGCATATTCATATGTATATACGTATATAAATATATATACGTAATAATTTATACATAATATATGCCGATATATATATATATATATATATATATATAATATTACCTCGTAATATTTGAATACTCTTCAAGGTTGCACGCAACATTTGCACTTAAAATTCAGAATCACATGCCAGTCAAATTGCACCTTAATAATTATAATTTAAAAATTAATTCGTATATAAATAGTAAATTTGTCGTTGAGGGGGCGAAGGAGCAAGCGGGCTAGACACTTTGAGAGTTCAGCGATATTTCCGAGGCTGCGCCGTGAATATTTGAAAATTCATCGATCCGCTCATTTACCAGAAAAAAATTTCACACACGTCCTCCCCCCCCCCCCCCCCCCCCGGATAATGAAACACGCAGCCGTTAAATATAAATGGATTATAAAATTTTCTACCAGTTTCATACTGCTAGGAAAGTAAAATTTGGCCTTTCGTTCACCGCGGATGCGAGAACCGTGTTCTTTTTTGTTTTTTTTTTTTCCTTTTCTTTTCTTTCGATCCACCGCCGCTTTGTGCGAGATTGCGATCGCGAATTCGTTGGAAAAATCCGTGAAAATTCTTTTCGAATCGTCGTCGTCGTCTTCGCGAAAGTCTTCGCAGATCGAGGAAAAAGTCAAAGATGCGAATAACTTTTTTTTTTCCCCCCCCGCGCAACTCGTTCGAGACGATTCCGCGTATGAAAAATATTTAACAGAAGCGCGCGCGCTGCTTCAGTCGCAGCATTTATTTTGGCACTATGAATCGTCGCTCCTTCGCCGACTCTTTTCGTCCCTCGAATTTTGACAAATTTCCTCGATCATGCGCTTTCTCGCGTTGTTATCCCTGTCGCGCGAATCTGCCTCGATAATCGCGATTTTTCCACTCCGCGACGACTCCGCATTGTGCTCAACGAAACGATGCACCTGCAGCTCGTTAATCGTTCTCAGCGATAACGCGCAAATTTGGCACTTGTAGGGACACGACGTATCGTCGTTGCGCGAATTATCATGATTTACGGAGCTGATATCCTGTCTCGGATAATCAACGCCCGGTCGATGATGAACGTAATGCGAATTAATAACTTGACGGGTCTCGCTGATAATTCCCTTTGTCTCGTCGATCCCAACGAGAATTGGCACCCGATAAGCTCGGGAATTTTCATTATCCGAGCTCAATTGCTGCGGCGTTGCGTACCGATGAAGCGAGTGCTGCGGTATCGGCTCACCCTCGTCCGACGAAGTTTCACCGCCGCTCGCACCCTGATGCGGTATCATCTCCGCGTCCCACTGTCCCATTTTGCTCGGATCCTTTTCATAAAGCTTCTGTGCCAGTATCTATAAATATTCAATAATATACAGTTTATAATAACGAAAAAAAAAAAAAAAAAAAAAATCGTAAAGATAGAATTGAAATTTGAGTAATCGGTGACGAAAAAAAAAAAATATATAATTTTTTACAGCTGCACGGCAAAAATATTGGAAAAATTGTAACTTTTTAGTTGAGGATCGTTAATGATTCTGCGGATGGGGGGGGGATAAATTTTACTGACCTGCAGACTAGTTAAACTATTATCACAGTCGGTGGTGTCGATGTCATTGAGATTAACACCGGATCTTTCCATCTCGGCGTACGTTCCGAACGGAAGTTTTCCCAGACACTCGAGTTTCATTATGTGCATCTTGCTGCGCAAATGCTTAGCCAGATGCCCGTGTATCCTGAATGCAATTTTGCAATCGGTACACTTGAAGGGCCTCGGATTGCTGGTCGTTGCAGCACCGAACGTCGATGTCATACTGACCTGTTGTCGCAAATCAGGATCATATTGTTGTATGAATAAAATATTTAAAAAAGAAAAAATAGAAATAATAGAATTATAGATTGCGCAAAGATTCCCCCTCCCCGGCGGTTGAAAACTTTTTATTTGAATTGTAAGTTTATGTACCCCCGAGATAAATTTTTCTCTCGATTGACGCTGAAAATATTCGTAATCATTTCGAGGAAATGCGATATTTTATACAATTTCAAGTCCTTTAGCAATTTAATAACAAATATTTATTATCGTTGCTCTATCCCGTGCACAAAGTTTAAGCTCAGCGACTCGAAATTTTACAACTTTGCTTTTTTACGGGAAGATATTCCAGTCTAGAGGTCGAATTTTTATGCCATTCGATATTTTTTTTTTAAAGAAAACTGAAATTTTTTTACTACATATTTATGCATATTTAAAGGACGTTTCCAACTTTTGTTGTTGTTGCAGAAACAATTATAAATAAGCGCCGCACACAACATTAAAAAAATATTGCATCATTTCGAAAATTATGTTTCGATTTTTTTACACAATTAAATAAGGGCTGTAAAAATTGAAAAAAAAAAAAAAGAAAATCTTTCGACGAGGTGAGAATTGTTTTTCACAATTTACCTTGTTGTGATGGGAGACGGATCTCTCGTGTTTGGTCAGGTGTCCCTTAGTTCTGAACGAAACGGCGCAGCTCTCGCAGCGGAATGGCCTCTCGAAATAGTGTATATTAATGTGTAATCTCAATTGGCTGGGTTTACTGAAGACTTTGTTGCAAATTCCACAAACGCTACGGCCATCCTCGGTCACGCTGTAAAATATATCATCGATCGTTTAAAATAACCTCGGCTCATCGACGATTAAGGATGCTCCTCCGTTATATCGATATAGTTTCGTCGATTTGAAATTTTTTACAAGCGCTTATCCCCGAAACGTGTGAATTCAATGAGATTAGGAGCCTCGTTGTCGATATATTAAATTTAAAAAAAAAAACATTGTTCAACATGCAATCTTAAGGCCACACATGAAAAACGGAGGTTCAAATCGTTATGTAATTAACGAACTTGAAATACCAGCAGCTTTAAAAAATTATATGACCTAGTTCTATTTATAATAAAACCGTGTGCTAAAGCTCACCTCAATTAGGAGCATTTTCGTTGAGTAATTAAACGTAACATATTTTAAAATACTGAAAAAAAAGAAGCGCACGCTGTCGATTTCAGGCGCGATGGACAATGTTGCCGAACTCAACTTCGTCGAGTTAGGCTTCCTTTTCGGAATAAAATCCTAAAGTTTTTTTTTTGTAGCGTCTTTTCATAGTAAACGGCATAAATAATAACTCAAAATTTGCATTATTATCCCTCCCTACATTTTGGCAAGGGAAAAATAGAAACAATGAAAATTTGGCACTTTGTGTGCTTTAACTCGAAACGCTGCTCAAACTATACGTAATAGGGTAAAATTGCTCATAAATCATTTTCTAGGTAACTAAATTCTCTACAAAAAAGTCCGCGACGGCATATATCTAAAGTCAATAACTTAGGCGTGGCAGGTGTCCAAAGTTGTAAAAATAATTTAAAAAAAAAAACCATTTCAAGTAAGTTGTTTTATTTGAATTCAGTTATAAATAAAGTTTTATAGGCGGTAATGGCTTTCTCGCTGTGTCCAGTTTACGTATGAATTTTTATGCATTTTTAATTAAGCGCTAACACGGTGATGTGTAATTTAACAACTAACGGGTCTACTATTCTGCGATTTCACAAAAATTACACTTCCTCGTAACGCCACTTTGGACACCTCCCGCTCATCCGCTATTGACTTTTCATACGCGCCGTCGCAGACTTTTTTTATAGAAAATTTAATTCTCTACAAAATGATTCCCGTGCAATTTTCCCTATCTCGAATAGTTCGGGCAGCGTTTCGAGTTGAAGCTCGGAGAACGTGAATATTGAATTTTTGTTTTGCAACATAAACGTTAATATTTCAAAAACTTACACGAGTGTATTGCTATAATTTTTTTTTACGTTACTATCAATGCCATTTACTATCGAATAGCGTTCAAACGAAACCTCAAAGTTCTAATTCCGATTTCGAGAGCACAAATTGACTAACCTAGCCAAGCCCTGCCTGTGCATAAGCGCCGAACGACTCGTCCCGCAAACAGAGAAAAATCCCTTAAAACCAACGCTTTCCCCCTCCCCCTCCATTTTTCAAATGACAATAAACAATGAGCGCAACACCAACCTGACGTAATTTGGCGCCGGTCCGCTGGAAGGTTGTAAAAATTCTGCCTGCGGTTTGACGCCGCCGCCCGGCGGCGACGGTGATCTGAAACCCGGACCGCCGACGACCATTTTCCTCGCCACGATGTGCTTCACGCTCTCCGATATGCTCTGCTTCGTTCTCTCCATCTCGTGACGCTTCATCTCGGCAAGCTCGCTGTTTCTCGTCTCGGCGTCCCGTAGCCTAGCGGTTTCCTGGAGCTTCGCGCTCTCATGATTAATCGATGCTATCGCCTCGTGGCTGCTCTGCCTCGGGGATTCCGAGCTCCTGTGCTCGCTGATCGTTCGTTGATCGCGCGAGGGCGATCTCGTCTCGTTCGCGATAACGCGACGTTGATCAACGACATGACCGGAAGTAACGACATGACCGGAAGTAACGGCGTGACCGGAAGTAACGGCGTGACCGGAAGTAACGGCGTGACCGGAAGTAACGACGTGACCGGAAGTAACGGCGTGACCGGAAGTAACGGCATGACCGGAAGTAACGACATGACCGGAAGTAACGGCGTGACCGGAAGTAACGGCGTGACCGGAAGTAACGGCGTGACCGGAAGTAACGGCGTGACCGGAAGTAACGGCGTGACCGGAAGTAACGGCATGACCGGAAGTAACGACATGACCGGAAGTAACGACGTGACCGGAAGTAACGGCATGGCCGGAAGTAACGACATGACCGGAAGTAACGACGATTTCCGCGCTCGTACGCGAATCAATCTGCGACAATTTTAATTCGCGACTCGGCGGCCTGAGCTCCTGCGACGGTAGCTTGAATTCCTGACAGGACGGTGAATTCCGTGCATCGTGAAAGGACAACGGCGTATGACACTGCCTCGCGTATTCCTGCTGGCTCGCAGCCGCTGATCTAATCTCGCGGCTCAACGGTCGGGGACCATTGCTCGTGCCGTTCTCGTGAGCTCGCGGACTCGGACAGGCTGGAAATATTCTCAACTCGGAGACGGGAGATTCGCGCGAGTGTAACTCATTGCCGGGACTTGCTCTGCGATAATCCGGCTGGCACGTTTCACGCGTACGTTCGATCTCGCAGATACTTTTCACGGAGCTGAAAATCATTGTGCCGCGATCGATATTCTCGTTTTTCGGCGTTTTAATCGCAATTAAAATACGATTATTCGCCTCGTTACCAAAAATCCCGCTAGTTTGACGCTCGACAAAGCTCGTGCCCCGATGATCCGTAATTTCAACGCTAAAATTCGATCTTTCCCTCGCGGACGAGTCATCGTTCGTCGCAGCCGCAGAATCGTAGTTTCTCATATCCGAGTTTATTATTTCACGCTCCGCCAAAACGCGAATATTCGCCTCTCCGTCCATTCGCAGCGATTCAATGTCGTAAGGAAGTCTCTCCGCTGTTACGTTATTCTGACAAATAATTTCTCTTGTCTCGAGTTTCGTTTCCACCGCGATTCGTTGCTTCGGCTTCGATCTTGCCTCGCGAAGCGTACGCCGTAGCCCGCCGGGATTCGTATAAGTTACGGTCGGTGTAACGGACGAATCCATTATTCTCGAGCTCGTGAATTCCAGATTTTTGCCGCAAATTTCATGATCATCGACGTTCTCAAATTTTTCACTAGCCACGCGATACTGCTGTTTCATTCGGCTATCCATGACGTGTCGCTCGGTGAGATAAGCCTGAAGCATTTGTCCATCGGGCTCGGATTTCCATTCGCGATTTTTCGGCTGCGACGACGACGACGACGACGACGACGACGACGACGACGACGACGACGACGGCAGACGCTCCATCGTTTGTACGATAGTTTGCATCAGTACGGGCTCCGAGACCGGTGCAATTATATTATCCATTGTTCTCATTTTCGACGAAATCTGCGACGAAACCTGCCTCGTCGTCAGATCCATCGGTTGTATCGAATTCGATCGTACTTCCGGTTGTTCCGGCGTTTCTACGATCTCGGCGTCCGAATCGTCGATTCTCGCTGCTGCGCGTATAACACTGTCGCGACGTTCCTCGACGAGGGCGGAGCAGCGAGTCGATGGAAAATAATAACGATTCGATAATTCGGACTGTATCATCGTCGCCGATGCGACGCTCATCGTTGTTCCTCCCGTAGCCGATGCCGTACACGATGAAACGTAGCTCGTCGTGACGCAAGTAGTTGGAAATGTCAGGGCATAAGGATAGGTCGTCGGTCTACCGGCTGGCAATAAACCGGGCAATCTATCGGAGCTGCGAAGCGACAGGCTCAACAAACTGTGAGCCGCTTCTTGCTCCTCGCTTCCCGACTCGTCGCTCTCGTCCATCTCGCTGTCGTCCTCCTCGTCCGACGTGTCATCGGCGTTTCCACCGCCGGCTACCAATCTCGCTATCGCATCTCTGTCTATATTATCGTCGCATACCGACGTTGGCACTGGCATCACTCCCAGCTCAACGCATTTCTTGTAATGGGCCTTTGATTTCATGTGCTTCGTTAGATTGCCCTTTGTCTTGAAGCTGGCTCGACGAAAGGAACGAAGCGGGGAAAGATTTACAAAAGGGGGGTCGTTGAATAATTTTTTTTTGTTTTTTCGTGCATTGGATTTTTTGGGTTGAGACGAAAATCGACTGGGGCTCGTCTCCTGAACATTATTCTTGGGGGGTTTTTTTTTTTCCTTCTACTGAAAATATTGAGATCATATTTGATAAAAGATCTCAGATTAATTCTGATGTGAGTCTACGGGAGATCTCATGTTGGCACAAATGAGATCTCACCGAAGAATTTGAACTGGGACGGGGTCATAAAATCTCATGTCATAATATTCTATTCACGTCATAATTTTTATAAAATTTTGTCTTATAATGTTCCTGCGTTGAAAAAAAAAAAAAAATAACAATATCCAAATTGTTCAAGATTTTATTCGATTTTCGATTGAAAATGTAATTCAAAATCACCGAGATCTGACATGAGATCTGCTGCAAGATCGGGCATGAAATTTTATGACCACGTCCCAGTTCAAATTCGTTCGTGAGATCTCATTTGGGCCAGCATGAGATCTCGCGTAGACTCACATCGGAATTCATCCGATATCTTTTATCAGATCTCATCTCAATATTTTCAGTAGGGTATACCTATATATACTACTATATAGATTAGAATGTTAAAAAAAAATTGATTTTTCATGCTCCCACTTCTCAAAACTTGAGTTTTGGTGGAAAAAAATATCCTCGCGACGAGAGAGCTCTGTAGCTTAAGTGGAAACCGCCGCTCATTGGACGTTTCTAATTATAACAGTCAATTAACGTCCTTGACGAACTTTTTGGAAGGAAATATTTGAGACCATGGGGATTGTATTTCAAATAAAAAGAAACTTTAATGATTAAAAAGTTGTAAACGATATTGCTGAACGAAAAGTAGCTTTGTGCGCGGAATTTAATTCATTATTAACTAAGGATAGAGTTCAAGCGCTATACTTTTAGTCGCTGATTTCCATCGAAATACGTATGCCACGCGTAAAAAGGCGTCGTTGGCATCAATCTTTACCGAAAATAAATAAATGACATTTTGCGTTTTTTTTTTTTTTTTGCATAAAATTATAGCGGAAAAATTGTTAAAGGTGAATAAATTTTCTAATATACTATCATCCCCGAGACTAATGACTTCCTATTTTTAGCAAGAGAATAAAGAACCATGAAGTACGATATTTCAGCCGAGAAAAAAAAATTATCGCGAAAAAAAAAATTTCACCAGATACTGTTTATGACGATTAATAAACAATTTTAAATCGCAAAATTATTGTGACGAATAAAATCGATCTAAATTTTTATTCAGAACACACGATAGTTTTAGACAAACATATTCAAGTTATAATTTTTTAGAATTTTTTATAAAAAATCATAAATTAGGAATAAACAAAAATTTATTTAACGAAATTCTTTTTTTCTCAATTCGAAATACAATCCTCACGGTATCAAATTTTTCCTTCCGAAAAGAGTTCGTCGTAGACGTTTAATCGACCGTTATAATTAGAAACGTCCAATGAGCGGCGGCTTTCGCTCAAGCCGCAGAGCTTCCTCTTCGCGAGGATATTTTTTTTCCCATCAAAACTCAAGTTTTGAGGGGCTGGGAGCATAAAAAAAATCAAAAACAAATTTTTTTTTTCAACCCCAACATAGATATATAGTTTAACACGAGCTGTTCAACGTCCGGTTATTCCGACGTTTACCTTAAATCAAGCGTCATCGATCGATGAAAAAAAATATCGCAAGATAATTACCTGAACGAGCAATGCTTGCACGTGTACGGTCTAACGTCCGTGTGAGTTCTGATATGTTTCTTCAGCATCGAAGGCTTCTTGCAGCGTATGCCGCACTCTTCGCATACGTAACGACCACGACCTTTTTTTAATCGATCAGAAGAGTTGAAACCGAAAAAAAAAGCAGAAAACAAAAGATTAATTATCAGTATCGAGGACGGAAAAATCGCAAAAAAAAAAAAAAAAAAAAAAAAAAAAAAAAAAAAAAAAAAAAAATAAGAAACTGATAATAACGTTGCATCATCCAAATCCGCTTACCTCTGCCCCTGACATAAGTGTAATCCTCGTTGCTCTCGAATCCGCCGTCGAAGATTCTGACCCTGCGAGTTTTTTCCTGCGTATCGCTCTCGAGACCGCTGTCCGCGCTCGTCGGCGTCGTCGGCCTCCTCGACGAGTGCGTCATCGCGTCGTCCATTTTTTTCCACGCGATCGTATAGCTCGTCGGCCGATTTCGCGAATCGTAATCCGCCATATCGAGATCGGGCGGTGATTCCTTGCATATCTTCCAATTCGAGTACATCGACAGGCCGTGCTGCTGCGCAACGTACATCGGCTGTGGTCTGTTAAGCGTGCAGTAAAAAACTCTCGTCGAACATTTCAGACCGAGATATGTATATGCGTGTCCGTTAAGATAAAGCTGACCGTAGGATTTCTTTGGTCTCGGTGTCTCGGGACTTATGAGCTGCAGCGTATTCGCGTTCGGTGTTATGCCGTGATGTCGTTTCGGCGTAAAAGTTCCGGGTTTAAGGGGCAGCGACGTGGGTCTCAGAAATTTCGTGCTCTTTTCCTCCTCGCTCACCATCGTCGTCGTCTCGACGTCGTCGTCGCGAATTTTCCCAACTCCGGCGTCAATTTTTTCCCCAACCGTGCAAACGGACTCGCCGCCCCAACTTTTTTTCATCGAATCAATCCCCAAATTATCGTAATTCGTGAGAATAACTTTTGGTATCACGTCGATTCTCAGCTTTCCTTCGTTCATAAAGCTCCCATCGTAGCTCTCGATATTCGAAAATTTTGTATCTACCGCGGCGTGTCTCGTTCTCTCGTTTTCCTGCGAACGAACGAGAAGCATCGGCGCCGTTTCCGTTTCAACGTTATCCGAATCTCTCGTATTCTCGAGCTCCTCGATCCTCCAATTCGATCCTCTCTTGCGACTTTCGCGCTGCTGTATCTTCGCTGAGTAACGCACGATCTGCGACGTCGTCGAGACGCGATTCTCCGCTTCGTCCGCGTACTCGGCGCGGAGCTTAAATTTGAAAATTCCAGCATTGTTTCCGATACGATGAGGCTCGAGCTCGGCTTGCGTCGTTTCGCTGTTCGGCGTTCCGAGCTTTGCGCCCATAACTTTAGAACCAGCCGCAGCGGCGATCCTCCGCGTCTCATCGCAGTTGGATAAATTTTTGTCCCAGCCGAGACGATCTTTCGCCGTACTCGCGAGATCCAATGGTTGCGCAACAATTTGGCAAATTTCATGAGAAACGCCGATGGACATCGACGGCATTTTTTTTCGTTCCGGCGGCGCAGCATCGATAAGCGGAATTTTTACGCCAACTGGAGCGGCAAGATCGAGCGGCTGAGCTGTAACGCGAAGATCCGTCAAGCCGGGAATAATTTTGTACGATGAATTCGTCGCTTCGAGGCTCGTCAAGCTCGATGATATGTCGGAATTTGTATTTCCGGTCGGTGTATGAGGTCCCGGCATACCCGGAACATATGGAATTATCTTGCCGGCGTGAAGTATACCGGTTATACCGGCTCGCGGCAGAGTCAAAGGATCGTAGGCGTTTATGCTCGTTGGAGGATTCAAATGTTGCTCGTGATAATTGTAGGCGGAAATTGAAGCGACGAGACACGGCGCTGATATGTTTGGCAACAATGGTGCAATTATCTTTGGATCGTTAGCGAGCGATATGGAGGAACTTGTTAAAACGCCACCGCCGCCGCCGCCGGAGGAGGATGTACAAGCCGGCGGCGGTTTTCGAAGCATCGTACCGCCCGAATGCAAACCCGAACGAACGACGATCGACGAAGTTTCCGTGGTCGTCGCTGCCGAGCATTTGTCATCGCCGGCGATATGCTCGCTCGAGGACGGTGAGCTCGTTTGTCTCGGCTCGATTCTCATTGTCTTTGTTTCGCCGCTATTATCGATTATTCGCACCTCACCGCCGAACATTTGAAGGGAATTCGGTCGGGGATATTTGGCGAGCTCCTCGAGCGAGCGCAGGGTCGTCGGTACGATTTCCGTTCGATGCTTCTTCGTCGCTAGCTGCGGCGAGTAAGCATCCACGAGTCTTGTATTACCGAGCAACGGACCCGGCGACGGTAGCGGCTGCGTAATATAATAATCCGTTAATCTCGTGCTATAATCATCGGTTTTTTCAAGCTCGAGCTGAAAATCCGTTCTCACGTGATTCGCGTGATTTGCTTTGCAATAATAGCGACGATGCGCATCGAGATTTTCGTTACTAGTGTAAGAAATTTTGCACGATTGACAGAAAAAATTTTCATTATCGATCGTAGATTCATCGCCGTTGGCCGATTGAACGCGACTCTTAAGTAAGAGATCCTTGATTATCGAACTTTCGGGATTTTTCGTACGTTCTCGAGTATCGTGGGCAAAGCTATCGCTGTAACAGCGTTTTCTCGAGGATTTTTCTCTCTCGCGCTCGTTACGCTCCGTTTCCTCGAACGACGAAAGATTCAACGGTTGTTCCGTGAAACTTTTCGTCTCGACGAGACTCGCCTGTCGTTGCATAAATTTCTGAAGCCTCGGATCTATCGCCTCAACTATCGCCTGATTATCCGTTATTATTCTGTCGATGTGTTCCTGCAGCTTTTCCACATTTGGCTTCGTACTCGACGATGTTACTCCTATCGTGGACACGACGATGCACGAACCGTTCGACGAATTTGACGCTATCGACGATATTTCCGGATCATTGCTGCTGGCGCACTGCTCAAGTCCCGTGTGAAATTTTGGCTTGTAAATCTTACCGGTTTTCACGGTTTTCACGGCGGACATCACGGATGCCTGAATTATCGCTGAGACCGGGGGCGGTGGTGTTCCCGTTCCGTTGCTCGCACTGTCCGATAGACTTATGTCCGAATCCTCGGATATCTGAAAAATTTTGCGTCACACTTTTTTCGTATTTCATTGTTCTCTTGATTTGAAAAAAAAAAAAAACATTTTTTTTTTTTTTTAGGGAAGTCACGATAACGAGATTAAAATCAAGAGAACAAAAGCTTCTGGTGAATTTATTGACGAATAAAAGAGAAAAAAATACGTGTTTGTTCAATCAAATATTTCTCGTACTTTTGAAGCTTTTTTTCTCTTTGCGAGGATTTATCCAACTTTGATTATCGTCGATTTTTCATAAATTTCAACGCAAAGCGGAGTAAAAATTTAATTCGATTAATATCGGTGTCGATATGGACGAGTGAAACTTTGCGTGTTTGTCATGTGAAATTTGACGATTAAAAATATTCAAATAAAAAATTCATGATTTCTATCATTTTTTTTTTTTTTAATCTTTTATCGCGAGAAATTTTATACAAAATTTGAACCATTCATTATTTCTTAATTTTTTTTTTTATGGAACTTTAAAGAGTTTGACATAAAAATTTTCGATTTTGCGGTGAAATTTTGTGAATAAAAAAAAAAAACATCGGAAATTCATATTTTTCTCCAAATTATTGGCAAAATTCCTGCAAATCTTTAACGCAATCCAAGACAAAAAATAAGTATATTTTGTTTTTTCTTTGTTTACAATTTTTTTAAAAATGATTCTCACCTTACTGGCATCGCCGCCTTCCATCTTGAGTGCATGAGCCCTCGATCTGCAATGCTTGTAGAGATTTGACTTCGTTTTAAACGCAAAGCCGCATGGCACGCAGGGATACGGCCTCTCGTTCGTGTGCGCCCTGATGTGTTTTTGTAAAACGCTGGGTTTGGCGCACGATAGCTTGCAGTATGGGCAAACGTAGCCGGTTTTACGAGCCTCGGTGGGTTCACCCTCGGATTCGGGTGAACCATCGGCCCTGGAAGACTCCTTGCTGGCAATTTCCTTGACGGCGTGATCTCTCTTTCGCGATAACTCGGACGAAGCACCGGTCGTGTTGTTCTCGTCGTTCGTCGACGTTTCCTTTTTGGCTTCCATCGGCGACGACGCCTCTGTCGTCGCCATTTTTTTGAACTTTTTGTGCAAATATTTTGGCTCTCCATCGTTATTGTTGTTATTGTTATTGTTGTTGTTGTTGTTATTGTTGTTGTTATTGTTGTTCGTCAACTGTGGGTCTGTCATCGCCACAGTTTGGATCGCTGCACAATTTCGGAAAATAGAGATAAAAAGAAAATATTAATATTATTTAATATTATTATAGTTATAATAACAATAGTAATAGTTATTAATAATAATAATAATAATAATAATAATATTGTTATTATTACTGTTGATGTTTTTTTTTTTTGCGAATAATTCGAGTGAAAAATTCATGAACAATGAGAATTAATAATAATTCGTAAATTAAAAGTTAAAAGTTCGAATACTCGGGGGCGGTGTGAGTTGTGAACGTGAGAATAATCCGAGATCGAAATTTCAGTAATTCTCGAATGTCGCAAAGTAGCATCGTACCACGTATACGAGCTTCGAGAGACCGTTTTTTTTTTTTTTTTTTTTTTTTATTTTTTATCGTGGTCGAATTATTCAGACCTGTCCGTGAACGTGTTCGCGCGGGACAAGGACAAAAATAAATAAATAAACACGGGGTCTCTCTACGTCGAGTGGAATTTTTTTTTATCCGTAATTCACCGTATAATTAAAAAAAAAAAAAATATTCAAGTCCTTCGCCTTTGTAAATTTAAAATCTCCATATTTTTAATTTCTTTGATATTTTGGGGGTAGTCGGAGATTTTTTTAAAATTTGATTTCCATTTATTCGAAGAGAGCACGATTTTGCGCTCATAATGTACCGGTGTAAATACGTTTTTTTTTTTTTACGGAAAATGATGCCTAAGATATGGGGGATTGAGTATTTGAGTGATAAATTTAATTAGCGTCGCAATTTAATTAATCGTCGGTAAAAAGAAATGGAAATAGACGACCAGTTCATTCGGCATGAAATGCCCCATGTGTAGATGCACAGAACAAGAGAGAGAGAGAGAGAGAGAATTACGAAACCGGAAACAGCCGAGTTCAGCAGTTCAAATGACATTTGTGCACTTTACGCGCTCGCTTCTCATTCCATTCCGTATGAATTATCATTCATAATTAATGAAGCGGGAAATACTCTAGAGGTGATTCGCGCTACAGCGCCCAGAGCTTCGTTGGGAAATTATTCAACGCAACCCCGGTGGATTTCTACATAACCGACTCACGCGATAGTAACGCGCTCCGTAAGGGTGTGATATAAATTGAGAATAAAACAGATCGGGGAAAAAATAAAATTCGTGAAACATATCGGACGTTGGTCAAGAAGAAATTCTCTCTCTCTCGCTCTGTTGATTTTTAAAAATGACTAAGGCCAGGTTCGGAAATTGGCTGACAGTACTGTCAGTACTAGAAAATGTACAGTATACGTGACTTGCACTATAGATTTTCTAGTACTGACAGTACTGTCAGTCAATTTCCGAACACGCTCTAAATTTGTCGGGAACGCTCCGAAGGACGAAAGAAAAAAACAACACACGATGAATGTAACGGTGACACTCCGTAGTTCATACGGCACGATCGAGGCAGAAAAAAAAATTCGTTTGGCGAAAAATTTCCACCTATCTGTTCGAAAGGGGAAAAAAATTGGAACAAAAAACCGATATTCGTTCGTTGACGCAAATAGACTCGTGTCAAAATGACTCTTTGACTATTCTCTCTCTCTCTCTCTTTCTCTCTCGCTTGTACAATCTATAGACAAGTATATAAAACGTATGAGACAGGAGAGCTGTTATAGAAGTCGATATTGCCGAGCCGAGCGCGATGGCATTCTCGCTCTCTCGTTGTTACCTCTCAAGCACGAGAGAATCGCATTTCTCTTTCTCTCTCACTCCAGGACTCGCTCTTATCTCTGCACTCTGTTCAGTCTTTATTTTTACGCCACGATTGAGCCTCTGATCTTTTTTTTTCACTGATTTACTCTTTATTTATTTATTGCCCCTTATGATTTGGACTCGCAAATCTTTGTTTTCTTTTACTCTTTATTTTTGTTCTGAAATTTGGACACTTTAATCTCAATGTTTTTTTTTTTTTTTTCGTTTAACTCGTTATTCTTATCTATTTTTTAATAAAAATTTGCTCGCGTTGACCCATTTCTTTGGTACTAGCATTATAATTCGCGGGCTCGTTGATTCATTGAAAAAAAATTCCGTAAAAAAATTCGTAAAATTATGAAAAAAAAAAAAAAAAATTGCCAAAACGATGTTCAAACCTTCCTGAATTTTATCAAAGCATGCACTCGAAAAATCATACAAACTACGTTAGCTCAAAAACAAATAACTGTTACAGATTTTTCAATGATAAATTTTTTTTTTTTCTTTCATTTACTCCTCTCTTCCAAAAGTGCTAATTATAATTGTATCACGAAATTCCGCGTATTTGCACGAATCCGCGAACCTCGCTCGCTCACACCGTGTCAACAATATAAAAGAAGTAAAATAAAATAAATAAAATGTCATCTTATCGGTTTGCCCGGCTCGACCGTCGTCGTGGCGCCGCTGACGCGACTGCGAACCACGTTAATTTTAGTTCGCTATATTTATAAATAAGAGGAAAGGGTAGAGGGCAAGAGGAAGCAAAAAATAAATTAAAAAGAAATAAAGAAAGAAGAAATTGGCGCTATATAGGTGGCGCGTGGTGGTCGGGCCAATCGAAACGAGTTCTGCTGCTCGAGATATATGTATATCTCTTCCCCTCCACCGTCTCACTCTCGTGGCCCGCATCGCGATGCTCGCGCCACTCTTGTATACCTAAGATACCTCATGGCGTCGCGATCTTCAACCGCGCGGGCTGCAACGATTTTGCACGACGAGAATCTCCAACAGACTATACTTATATATATACGTTTAAGTGTGTATATAACACGCGCGAGTCATCCTCCTTCATATAGAGACTCGAGATACGATAAATATACTCGTGAATGACTGTAAGATAATTTTCCTGAAATACACGACTCTTGTACTTTCGCTTTCAAGCGTCGTAGAATTTCCTATCAACCGATTTAGGGGTTGAAAATTTTTTTTTTCTTCTCAACGATGTACCTGGTTACGAAAGAATTTTTGAAGAATAAAATTTTTGCAAAATTAACGGGGAGGGTTTTTGAATATTTACAGAAAATTTTGATTTCTCGTAAAAGTATAGCGATTCACTTGCTGTAAGTCAATCGTACTCGTTACTCAGGGGACTTTTTATAACCCGTGCAACTCGAGTTTGCGAGGAGAGAGAGAGAAGAGAGAGAAAGAAAGAGAGAGAGAGAGAGAGAGAGAGAGAGAGAGAGAGAGAGAGAGAGAGAGAGCCTTGAAGGTTGTTTCGCGAAAGAGAAGCATAATAATCGTGTGTATATATATTCACATGTATAATGTATAGGACGCAAGAGAGTGAGAGAAACGAGTTTTCTGTCGCGTCAGGATAGGGAGAAATGGCGAGCGTGTATGGAGAGGGTTGAATGAAACGGCAACATCGCGACTCCTCCATTGAGGATACGTATACGTAATGTGTTATATATATATATATCCATGAGCAATGAGCATGTATCTTGGCGAGAGGATCTGAGGAATTTATCGCAAAATTATTCAGGAGAAAATACTCGATACTGTGAACTTTGAATGTTTATCCGAGCTAAATGCATAATAATATCTACATGAATATCAACGATTATAAACAGTACATGCACGTTGAATAATATCATAATCGTATCTAAAAAAGAGTCGCGAGCGATTGGAAACTTCCGTTCAAGTTTGCGATACGATATAATAACATCTACGTAACATCCTCGATGTGCAAAGAGAATGACGTTGCGTCACGTGTGCAGATATACGTATATATTTATATCATGTATGTATAATGTATATGTATATATATATATTAACACGAAGCTCGAGAGTTCCAAGAAGGCAAACGGCTCTCGAGGAGCGAGTATACAAGCCCCCCCTTGCCCCGCGCTGATTCCAGAGTGGGAAAGAAAAAGAAAAACAAAAATAAAAATAACGTCCGCGTGTGGCTTGTATACGTATATAGCGAAGCGACGCATCGAGAAATCGCGGAGCGCGCCTAGGTTCAAGTACGTTTTCGCCCCTCTCTTCCACGAACGTCCGGCTTGTTGCATCGAATCTACTCTATATACGTATTATAAGTCTCGGGAATTTCCGAGAACTCGTCTCGTTCTCGTATCTCGACACGTTCTTGGAAGTTGGCGCCAACTTATATATATATATATATATATATATATATATATATATATATATATATATATATATATATATATACGAAGAGCCGAGAAAAAGCGTGACTCGACGATGAGGAAGTGGGGCGAGAAGAGCCAATGGGAGAAGGGACATTTCTTTTTTTCTTTACCTTTACTCGCGCTATCTCTTCGTACTGTTGTATATTACCCTCCGATTATACTTTTCGCCGTCAGACGGAGCCATCGGTATTCGGTCAACGTACCGTGCGCGCTTGGATTTCGCAAAAATGTAGAAATCATTGAATAAAAAATAAAAAAAAAATTCAAGTGCCCTCCCTCCGCAATTGGATTTAAAAGCAAACGCCAAAGCCGAAAAGAATGATTCATACGAAGTTGGGAAATTTTGTTTGAGTAAAAAAAAAAATATCTTGAAATTTGAAATCTGTTGATTAAGAATTTTAATTAAACAATTTATCGGTGAATCAGTTATTAATTGTGTTTTTTTTCTAATACAATTCACGATGCCTCTAATACGAGTTTCATGAAAATTAATTAAGTTTTCAAAACGCTAATAAAAGCAAAAAAAAATTCCCGATTATCGCGATTCTTTCCCTCTCTCTCGCTCTTCGTCGTTGCGAAACTTTGCTCGAGATACGTAATTAAGTGGCACGAGATAGAGAAATTGTGGTCTGAATTATGGTATTCCTTGAAACCGTCATTCGATATAAAAAAAAGGGGAAAAAAAAACAAAAACTTTTTTCATCGAGGAAAAAAAAAACATTACGCAAAATTTTTTAATTACTGTGTATTTAGTCTTGAATTTTTTTTTATCATCGCCTCTAATGCATATTAAATGTGTGTACACACACTCGATATTACGCAAAGCACAGGTTTAGATATACGCGGATAGTCGTAATCAATTGGAGCAAAACCAATTGCTTCATCACATTATTTTTCCTCGCGCCATGTATATCTATATACATCTGTATTACTTTAAAAAAAAAAAACACATTGCGTAAGATTCAGATCCACGATTTTACGATATACACTTCCGCGATAGTTCTCGATGATTCCACGAAGCGAAGAATCCGCGAGACCAGCTGTATATATACATGATCAATTCGAGCTCAACGAACCGTGGTGTATAGCGAATCATCGTCGAATATATAAATATATGAGAAATTCCATCCCAAGTCGATGAGCCTCGTAGTGAGCAATTAAAAAAATAAAATTACAATGCAATAGTTGGAAAAAAAAATTGTCCAATATTGAATATTTACTCCTAAAAAAAAATCTAAAAAATCAATCTATCGATCAGCTGATCAACGAACGGACCAATTTCTCACCATTAACTACGAAAATTTTCATCGAAGCATCCCTTAAGACCAGAATTTTTCAATTTTACTAAAATCCCTGAAAAAAATAAATAACCCTACGACAAATGTAACCCTAAAAACGTAAACATAAACACCGAATGAAAGCGCGGGACGTTCGAAAAGTGAACGAGGAGTGTGTGTGTGTGCGTGTACAGTGCTGCCGCGGTATTGAAGCGCGGGAGAATCCCGCAAAAGTCGCGAGAGCAAGGCTCAACTGACTGATAAGTGAGTCATGCAACCGAGTGTGGCAGTGCGCGTCTCTCTGCTGACGGGTTTTCTCTCCCACCACGCAATTTTTCTCGAGGCTATTTCCCCTCTTTCTCTCCCCCTACTATTTCTCCGCGCTGATACAGAGCGCGCTTCACATCGCAGTTTGAATCTACCGTGAAGAGTGGGCGAGAGAATACGGTAGGCACATCAGCGAAGAGTGAGAGAGAGAGAGATAGAAAAAGAGAGAGAGAGAGAGAGAGAGAGCGAGAGAGAGGCGACGGTGAACGGGTGATTGGGTCACGCACCCCGTTTTACCAACGTCTACGTGCCCTAGGACGTTCACGGTCGTATTCCAAGGAATTCCCATTGTTTTCGATCGCGTTTCCCTCTCTCGCTAGTCCGCGTTTCCTAAGCCTTTCGTTTGGTATCCTTTTTCTCTCGTTCGTACATAAAACACACGTGCGTGATACTCGCGATAGGGGACACTACCCAGAAATTTTAGGACCCTTTCGCACACATATTTATAATAATAATGATAATATATAATTATCATTTGTCTCGTAGTAAGACTAGTATAGTAGCCGGACGAGAGAAACAAAATAAGCACGCTGAATCTTCCCTTCTACCTGCCCGCAAACGTTCGAGCTTCATCGAACCGCACGTGCAAAACTTATCGGACCTCTCTCGCTCGAGTCGAGGGAGAGAAAGATATCAATAGTATTTTTTTTCGCCCGAACTCTGATGGCTATACCGAGAAAAAGACCATACGGAGGGGTTGTTTGTTTTTTTTTGGTTTCTTTCCTTTTTTACCGTGGACTCGGTCGACTTTCCGAGTATTCGTCGGCGATAGGCAGGTGTATGTATACAGCGATACGAATTGGGTCGTCGTCAACAACGACGAATGTGACCGGGTATAGTATAGGAGAAAGTAGGCAAATTCTGGACTCTCGGAAATCGCGATAAACATGCTACTCGAAGAATCCGATAGAATCATTCACTTTTTTCTTACTTTTCTTCGGAAAAATAAAAACATTTGTTGTATTCTTTTCGAATCCTTGGTAATTTTTTTTTTCTTTAAGGATCAAAGTCGACTTTCGAGTTACTTCTTGATCTTTATGGTCTATATTGTGTGATAGAAGTTGGTTGAAAATTTTATGAGAATGCCGAGGCGAGAAATTCGATGGAGGAGAGGGTAGAGCTTGTATAATTTACGAGAGGGCTTGTGGTTTCTCGAGTCGAGTAAATTTCAATGCGGATCGTAAGCACGCCGGAGCCTGTACTTGATCGGTTACATGGTTCACTGCGTTTAATGTACAATATTTGATAATTTGCATATATGTATATTTCGTATATGTATTCGCATGTATATATTTCGGAAACGAATATCAGGCTATTTTACCGGATGACTGATGGGTCTCCGACCCCGCCTACTCTCTCGTACAGGCAGACAAAGATCAGATTTATAATCCGAGAGAGCGGCGCCGCAACATTAGCACACATATACTCATGGGGGGGAATTGGGGTCATCGTCGTTTGAAAAAGGGTTACGCGACTCTAGCATTCCGTAACGCTCAGCACGGTCATGGCCTAACTAAATATAATATAAATATATGTATATATACATGCTAAATTTTTTTGAACGAGTTGAAGATTTAAAAAATTAGCTAAAGCACGATTTATTTATCAATTTTATCGGCAAATACAATTGATTAGAAAAAAAAAAAATTATACACGTTTCTTTTTTCTTGAAATATCGTTTTTTTTAAAACACATATACAAGCGAAAATCTTCGGAATGAAAAATTTATAATCGGAAGTCCGTTGGAGCCTCGAAAACGGAGAACGCTGCGATTTTTTTTTTTTTTTTACTTTTCGAATGAATTTTAAATAAATTTTTACTCATTTTCATGTATATACATATATTAAGATAAATTAATTATGTACGGCATTTATCGAGAACAAAGTTCATACCGATACACGTCATTGCAATTATAAATTCCAAGATAACTATACTCGAACGAATGACGCATTTGGCGAAGATAAAATTTTATCCTCATACTTTTTGACGATAAATATATCATTATTATCATTATTAAAACGACGCATATGTATATGTACAATATATATGAGATTTTTAAATATATATATATATATATATATATATATATATATATATATATATATATATATATATATATCATCACATATATAAAATCGATTTTTTTTTTCGAGCTTAAACAGAATTTTAGGGTCATAAAAACAATATTTAGTTGGTCCTACTGTGAAATTTTTTTTTAAAAAGGTTCAATTGTTGATTTTTTCCCAGTACCTCGAAGCGCGCGCTGAGCACGACGAATCACTGACGCGGCGCTGGTAAAACTTTAAACGCATTTTTCTCGAAACCACTTTATTCAAACTGGGAGGACAGATTACTCGTAAGCCGTTGCATGGATCTATTTGAAATTTTGACAGTAGCTTCACAATTACATTCTCTATGGGAGTACGTAGCCGTTTTTCCCTATTTAATGTAAACTTTTTTTTATAAACAATTTACTGCTTATTTTTTGGCCAAAAATCGATTCATTTTTCCAAAAATTCATCATTTCTACAAAAAGATTGGCTCTGTTGCTACCATTTCGTATCAAAATGATAATATTTTTTTTTTTTCATACTTCAATGTGTGTTAAATAAACCCTCTGTAAAGAAGCCCTATTCCTTTTTCCATACTCCCAAAATAAATCGTCAAAGTTAGGCCTTTTTTCGGCCGTTAGAGTGGTGTTACCCCTTAAGCCAGGTGTTAACCCCTTAAGACACCCGTTAGGGTTTTAGGTATACCGTCTGCATGCACTTTAACGCCTGGCTCAACTACATCGGTCATATTAACACCGGAACAACACAGGCTTCGTGTAAACATACTCACACGCGTGTATCAGCTGGAGGAAAAAAAAAGAAAAAATAATCGCGACGATTACACGAGCAAAAAAGTGAAAGATCGAATCGAGATGATGCATCAATGTCTCGTTTGACGTTTCGTCAATCGCGATAACAGACGAGATCACTTACCGAAAATAAATAAACAAATGACATTTTGCGTTTTTTTTTGTTGCATAAAGCCATAAAGGAAAAATTGTTAAAGATGAATAAATTTGCTTATATGCTATCTTCCCTGAGACTAATGATTTCCTATTACAGCAAGAGAATAAAGAACCATGGAGTACGATATTTGAGTCGAGAAAAAAAAATTATCGCCAGATACGAATTGTTTATGACAATTAATAAACAATTATAAATCGCAAAATTATTATTATGAATAAAATCGATCGAAATTTTTATTCAGAACACGATGGTGTCGGACAAAGCTCTTCAACTTAAAGTCGTTAAAAACTTTTTTACAGAAAATAAGAAATTAGGAATAAACAAAAATTTATTTAATGAAATTTTTTTTTCTCAATTCGAAGTACAATTCTCCCGGTCTCAAATTTTTCCTTTCGAAAAGTTCGTTATATACGTTAATTGCCTGTTATAATTAGAAACGTCCAATGAGCGACGACTTCTCCGCTTAAGCTACAGAGCTCCCTTTTCGCGAGGTTGTTTTTTTCTATCAAAACTCAAATTTTGAGGGGTGGGAGCATGAAAAATCAAAATATTTTTTTTTCGAAACACCCTAATATATGTTATGTATATATTTGTATATATGTATACATATATATATATTGGAAGAGTGTGATGTGTGTCTTGGGGCATGCAGCATGAAAATAGCCAAGCGTACTTGGAATATCGCGATGGCTACGCGGCATGCTCGAGAGGCGTCGAAGCAGTCTCTCTTTTTTTTTCTTTCTTTCGTTCGTTCTCCCTCTTGCCCCTTCGTCGTTCGCGGTTTACATTGCTGCGAGCGAACGAGGGATCCCCAAGAATTTTCGTATATCTATATCGAGAGGACGGACAGTGGGGAGAGTAGAGCGAGTAAAATAAACGGAGGAAAGAAATTAAAGTGTAATGAAACGATAAAGTCATGGTGAGGGTTCAATGGGGATTGCCTTGAAGCAAAATCGAATTACACCTGTGCAAACCGAGTAATCGAATATATTCACGTGCAGAAAATAACGATTTGCAAAGTTTTTTTTTGCTTATTTTCCCCTAAAAATGTTGAATAATTTTTAATTATCACTCAAATTGATGTTAATTATTATTTTTCATTCTCACGGAACGTAGTTCAATCGTACGTTGTTAAAACAGTACGAGAAAAAAAAAAATGGGCCAACCCGCATTACCCCGCTGACCGTAGCTACCCACCTTCTCTGCCTTACGCGCGCGTATCGCAAGCATACAACGGATCGGATCGCGAAGAGAACGCAGGTGACTGTGTGCATGGAATCGCGCGAGAGTAGCCCAGCGGGGAAGGGGATGAATGACGAGGAGGTACGAGGTTGCCCGATACTACACGAAAACGTAGCGAGGAGCACCGAACGAGTCAGCGAGCGAAATAGTAGTGGGGAGTGTGTGTGTGTGTGAGAGAGAGAGAGCGCGAAGCAAGGAGGGGCATGGGGGAGCCGCGGGGGCTCATGGTTCACCTGTCGTCATGGCAACGCCGCTTCGCCGCTCACTTGTTACTCCATCGTCGCAGCAGCCGGGGGGGCCTCGGTCCTCTCGCAGCCTCCGCGATAATACAAATCCCGATACATCGCGAGAGTTTCGCGCACCACCAAACCTTTATGCACGCTTATATACACTTTTATACACACACATACTCACTCATAAACGTAAAACCAACGAGAAAATCACAACACTCTCGTCTCGAGCGGCCTCTCCCTTAAAACTGGCTTGCCTGCTGTTGTAGCTTCAGCTCTCTCTCTCTCTCTCTGTCTTTTCTCACTCGAGAGGTCGACAAGTCACGCAGGAATCTCCCGCGTAACTCTCGTCTCAATCTCTTGGACGGGCGGAAAAAAAAAATCAACAAATCGTCCTTTTTTTTTCTTCTCATTTACATTTTCAATATTATCATTATTGTGTGTGCGTTTTTTTTTCTTTCAATTTGCGATTTCTCCAGCGAGAAACGTGTATCCTTTCCTCCCCACTCTTTTCCAGTCTTTCTGTCCCTCTCGGGACTATCCGTGATTCGTCAAAGCGACAAAACTCACACGCCACTGTGACTTCATTAATCCAAAAGTCTTCCGGTAAATATCACGGGGGGGGGGAATACAAGAGCACTTTTCGGCAAAGGAAGTGAGTGTTGCGTTACAAAAAAAAAAACCACCGCATTCACTCGATTCTCGCGATGTTTACAAATTCTTTTATACTTTTTGCCCAATACGTGTCTCGTGTTTCATTCGCAAATTTCACGAAATTCAAAAGCAGGAAGTGTAGAAATTTTACGGTAAAAAATATCCGCGATTTTTGATGTTTTTTTTTTCTTCTTTCATACAACAATTCGAAAAAGTAATTGTCCCGTTATACGTATATCTCAGAGAGGAAGAGAGAGAGAGAGAGAGAGAGAGAGAGCGAGAGAGACTCGATTGCGATTTATTTCAAGAGTCTCTGGCTCTCGGGCACTTATCTTTCACTTATTTTTTATACACACACTCAGGAGTTTTCGTCCTTCTCTCTCTCTCACGCACACACGGAGTGACTTTTTAATTTCAAAACGTCACACACTGTCCACCGGGCCCGCGCGCGCGCTCTGTCGTACACAGAGTCTCTCGCACGCTTTCGTTTCGTAGAGACTCTTCTCCGTGTCTCCTCGAGCTCGGCGTGTCGTCAGTGGGGAGGAGGGGAGGGGGGAGACTCACCTCTCCTCCTCCCCACTCCTCTTCCGCTTTTTCGTTCTGTCCACCGCTCCTTTCTCGCTCGAGAGACCGCGTGTGCGCGCTTGCTCTTCAACCTTTCTTTCTCTATCTCTCTCTCTCTCTCTCTCTCTCTCTCGTTATCCACTTACCAGCGCGTCAATCTGTTTGCTATGCAAATCGCGTCTGACCGGTGCTGACGTAGCCAGCAGGACGAACACACACAGCCGGGGGAGCATATATATATATATATGAAATGGTACGCTCGTTCACTCGATATCTTCCTACTAACACACTTAACGGACAGTTAGTCATTGCCCGGAGCACACACGGAGAAACATGCGTATATATGTAATGTATTTTGTGTGTATAATCATTCGTCATACGAGGGATCACGCAGTTATTCAGTGGAGAGCGCTCTTCGGACTACCGCACCGCTGTCGGTCTATGCGACGATAGCCTACGCACGCTTATTCGTCACTTCTTCGTGGGTTATTCTTCGCCTTCGCTTATGCATGAACTCTGGGCGAGCTTAGTGTGTGCGTGTGCGTGTGTGTGTGAGTGGATGGGGAGCGAGGGGAGAAAAAAACATGACCGAGCGAAGAAACGTACACGCAAGTGTGTTTTTCTTTTTCTTCGCTGCTATCTCTCTTCTCACTTCGTTTCGTTCACGCCTAACTTGGCAAACGACAACTCTCCCCCTCCTTGAACTCTTTCTCTCTCTTCTCGTGACTCCGATTCCCACCGAGCAACGGCCGGGAAACCTCTCGCCGCCCGACGAACAGTCTAGCCTGACGTCACTGGCGCCTAATCGCCCTGTACACATTGCACATCGCGACTCGGGCTAGACTCCTTCGTACCAAAGTTGTAAGCATTGCATTTCTGAAATCCATTAGCCCATTATTTTGATAACGGATCATGGAGTTCCTATTCATTGTCCGTTAATTTCGTAATGGGTAATTAAATTTTATTCATTATCGATTATTTTGGTAATGGGTAATGGAATTGCAGCAATTATCCATTTTTTTTTGGTAACGGGCAATGAAATTGAATCCATTACCTATCCATTATCAAGATAATGGATATGGATTATCAAGATAATGGATAATGAAATTCAAACTATTATCCAATATTTTGGTAATGGGTAATGAAACTGTATCCATTATCCATTTTTTTGGTGGTTAGTATTGTAATTCAAACCATTATCCATTATTTTGGTAACGGGCATAGAGAAATTTAACCCATTGTCCATTATTTCGGTATAATGGGCAATGGATAATGGATAATTGAATTTTATCCATTATCCATTAAGCTGGTTATGGGTAATGGAATTTAATCAATTATCCATTTTTTGGTGATGGGTGATGCAATTCAAGCCATTATCCATTATTTTGATAATGGGCAGAGGATTTTAATCCATTGTCAATTATTATGGTAATGGGTAATGGAATTTAATCCATTGGCAATTATTATGGTAATGGGTCATGGAATTTAATCCATTATCCGTTATATTGGTGATGGATAATGGAATTTTATAAATTATCCATTATTTTGGTAATGAGTAATGGAGTTTAATCAATTATCCATTTTTTTGGTAATGGGTAAGGCAATTCGAACCATTATCCATTATCTTGGTAATGGGAATTGGAATTGAATCAATTATCCATTTTTTTTTGGTAGTGGGGCAATGGAATTCAATTCATTGTCCATTAGTTTGATAATGGATGATGGAACCTCGATCGATAATTAGATTTTTTTCAAATGATCAATGCATTAGTAGTAGTAGTAGTAAGTTTTACTTGCATAGCCTTTTCGGCTTTTTACAACACTTTCATACACTCTATCACTCTTACACTGGGCCCACTATTTTAGTTTTTCTGTTAATTTACGGAACTATTTTTCTCCCTCGGTTTTTGCAACCTCATTGCTATTGGCCCAGTGTATTTGTGAGAACCTACAATTTTAAGGTGGGTTTCGAACCACCGAGCTCGCAGAAAAAGCATCTGGAAAAATCCATTGGTGCCGGCCGCGGGATCGAACCCTGGCCGCCTGCGTGGCAGTCTAGAGTCGGACCAACTGGGCCACTGCTCGCTCTATGATCAATGCATTATTTTTACAATAAAATTTTTACAACCCTGTTCGTACGAGCGCCCCAACACCTTGCACTCAATCTCGGGCATCCCCCGCCCCCTGTTCGCGCTCGCTATATCTCTTCCTTCGCTTGCATTTTACCCCTCTGCCCCTCGCTCGTTCTCTCTTTCTCTCGCCATTCTGTGTGACCCTTGATGCGAGCTCCGGCGTGCACGTTCCTTCGGCACATCAGCTCTCTCTCTCCCCCTCTCTCGCTCTCACGTAACAAGTTACAAGTATATCCAGACAGGAGAATCATAATGATAAATACAGTAGCACGCGTCAAACGGGACTGTGAAATGTACGCTTTACGATGTAATCATTTTCACGGTCCAGCGACCATTCGATATAATTTTTCGACAAAGCAATTGCTCGATCAATCAGTCGAACAATCGTTTGAAAGAAAAAAAAAAGTTATCAATTCTCGTTATTATAAGCTCATTATTAATTCGAAAATAACAAATTGAAATTTAATGTCTTTATATTTTTTCTCAGCCGTCACTCATCGTAAAACAAATCTTTAAGCATCCAAAATAGGGTTAGAATATGCCGCTTAGATTTTACAAAGACCTTCGTTTCGTGATAAAAATTATTCTTCACCCTGAACGATCAAAGTTATATCAATCAAAGTGTGCGCGCCGAAGCATTGAAATCATTGATAATTTTTGAAGTGAATACTTCTTATGCGACTACATTAGGCCCCGCCCCCAGCCGCGTTGTTCCTCCGGACAGGAGAATGAAGGAATAGAAGAAGAGAGAGAAAGAGAGAGAATGATGCGTGAGCGAGCGAGAGAGCGTTATGCCATCCATAGCACGCCCGCGTGTACGTGTTTTATATGTATTAGGACAGCAGCGCGCGTTTGCGTCGTTCTATCCGTTGTGTGTGAGTCCACATCTATGCGTGAGTTCACACCGTCTTCGCTTCGTGCCGAGTTAAGCTTTGTTTTGTGTTTTGTTTGTATATATTACATATTATACATACTCGGATAATAACTATGAGAAAATTACTGACGGTACAAAATGTTGGAAGAAATATTAAGGTTGATTGATAGGTAGAATGTGGAGGTATTTTCAGATATTAAAAAATGTGCTTTAATTAAAAAAAAATGAAATACGCTCTCCGAAGTTTTCCTCCGTTCGATCTTTAATAGCAATTTATATTTCGCTCAATACATCGCTTAAAGATATTATGAGGTTTAATCGCTAAAGCGTTATTGCCCTTAGCAATAGGCGGTTCTCAAGTTTTAGCCGATATGCTAGCAGACCTTGTGCATTACCGTAATGAATCGGTAATTCTCGCAGGTGATTTTAATGTCAATTTTTCATTGCCACAGGCCGAATCACTCCATCAATTTTTATAAAAAAACATTTCTCGTTAAAAATGATCAACGGCAGGAGTGATCCGACCACTAAAGGCCGTTCAACGATAGATGCTGTATTTGCAAAAAATATCGACAAACTAGATCTGAAGCATTTTATGTCATATTTGAGTTATCATAATCCAATTTTTGGTATTGTAGAATTAGACGATTCTATAAGTAATAGACACGAGAGCAATGAAAATAAGAGAATAAGAGAACAGAATTACTTTATCCCAATTTTTTACTTACAGATACATATACTTATACAAATAAAATTGATTTCATATCTATAACTAATTCCTACTTCTTTGCTCACCCTATCAATTCTTTCTGCCCCCCCCCCCCCCCCCCTCTATACAAATAAAATTTTTAACGCCAACGTCAACACGAGGTACGAAGACACAGTAAATTCAGCTGTAAACTCATACATACAACGGATAGAACAGTGTGAAATAAGGACAATCCTGTCATTTCGTGTTATCATGCATGTCAATCTATCCTCTTTCCCTCTCACTATTCTTTCATCTGATGAGAATAAAACCCTGCTAACACAGAACGTTATAAAAACGTTGTTAAGACGTTTACAAAAACACGCAAAAACGTCTCTTTTGAATGGTCGAAAAAACGTCTTGAAAGCGTCGTTTAAACGTTATTTTGGCCGCAATTTTTTTCTCAAAAAAGTTTACAGAAGCTGACAGAAATGTGTTAAACGCGCGGTAAACTTTTTGGGGAAAAAATTGCGGCAAAAAAAAACGTTTAAAAGACGTTTTGAAGACGTTTGCGGCAAAATAACGTTTAAAAGACGTTCTTAAGACGTTTTTTCGACCATTCAAAAGAGACGTTTTTGCGTGTTTTTGTAAACGTACTTAACAACGTTTTTATAACTTTCTGTGTTAGCAGGGCAATAAGCGAGTTCCGTCGATCACATACGAGTATTCACTTCTGACGCGCGTACCGTGTGTACACGCACCCGTTTTTTTTCACCGCGCAGTCTATTCGTTAAATATCATCGCAAATTATACGAACCTCTAACTTTATCCAGCTGTGTCAACCGTCTTGGCCTCTTCTCGTTTCTTCTATACGAATTTTCAGATTTCACGATAATAATGACTTTCCATGCATATCCGTTTGCACTGACGCATGATTTATCCGTAATAATTTACTCCCCCGCGCCGGAATTTCGTAGTTGCACGATTATATCACCGTTATTTCACTGACACTCGAGCACAAAAAGGTAGGAGAAAAAAAAACAGTTCACACACAAAGAATCTTCGTCGGTTACGACAAAACGGGGTAATCCCCTTCCAGGAAGCCCAAAGATGCACACGCGCGAGACTAAATATATACAAACTCAAAAGAGCGAGAGAGAGAGAGAGAGAGAAAAAAATAATCACACAGGTATACCAGACTGGAATTATTAGCGATAACGATCTTATGACGAATAAGCGTCGATAAATCTCGCATTATCCTCGCGCACTATATACATCTCGATCATCTCGCTTCTCGTAGTTTGTTTACTACGATAAACACGTCACTATAGCGCTCGCACGAGACATCGCGTGTTTGCTTATCCGAATCTCCCACATCGCGGTATTGTCGAATAAAAATTATTCCATCTGTACTCTCTAACTTTCGAGTTTAATTTTTTTTTTTTTTCGCGTTTAAATGACAACGGAATAATTATAATAAATCGTTGAAGACACACTGGTTTTAATCACGTATCCCTTCCCTCTCTGGCCCATTATACCATGTGGTCAAGGAAGCCACTCGATGCGCGGTGAAATTCGGCGAAGAAAAAAAAAAAAAAACCTGTCAAGCACTGTTTTCCTTCCTTCTCGGCCCTTTAATAACGCGAGTTTACCGTAGCGCAATAGAGAGAGAGAGACATCCTCGTGGTACATAGGCAACCATGCCGCGAATTCTACAGGCGAGCCTCTCTCTCTCCCTCTCTCGCTATGTCGCAACGCGTTGTTATTGTTGCGTAACTGAGAGAGCAGCCCGCGTCGCTCGCTAGTGACGCTGCTGTCCGCTTGGTGCTTCTAGTCCTACTGACGAGGCTTCTAACGTGTTGGAGTTTCTCGGCGCTCGTGGGAAGGGCGGGGGGGGGGGGAGATCAAAGCAGGCTCGACAGCGCAGCACCAGGCGAGCGGTATAGTATAGTATTATAGTATACAAGACGACTCTCTGTGGCTTTCTCCCGTGAAAAACTCGATCGTACGAAGGAGCGAGTGGAAAAGAGAGAAAACGTTTTAACGTTTATTAGTATATATATATATATATATATATCTATATATATATATGTTGTGTGTGTGTGTGTATATATGATTCGTGTGAAACGAGGATAGTGAGAGGCGAGTTTCCCTCGTACTTCGTAGGCCCAGAGCGGCGATGAAGGGAGAGAGAATGAGCAAGGCATGAAACGGTGTGTACGCGTGTGTGGCGAGCGGTGCGCCGTCTGGCGTGGCTGGGCGACAGTCTGCTGAGTTCCGAGAACCACGAGGCAATTCCGTGTATCGAGCACGCGCGCGCACGTCGTTCTCTCTCCTTGTTCCGCACGACCGTAAAGAGCGAGAGAGAGGTAAGGTTAAGAGGGAGAAATGGTCGACCTCAGGCCACTGCGCGGCCGATTTGCTGCTGCGCTCTGGGTAGTCATCGCGTCGAGAGGGAAAGAGAAAGATAGAGAGAAAGAGAGAGAGAGAGAGACGAAAAAGAAGAAGAGTAAAGCTGTCGAGTATGAACGACGACGATGCGTAGGTTCTAACCCACTCGATCCTCCATCGTTTCGCCTACAACACTGGAATATATATATATATATATATATATATAATATATAAGCCATTCGAAACCCTCTTTCGGATGGGTATAACTTTGAGCGTTTGCCATTTATGTTTCTGCCCGCGTCCGGTAGAGTTCTCTATATGCACATTCTCGTAACTTGTAACTTGTATCCTTCGTCTCTCTTTCTTTCTTTCTCCCACTTGGAGTCTCTTTCATACTCGGATACTCGTTTATCGCATCTTTACTCGTGGCTCTCTTTCTCTCTCTCTCTCTCTCTCTTTCTCTCCTCTCGCGTAAGCTTTTCTGACAAGGTGTGCACGGGGGCGACCCCAAGAGAACCCCGGAAGATGGCTCTTCGTGGAAATCACCTTTGGCACACAGTGAAGGACTCTATATTGCAAGAGCAAAATATGAGAGGGAAAGAGAGAGAGAGAGAAAAGGTGGATATATATATATAGGTATACCTGTTGTATAATGTATATGGCTAGAGCATTATGAAGGACTCTACTTTGCTATCCGAATGATTTTCAGCATTTCCATTATTATTGCTTATTTATTATTGTTATTATTATTATTATCTTGTTTTTCAGTTATACGGATTGTAATTTTTTATGTTCATCTGCACTAATTGTGGTATAAAAATATTTTGAATTAAAAACGAAATGATTCATTTTTCACAATGCACATTAAATTTAATTAAAAAATTTCAATATATTTAATGCAAACACATTTTATTGATTAATTAAAAAAAAAATAATTCTCCAAATCAATTTTTAAATACGATGAGTTATATTTCAGCATTTTCATGAAATATTATTATTGCTTATTTATTTATTATTATTATTATTATTATTGATCTCTTGCTTTTCACTTATGGGGACACTAATTTTTAATGTCATCGACACTCATTTCGATATAGAAAACTATTATGAATTTAAAACGAAATTGTTAATTTTCCACGCTGATCAAATTTAATAAAAAAATTTATTCATTAATTAAAAAAAAAAAATTATACTCCAAATCAATTTTCAAATACCATGACTTATATTTAAGCATTTTCATGATACTCGATCACCTATACAGTTGTCATACGAAAAAAAATTAAGATTTCCTTTACGTTCATCACAATATTGAATTTAACTGCTCACACGAAATATCAATGTGATTCTCGTCTCACTGGGCATTGAATAACGATAGTCGAATTCGAAGAGGCGAACCAATTAAAACGAAAAAGACGATGAGATTCGAGAAAGCCTCGTTGATGTTATGCGAATTTCGTTCGATGGCTCTTGAAAATCATTGCACCAACTCGATGCATCAAATTACATTTTCAAGCTAACCTCGTTGACTCCTTTTCCCCACGTAGTAGCAACAGCGAGGGAGGCATGTTACGTACACTCGACTATTCGAAGTTTCTCTCTCTCTCTCTCTCTCTCTTTTTCTCTCTCTCTCTCACACACACACTAAGTCAACGTACTCCCCCACCCCTCTGTCCTTGGGGATTTGCTCGAGTGGCTCGCGTGGAACTATCCTCTAACAAGCTTTTCTTTCTGTTTACACACAATTCCCCCCTCCCCCCGCCCCTATGCCAACAGAAATAATACACGTTATTTTATACACGAAACGAATTTTTATGTTCCACAGGTCTATTTATAAATCTAGCGCAGCCAAATGAACATAATAATTGAAAAATCTATAAAAACGTAATATTTTTTTTATTGCCCTATTCGCAGTTCTTTTATCAATTTTACTAAAACCGTTGGTTCTCTTAGTTAGTGAACGTTGGAAAAAAAAACCATAGCGCAAGAGCAAATTTACGTTTTAATTCAAAAAAATTAAGATAATTTTTTTTTACACAAATAAAATAGCGTTGAGCGATATAAATTAAGCTGGCAATTTAAGAAATTCACAGCAAGTTTTATTCTTTCTATTCATCGATCCCCCCCAACCCGTCTCATTCGTTTTCCTAGGGATCTCATTCGAGCACCTTGCTTTATACGACCCTTTCCTTCCACACCATCGGGTAATCCATTCGCTCGATCCGTCTATCCGTCTAGAGCACCGTCTCTCCCTTCTATATATTTTGACCCGGTCAGCGGGAAGCGTTCCATTACCCCCGTCTAGCGCAGATCCATATTACGTTATTTCCGTATATATATATATATATATATATATATATATATATATATATATCCTCATCCCGTGGAGATTCTCTCATTCTCAACTTGTCTTTCCCCTCGTTCTATCTCACATGTGCTTTTTATTCCTGAGTCAATTATAATTATATGGTCGAGCATATATTTATGCTTGACTCGAGCATAAACATATGCTTAAAGCGAGCATACATTTATTCTTGACGCTAGCATATATATATATATATATAAAAATAAAAAAATAAAAAATATATACTCGAGTCGAACATAAATATATATATATATATATATTTGTGCTTGACTCAAGCGTATATTTATGCTTGATTCAAGCATATATTTGTTCTTGATTGAAGCATATATTTATACTTGACTCGATCATGTATGTGTGCCTGACTCGAGCATATATTTATGTTCGACTCGAGTATATATTTGTATTTGACTCAAGCATATACTCATTCTTGACTCAAGCATATACTTATTCTTGACTCAAGCATATACTTATTCTTGACTCAACCATACATTTATTCTTAACTCAAGCATATATTTGTTATTGATTCAAGCATATATTTGTTACAGATCCAAGCATATATTTATACTTGACTCGAGTGTATATTTATGCTTGACTCAAGTATATATTTAAGCTTGAATCGAGCATATACTCAAGCATATACTCATTCTTGACTCAAGCATATACTTATTCTTGACTCAAGCATATACTTATTCTTGACTCAAGTATATATTTAAGCTTGAATCGAGCATATACTCAAGCATATACTCATTCTTGACTCAAGCATATACTTATTCTTGACTCAAGCATATACTTATTCTTGACTCAAGCATATACTTATTCTTGACTCAACCATACATTTATTCTTAACTCAAGCATATATTTGTTATTGATTCAAGCATATATTTGTTACAGATCCAAGCATATATTTATACTTGACTCGGGTGTATATTTATGCTTGACTCAAGTATATATTTAAGCTTGAATCGAGCATATATTTATGGCGAACTGGTGCATATTATATTTTTTTGCTTGACCCGAGCATACATTTATGCTTGACGCAATATAATGTCTATACGGCACGAGCGTATAATCGCCGGGAATGTAGGATTATGTAGCACGAATTATACACATCCCGACGCAAGTCCGCGGGGGGGCTCTTTTACGTAAGACGCGGCGAATCGCATTACCGTAGCTCGTTGCTCACCTGTTGCACTCGCAAAATTGCGACAACGCATACACATACACATACACACGTACACGCACTTATGTACACTCCAACATTATCAAACCTCTAATACCGCAACAGCGGTATATGTCCTATCGTGCGAACTGACCTTGACTCCTCCACTTTGAAAAATAATGCATCGCGAACGCGAATTCCCTTGAAAATCGTATACACATGCGGCGTATCCACAGTTCTCCGCGCGAAAAATGTGTATATGATTCATTTTTTTTTTTTTCCACGAACTATCGCGCAGTTGATTAATATTTCATCAATTTATTTATAGCTCCTCGTTTCTGCATTCATTGAGCCTCGACGTTTCTTTCTTTACACGATACGACCGGCTTATCATTTATCATACATTCAATTACAATATAAATATAAATGCAACGTGGGGGGGGGGGGGGGGGGGCTCGATATTTTTTTCAATGAGATATTATATGATCATTCATTGAAAAATAATTTTTAAACCTCAAAAATGACTCGTATATTTGAAAAAAAAAAATTATGACAAGATAAAGGGCCGTTGCATTTTTTGGAAATGACTACTATACTTTTTTTTTATAACCTCATTCAATTGTATATGTGGAAAAAAAATGTCTTTATCGCAACGCAGCAACTGAGTTTATGAAAAATTCTGTTCGTATATTTCTCGAGGCAATTAAAAAAATGCGGAAAAAAATAAATTTCATTATCATTTTTATCATTTTTACAAAATTTACTTCTCACGCTTCGATCGTCACGATGTATATAAACTCTTGATGAATGTTTCATTGGACACGTGTGTACATTGCTGGGGGTTTTTTTTTAAGGCGTTTTATCTCTCGATAACTTACACACAATAATTTCGTTAGTCTAATTCAAATGTACATTAATGCCTTTTTATATAATACAAGTCCCCTCTTCGTTCTTTCTTTCTTCGTGCAACGATCCCAAAACGATTTTGGCAGACTTTATTCAACAAAAAATTGATTCTTCGGTGAGTAAAACTTTATTTTTTAAATTTCCAGCTGCAAACTAATATTTAAAAAGTTAAAAAAAAAATTAAAAAGTCAAAAAATGGATGGGATGAACATAGCACAAGTTTCATTATAGTAAAATTAATTGCTTTATCCTTTACAAATTTTATTTTGCTGTCTGGAGTTTAAAAAAATTTTTTTATAATTTTCAATCCAAGAAAACGAAACGAAATTGACGATTATTTATCATTTTTTTCCGTACGATTTGTTCGATTTAAAAGTCTACTCTTGGGAAGATCGTGGAGCAAAATTTTTTTATTTGAAAATTTTCTCAATCTTTATGGTTAATAGGACCTGTCGTCTTCACATCACAAATTTATCCCGATGATCGAATTATTTCCATTTTTTTTTTTTTTTTCGTACGATATGTGAGGTACGTGCGAGGAAAAGCTTCGAGGATGAGAGAAAATGTGGAACAATGTGAGAGATATATCGGTTATCGATAATTGCAAAGTTTATTTCGCACGTTGAGAAAGATTATCGAGGGCCGAAAATGTTCTCGTCACGTTGGGGAGGATAGTGGATGCATAATACATTATAATTTGGTGAGAGTTCTCCGTGATGTTTATACGAGTCGTAAATTGACAGAGTGTCAGTCAGCGATACAATTAACCCGTAGGTGTTTTATAAAGCTGCAGGTTCAACGAAACATCCGGAAGAATAAACGAAATGCTCGATATATGAAATACACGAATATAAATAAATATTATAAATTTTAAAAGTTGGTTGACTTGAAATATTTAAAAAAATTTTTTGACGCTTTCATACCAAATTTTTGGGCTTTCGAAAAAAAAAAAAAAAAAAAAAATCGATTGAATTCACGATCAGCCGAAAATTTTCAATCGCCCAGAGCCTGAAAATATGGTAAAAGACGAAAAAAAAAAAATTCTCAATTTTCTCCCCACTTTTTCGAAAATCTGAAAATACCGAAATTTCAAATGCCCACAACTTTGCTGCGGATTGACGGATTTCGGCTTATAGGGGGTGTTTTGAAAAGCCCAGAAGTAGACTTAGAGAATGACGTTAAATTCATTCCAAGATTTTCGATTTTTTTTCTCATAAGAGCATTTACATTTGAGATGGTCCGACTTTGAAAATTCGTAAAAAATAAAAAAAAAAATCGTAGCAAGGCGAGCTTAATGACGTTTCGAAGCCAAAATGGTTGCTAAAGGAATGATCACTTAATGGAGTTTTAGCTCTTTCGGGAAGAAAAGTTACAGCGATTTTAGTCAGCTCATTCATTTCTCGCAATAGTGCAAAAAAAATCTTGAATTTTTGAAATTTCCTTTACGACCCTGTATCGATATATTTTTTTTTTGCCGGTTGATCACGAATCTGCTAGGCAAAAATTCCATTTCAAAACGTCAAAAAACATTTTTTTTCCCCAAAAATTAACACAACAATTCACATCGAATAAAATTTAATTAAAATTCATATGGTTCGAGATTTCGAACGAATCACTATTTTTTTCGATATTATCGATAAATAAAAATTCAAATTATTATAATAAAAAAAAGAAACACGATGAAAAAAAGGAAATCTTTTTTTTTCGTCGTTTCTAACGATTTTTTTAAATAATTAAAACGTTCGTCAACCCTTTTTCCTGTACTCCCTCGCTCCACTCCGGGAACATATATACGTATATTTACTTCTGTTTCTCTTTGTTTTCTCGTCTGGCTCATCCCCCTGAGACTCGACGCAGGCTCGAAGTCTTTACTCCGACTTATTTTTCGTTTTCGCAACGCCCTTTTTTTTCCCCTCACTACGGTCTCGAGTTACCATATCCCGCTTTAGTTTGATCGCGGTTGGAGGATTAAAAAAAAAAAATCCCGAAGGCAATGTGTGTACCAGAGAAATGTACACGAATAAAGACGTTGCGGAAAATGACCGGAAATATATCCTTGGATTTGCGATGCTCACGTAATAGAGCCCCTATGTACAACTATGTGCATAGATGGATATATTATAATTTATTAATCTATAATTTATATAGATTATTATATAAATTATATTGTATATAATATATAAATTATAGTTATAATAAATTATAATATATATATATATTCATAAATTAATAAATTATAATTTATATATTCTATAAAATATAATTTATATAATAATTTATATAAATTATAGATTAATATATATATATATATATATATATATATATATATATATATACATATATGAACGATGAGAGAAAATTGCGGGGTCACACGAGAGAGCTCAGAGCGCGAAAATAGGACCGTAAAGTTCCTGAATATTTCATGTTAATGGCACTTGATTATTACCTTCGTGTTATCTGCAGCACTCTATTAAAAGCATCTGCTCCTTCGACTCTTTTGGTCGAAAAATCATTCGGGACTTTTCCTTCTCTCAATTCTCTCTTTTCTCGATATTTTCTTCCATATTCTTCGTATATACACTCACATATATACCCAACTCGACCCATTTCCAATTTCTCCTCTATACACATATATTTAGATAACATTAAAAAGCCGATTGCTACCCACACAAAAATCTGACATTTGAAACTGTCGCTCCCTCTCTCTCTCTCACTCTTTGTTGCTGTCGTATATTATTATTCAAGCTCGTTAATTTTTCTTTCTCGGCACAAAAATGTCAATTAATCCAAGTTTTCCTCGGGATATAACTCTAATTGCCTGACACCATTTTTCGTCGCGTTCTTCGACATCGATTATCGATTATTTTTACCAGAGGCTACTTAATTGTGGATGGGGGGGATTATAAAGCTCAATTGACATTTGGGCCAATATTCGAAAGGTTCTCGTTGGATATTTCGAACGTTTGGTGAACCGAAGATTGTATCATTCGTATAGCGCTTCCTGCGGCAATTTCCTCTTGTATCCTTTTTGCCTTCAGGATTAGAGGCGCGGTCGTAAGAAGGGCCAAAAGGGGCGAAGCACCGGGGAGAGAAACGAGATATACATTAGCCTTAGAATTTCGTTGGCTTTTTTCACCAGCCGAGTCTCGCGTTTTTCTCGCAGTCTCGAGTGGCTATTGTTTCTCTCTTGAAGGATCTGGGTCTCTTTTTCTCACAAGAGAGATATAGAGAAAGAGAGAGAGAGAGAGAGAGAGAGAGAGAGAGAGAGAGATGCACAGACCGACGGTCAGACGAACAATTTGTTACGCGAGATCCTTTGGCTTTTGCGTTCTTTCACTTCTCGACTTCCTAGTCTTTTCTGTATCTTCGTATATATATACACGTTAACGTGCTATAAGTAACGCGGAAGCGAATTTAGTAGATTCTTAAGAATTCCAAAGTTTAATAGCTTGTGATTTTTTACGATAGATTTCTAGCTAGGTAAAATTCGTCGTAGCAATTTACCCTGATAGTCCAGTCATTTTGGCCATTTTTTTTTTTTTTGCAATCTTCTATACAGAATTGATTTTGCTTTTGTAAAAGGTTCAAGGGTGTCCCCTGAGTGTAAATTTAAGTTGGCGAGACGCGGGGAGTCGAGCTCAAGCCACCATCTTGGAAAACACGTTTTATCAGATATCTCGTGAACCGTGCATCGTACGATAAAAATAGTAAAGACCTTTTTGGCAGATAATAAAATTCTCTACAACTTTTACCCGAAACTTTTTCCCGTATAATGCATGGTTTTTGAACTTTTTCAGAGATTGTTATGTTATGCAACAGTAAAAATAGTGATGTTTGGAAAAGTTCGCAGCGCTACTACACAGAAAAAAGTTTCCAATAAAAGTTGCAGAGACTTTCATTATCTAAAAAACCGGTCTCTACTATTTTTGTCGTACGATCCACGGTTCATGAAATATTTGATAAAGTGTGTTTTCCAAGATGCGTTTCGCCAACTCGAATTTACACTCAGGGGACAGTCCTGAACTCTTCCAAAAGCACAAATCAATTCTGTAAAAGATTGCATTATGAGCTTACTTTTTTGGCTAGAATGGCTGGACTATGAAGTGGCAAATGAAAACGGTAATTGGACGATGGAAAATTAAATGTTTCCGAATTAAGTGTATCGTTGGAAAATTAGATTGTACTTCGATTCAATTTTGCGTATGAGACTCGATCGAATCAGTCCTAAATGGCTGACAAACGTTTTTTTTTTTTCAATAGTTATAGTTATTCGCTGATGCATTTGCTCTAAAATCAACGGAACAATGATCAGAGATACGAGCAACAAGTTTGTTTGCAAGAGGGATCCACTGGTCCTTCCAGTGATCATTGATTTATCCTATTAGGAGTCAGTATGCAGCCTAGGACTTATTATTGTTGAAGGTATTTTCAAAGCTACGAAGGAAAAGGCACGATCGATTCTCGATTCAAGCATGAAAACGCGATGAAATTGAGAGGGAAGCAGCTCGAACAGAGAATGAATTTTAGAACGCAACGGTTAACTTTCCCGGTAAATGATTCGATGAGGGAGGCGAAGAAGAAACTTTCCTCGGAGTTATTCGAGCAGGGTTTTACAGCCCTCTCGGCTCCCTCAGATTTTGTATACCTGATCCTCGGTTGCCTGGCTCGTTTTCGCCTCCTGCTTCTTCATTCTCCTCTGGTTCTCCACGGTCAAAACTCTCGAGAGAACCGAAAAAGTTTCTCGTACTCTTGGTCGTATACGAAACGCGCATGGACGCGCGGGGCGCAGACGAGAAAAAGATTCCCGCAATAGAGTCCGTCCAAACGGGCAGATTGCCAAAGACAAAGAAAGTTTGCTTTTATGGGAGATAAGCGCGTGGCAAAAATTGAAAGGGAAATGATCACATGCCCGATAAATTTATTTCCATTTCGCTGATTGGAATAAAGCTATCCCACTGTCTGGATCCATGGTTAAAATTGACCAACGAGCTTATCGTTGCGATCGTGACAATTTAACAGAATGATGCGTGGCATTACGAATAAAACGTTCTGTCATTCAAGATACACTGTAAAAAAAAAATGGTAAATTCAACTCGAGAAATCGAGTTGAAAAAAATGAGTTAGAACAACTCAAATTGAGTTGGGTCAACCGAATATCGAGTTAAAGCATGTACATGGAATAGTTGCTTCAACTCTGAAATGGCGTTAACATATTCGGTCAAAACAGCCACCTAACGAGTTGACCGAACTCATTTCAGAGTTGAATCACTCACAACAGAATAGTTGGTCCAACTTTTTCTGCAGTTCGTTCGACTACGATAATTGAATGAAACAACTCAATTAACAGCTCTTTTAACCAAATTTTAGGTTGATTCAACTACATTTGTAGTTTATCCGATTACTATGCGTCGTCATTTTAACTCTGAAAAAGAGTTGGACGGACTCGATTAAAAGTTCAATCGACTACATTGTGTGGTTCTATTTATCACAATTGATGTTAAAACAACTCTTTTATATGGCTCGTTCTACTACCATAAATGTTTGAAACAACTCCATAAGCAGCTCTTTCAACCAAATATTAGATTGATTCAACTACATTTATGGTTTATCCGATTACTATGCGTCGTCATTTTAACTCTGAAAAAGAGTTGGAAGGACTCAATTAAAAGTTCAATCGACTACATTATGAGGTTCTATTTATCGCAATTGATGTTGAAACAACTCTATAACCAGCTCTTTTAACCAAATATCATGTTGATTCAACTACATTTGTGGTTTATCCGATTACTATGCGTCGTCATTTCAACGAAAAAGAGGTGGAACGACTCGATTAAAAGTTCAATCGAAACTCAAAATATAAATAAAAAATATAAATGTAAAACTAGCAAAGTTGTGTGAAAATGAATTCTATTACTAATCAAAATCGTCAAATAGTAATGGTAATGACGCATTCAATTTTGTAAGTGTGAGCCAGCATGCAGCGTATATCGGAAAATTGATGAACGAAATTCAATAGTAGTCGATAGCGCAATAGGTAGCGTCCCGGGTTAGTAAGCAGGCATTAGGTAGGAAACTTGTAGGTAGGCGGTTCGAATCCCGGCTCAGACAGAAATTCTGTAATGAGTGAATATCAACGGAGAACTTTTTTTTTTCGTGTGATATCATTTCTGTTATATTGTTATCGCGATAAATGCATTATAATTTTTTTTTTATTAATTTTGAAGCTCGAAATTTAAGAAACGCGAAATGTACATCCGGTTGAATGAGCTACATCGCGAGTTAAGACAAACATAAATCGAGTTCGTTCTACCGAATATTTAGTGGCCTCAACTATATTTCTGCGTACGTGGACTTTATTTTTTGGTTGAAGGAGCCACAAATCGAGTTAAATATACCATCGGATCGAGTTCAATCAATCAAAAATGTGGCTGTTTTAACCATGTTGATAAGTCACATCAAATAAATATCAGGTTGAATGAGCCACATTGCGAGTTGAGACAACCACAAATCGAGCTCGTTCTACCGAATATTTAGTGGCTTGAACTATATTTCTGGGTACATGGACTTTATTTTTGATTAAAAGAGCCACAAATCGAGTTAATTGTACCATCAGATCGAGTTCAGTCAACTAAAAATGTAGCTGTTCCAACCATACTAATGAGTCACATCAAATATATATATTGTCGAACCAGTCACATCTCGTGTTGAGACAACCACAAATCGAGTTTATCGTGCTACATATTGTGGTTAAAACGGCGCTATATATGAGTTGAATCAACTCGAAAATGTGGTTCGCCATATGTTACTCTAGAAATGAGTTGATTCAATCGTTTTCGAGTTGAATTTACCATTTTTTTTACAGTGTAGAACATTCTCCCTTCGAATGACACTCGATCGTTCGTTGATGACACAAGTCGGATCAAAGGTACATTTAAAACTTGTATCCGAAGCTTTATCGAACGAGCCTACCGAATAATAAGTCTACCAGACATGAGCACAGCTCCCTGAAATCTCTACCCAATAACAAATAAAACTTTCGCTGAAATCTCTACCCAATTAAAAGTCTACCGGATAACTTTCTGGTAACTTAACATCAGCCACGTCGTGGTGCTTTTGCCTGGTAGACCTGTAATTGGACAGTATTAGCGAAAGCCTTCTTCTGCTAATAATATTATTGAGTTATTGGATTGGGGAGCTTTTATTGGTTTTTATTCTGCTAGATATGTTGTTGGATCGGATCGGGTCTCATTCTCTCAGAAATTTTCTTGGGTTGGTTTAGGGGGAGCTGTTATTGGGCCTCAGCCTGCTAGAGATGTTACTAAGTTGCATTTGGGAGCTGTTGTTGGGCCTCATTCTGTTAGACATGTTATTGGGTTGGAGTATCATAGTTCTAATTGTACCTTTGGATCCGACACAAGTCGGATCAAAGGTACATTTAGAACTGTATCCGAAACTTCACTATTCATTGATAAAGCGTCTACCAAAATTTAAGGATTTCGAACGAGCCTACTGCATAATAAATCTACCAGACATGAGCACAGCTCCCTGACATCTCTACCCAATAATGAATAAAACTTTCGCTGAAATCGCTACCCAATTACAAGTCTACCGGATAACTTTTCGGTAACTTAACATCAGTCAAGTTGAAGAGTCGTTGCCTGGTAGACTTGCAATTGAACAGTGTTAGCGAAAGCCTTATTATTCTGCTGGATATATGTTATTGGGTTGGATCGGGCCTCATTCTCTCAGAAATTTTTTTGGGTTGGTTTAGGGGGAGCTGTTATTGAGCCTTATTCTACTAGAGATGTTACTAAGCTGCATTTGGGAGTTGTTATTGGGCCTTATTCTGCTAGAGATGTTATCGGGTTTAGGTAACATATCTGTCAGAGTTGTTTTTCAATCAAGTTTTAATTTCATAGGCTCTTCCGGAGAGCCTCAATTCTGGCAGAGATGTTATTGGATAGTGAAAGTTTTTTCGTTAAACTTTTATAAATGTTCGAGTTCAGATTCAATAACGTGCGGCAAAGTACTTTTACGATCTATATACGGATTTTTCAAAGACAATGCCGGTTTACGCTAAAATCAAATCCACAAATGTATCCAGCACGATGCCCTTGTTTGGGAATACCGAGCGATTCTTTTTCTATACAATATCGTCAAACGAGTTTCTTACGAGAGAACTGTGCGTGTGCTCTACCTGTCCGGGAATCTCCCTCTCGTATTCCCACGCAAGGTGGTAAAGCCGTCTCTGTCGATTATACGAGAATGGGAAGAGGGTCCAGAGACGACCCAACCGGGCGAGCTTCACCGACTTGGATCCAGCGATAGTGCAACGCCCTTTAAGGTGTAGGCTCACGAGGTACAGTCAAGTCAGACGAGAGCGGAGAGTTTGAAAATTTTTCGTGCACATTTTTTGGAAGACCAACCGAGGCACATGCTGATGTGTATCGCGTGTGAATGGAAATGAATATATAGTAATAAATGAACTTGCAGAAAAAAAAATAATGCAACTTTATCAATAATGCACAAAATGCATTTCGTGC